>JAJHJA010001081.1:0-238363 GCA_021202915.1 Heliconius himera
TAAGAGTTACGTTGTGATATTGTGCTATATCGAAACCTATCCAGTCTGACGTTTAGGTATTTTAAAGTACAATCGGCAGTATTTTATCGAAAGAAAATAACAATAGAATAGAAACACGAAAAAAAATGCATTTTCCTTATATCTAAATATCTTTAGACCATATCACTAAAGGTACGACCAGAGTACGACTGTACACGGTACACTCCGCGTAGACATCGAGTGTCTCTGTATGAACACGAGTGTCTCCAGTTGCGAAATTGGCATTATATTAGGTTAAAGAGATGTAAACTGTATATACATTAATGTTTGACATTTTTGTCCGAATTTCTGTCGTAGTCTGTTCGTACCATTACAGTTAGTTAGGATGATCCTTGTTTTTGCTTTTTTATAGCACTTTTATTCTTTTATACTACGAGATGAAAGAATAAAATCAAAAAGTAATTTTCTTGTTAGTTGGCGCTATAATACCCTACTAAATTCGGGATTTAGAAGAAAATAGAACTTAATCCGTCCGACATAGTTAGGGAGAAATGAAAATAATCCTTCAAATATAAATCGAACTCACTACCATTACAATGCATATAGGGCTGAGAGCTGAAAATGTAATGAGGTTTTATCTTTAAGTTATAACTTCTAACATATATAACTTGTAATATTACAAGTTCCCCTTTCTTAATAAATTATAGTAAAAAAATTTACACTAAAAGTTAATTCGTTCAAAAATTATTGTACTATATTTTATCTATTATAAAAATTTTGCATTACTCAGTAAGTAACTCAGTGAGACAGACAACGATGAGAAGAAAACTAGTGGGTTTAGAAATCGGCGTGTTGGTTAGGAAGTTTAGGGGAGCACTTAAAGGGTCTATTTTATGTCTTACGGCTTTCTATGCCAAAGAGAAATGGGCGAAACACATTCCTTTTAAATTAAATATATTAACATATATTTCCACCAAAACGAAGTTTTTTAGTTTTGTTATTTTTCTTTTCTGTACTTCCTTTCGTTCTCTAGAACTGAGCGTTCATTACAGCTAGTATTTCAACTCTTTCTGCTCGCTCAGACCTTTCCGCTCGACTATTTATTGGTGAAAAGTAGTCATTAATGGGTCCGTTCCGCTCGCGGTGCAAACCAGGCACAGTTAAGTCTACGCAAACAAAATCCCAATCAACCACTGGTACGGTATGAAATAGATACGGTAATTATTTATTATCGATGTAAATTGACCCAATTGTATAAATAAAACATTCAAAGGCAGTTAAGCGCAATATGATATTGATACCTCAATTCAAAATAATCGGACATTCGAATGAAATAATAATAAATAATTAACGCGTATACATATTAAGTTATTCGATTAATTACAATTTATTTATTTTTTTTCCTTTTTCTCTGAACGCCGCACCGAACCCTGTATATAATATGGTCGACAAAGGGTACGTGTAAAGATTTTCAAAGGTTCCCTACTGTGTGAAAAAACATTGGAAATATTCTTTGTATAGTGGTGGAACTCAACGCCGCGCTTTGTTTTGTTACCACAGAGAAAGAGTAAATATGAGTAATTTATTATTCTGAATGGGAATCTATATAACCCATAGCCATCGCGTTTACAGTCAAAACGCTGTACGGCCTCACAAATACCATAATTTAATATTACATTTATTATAAAAAAAGGAAGTGGAGAAAAATAGAATTTAAAGAAATTCTGTAAAAAATTCGTTCCAAGTTAAAAAAAATATACGACACGATATATATTTTCTAAGTAATGTATTTATACAAAATTTCTTTAGAACATACAACAACAACTTTATTAATTACATCAAAATTATCTTTCTGTTCAAATGTGTATATCAAATGAAATCAAATCAAATTTTACACCACTCGAACATCAAACCCACTATTCTCACAAATCAGAATGATTACTTATATATTCGTATCTATATTGAATACTGCCGATCCTACGATTACAAGTTATATTTTATTGCTATGTATCAAACAATGTGAACACAAAGGTAACTTATTACGAAAGATAGAATCATACTCCCGTTTAGATTGTTCTGGCACTTGAGGTATGGGGAATGGCTTGTATGGGAATAATAAATTGTTGTTGAAATATTGTAAATTATTCTCAAGAAAACAGAAATATACATACATATGTAGATTTCACTACAAGCAAGTAAATTTATAAGTATAATTCATTAAGGTCGTCGTGAAGCAGGTACACAAGAGTGCGATTTTCAATGTGATGGTTGTGGGTTCGATTCCCACTTGGGGGAATGAAATATTTAATATGCTCCTGCTTTGTGCGTAGGAAAAGGAAATTTATAATAATACTTATTAATATTAGTTTTTTTAGCTTCACGCTGCTTCCCACACAACGAGGATGGTAGAAGGAACTTTATGTCAACACCGTTACATTCCACAGTTTATCCTCGAATTTGAAAATATCGTGTGTAGAGTTGTGGACTCAACAAAATTTCAACACACAATGTCTCGAAAATTAGAGGGAAAGTCACTTTGTTCCCCACAAAGTGACTTAACTCTAGGTTCCCTCTGGCTATCCCACTATGCGAGAAAAAGCTTGAAACTGTTTTTACTATTAAGTATATATGAAAAACTAAGCATAATAAAACGTATTTGTTAAAATTCCTTCACTTTAATGAATATGGTGGTACCATTTTAACTATTTTCAGGTGAAGTTGGACAAAAAGTAATTACTTAGCACTCCTTTGTCCCTTAGTGATGCTCTTACCGACCCATTTTTATCCCTTGCAAGCAATTTTCGGAAACATATATAAAAAAATACATACGTTGCTGTATCAAATATTGACTTGATATTTCCTTATTTAATACATACATTTATGCGTCTACCGAATTAGTAGGTTAAATTAAATAACAAATATAAATCAAATAATAATATATATTTTTATATATATATATATATAAATATATATATATATATATATATATATATATATATATATATATATATATATATATATATATATATATATATATATATATATATTATTATTTGATACAGTATTTTCCAGATTTTTTGCTTAAGAACTGTCTGTGTAACATATCTTCTTCAACTCCAACTCTTGTAACACCGATACTGTGTTCTGTAAGACCAACCTAGGCCCCTCCTATCTCTCTTACTACTCCCTCATGCATCTTTCATGTCTTTATATTGTTCTTTTAAGACTGAATTATGATAACACACAACCAACAAAAATAATAAATAATAGCGACGTCGAAATGTTTATACGCTTGATACGTCTTATTTATGTTGTTAGAATCTTCGTGGGGAATAACATATATAAATAAATTGTAACAAAAAAATGTATTAAAAAATCGTCGTAACTCGATGAGAACGTATGGATTAGTGGCTAAGTGTGGAGTAACTCTTTAAGAAATGTAAAAAAATGTATAGGTCTACATACTTAAAATTTCTTATAAGAACACTGTCACTACAAATAAAATATACTCTCACATTCAACACACAGCCAGACAGTAACCATAAAAATAAATTTCAATTCTTGCAATCCTAAAATACTATACTCGTGTCTTCAGAAAGCATTTCCATTAAGAGATGGGAATAAGGAGTGACAAAATAAATCTGTTGATATTTGCGAGCAAGTGCCAGAACCACCGCGTCTATCATGGGGGAGATACCCTGATATCGATTTTATGTTGTACAGATATTTTGCAACGCTAGTTTTTTATGTAGAATTGTAGATTTTTGTAACTATTTTATGTTTTTCTTGTTTCACGCTGTATCCTGCCTATAGAGGGGTAGGATGGGAACCTAGTGTAACACACAGTGTTCCTATTTACGAGACAATGCGTAATGACCGATGGAACCCAATATCAGGTTTTGTTTAATTAAGATAATTTATTTATCCAAATGGAAATCGAACCCACGGCCGTCGAGCTGCTTGTGACTGACCATTATAAATAGTCAGGCACGGGATGTGCTCTTAAAAAAGTGTAAATTCATATTTAAGGTCTGAATTCCACTTTCATTATACATAAATATATAAAATAAATTTCGACAAATTAATATAGGGAACATAGTGTTAAGACACTACGTTACCCACGCACTGCCCCATTTTCCGAGACATTTAGTATAGAGGGTATTTTTAAACATTTTTTAAAGTGTTATTCTACACTTAGGAAAGATAAATACTTATTTATAAGACGTATAAAAATTTGAACGTAGCGGGACTCGAACCCGCGCGTTGGCATTTACAATTTAATTCAAAAATAATACAAAATACAATTTTGTAATCTAAAGTGAAACAAAAGTAATAAAATCGTAGAGAAGTTATGAAATACATTATAACAAAGTTAAACAGTTCGTACGAATTTTCATTAACATTTCGTATAAATCAAACTATTCATATTTTTATTGTTTCGTATAAAATTGAAGATATAAATTCAATAGTTGGGAACTCCTATACGACATTAAACAATAATATATTTCATTCGAAAGAAATTATCAAAAAACATCTAAATTTTCTCAGAATTGGTTTCGAAATGACTTTTGAGTTTAATAATTGATGTAAAAACAATTATAAAGAAGAGAGCAAATAATTTAAAATATCGAACTTTTATTAAATTAATTTTATATTAAAATTTATTCAATTTGGATTCTGTTTTAGCAGTGTTTTATAGCGTTTAGAATCTACGAATCAATTTTTTTATTTGATTTCTAAGTAAGGAAATGTTATATTAAGACTTGGCTATAATAATAATGATGAATTTTTTCTTTCCTAAGTGTGGAATAACACTTTAAAAATATTAAAAATGATGAAATTTCTTAATTTTATTATTAATCGTGATACAGAGGTTTTTTTTGTTGAATTTGAGGTTAATGGTGTTAGCCTACTGGCCTCTACATCGACATCGGTAAACAAAAGGATACTCTGTCCCTGAGAAATTGCAAGCACTATATGGCTATATGTTTTAGATGGTTATCGTCGACAGCAATGACATCCTACGGGAATAGATCCTAGAACAGTGGCTATCGATCGGACTGGGAAAAAACCAACGGAAAATGCTGTCAAGGCTGTCACTCATCCAAGTACGGACCGCGTCCGACGTTGCTTAACTTCAGTGATAGGTGTTCAACATCGTAGGCAACGCAATGGAACAGTATCAAACTGTAAACGCAGTGATTGTGGATTCAATCCGGAGGTTTCCTCTGTCTATCTTACTACGAGGGAAAGAATGAGCGAAGCTGTATTACTTCATTACGTAATCCGCAATGTCTTTACATTTTACAGAAATATAACAAAGGAGTGTATAAAGATAACATATAGAATCGTTTTGCATTTTAAACAAAGTGATAACGGATTTTTTTACTATCACGTATAAAAATAATTTGTTAAGGAAATTTATAGTACAGACTATAATTATGGACTAGGGACGACACGTTCCAATCTGCCAACACTAAACCCTTATGGCGCCATAGAGCGGGCGGGCTTTACCCTCGTATATTATAAATATAGGTTTATTATATAAATTATCGCAGTAACTTTTAAATTGTTGCATAAAATTTGTTTATGAAGAGTATTGAAGACGTCGTAGAGTACTGGCACAGCCGTGTGATCAACCTATTAAACCGAAAACCGTTGAATTTGTAGAAACGTGGCGGACAGAATTGAGTTCGATTCCCACTCGGGAATTATTTTCATTTCCTCAATCTTTTAACAAGATAAATGAGGCATTAAGTTCCGCCAGTTGTGTGTTCCACCACATGCGATGTCTCAAAAGTTGGACTGAAAGATAGGAATAGAATGTCTTAAAATTTCCTCTTTTTACCCGGCTTATATAGGATACAACGTGCACCTAAAACAACAAAAAAAAATAATACACTTACATTTTCTCCAGATTCTCATTGTCTCAAGAAATGTTTAAAATGTTCAGGAAATGTCATAAATGTATGAAATGAAACAAATAATTTTCTACCATCTAACATTGCAAAATACCTGTACGTTCATTCTACATCGTTTCATATGGAAAAAGTTTTAGTAAATCTAATATTTACAATCTATATACAAGTTTAGATCTACATACATCGTGAAGTATCATTATCTTAATTTAATATAGAAACATGAAGAGTTTATCGATTTTAGTAGTCGTATAATTTTTTTTTTTTTTAAATGAATTGCAAAATATGAATTTCAAAATAATCTAACTTGATTGATTGGGAAACAAATACTTAGAAAAAAAGGACGAAATTGGCCAAAAACAATCTTTTAACTACTATTTTATGATATAAGTTTAATTTTGTCGTTTTAAAATTTTAGCTCAAAGTCATTATTTCTACTATGTTCAAGAATATTATTATTATTGCTTTTTACCACATAGTGTGTTATATTAAATAAATATATTAATATCGCTTATGTACATACGTACGAACTTACACAGTTTTTTTTTTAAATAAATAATATTACATACGAGTAATCTATGGAGATCAAAATCACATGATTTTTTTTAGTTTATAAAAAAAATCTGTAGTTTCAACAATAAAATCACCAACTAAATATATTCTTAAGGTAATAGCGATTCGATAGTAGAAAAATGATCTTATCTTCTTTTTTTTTCAATATTATCTAATACGGAATCTAAAATTATGGAATTTAGTCGATAACTTTACGTGTATCTTTATAATACACATGGCATATCAAATATTTTGAAATGACTAGAATGTACACTTATCAGTATAAAAATTATAAATAAACATAAACTTACATTAATTTTATTCAATATTCGGATAGGATTGTCTACAGCTTACAATTAATTGCCTATAAAAATATTATAGAAATGAGTATGTATGTATGTATAAAACGTTATGATTTACAGAATTTATATCTAAATTCGAATGATTGTGCAGCACATACGCTTCCACTGTCTTCTTATATTACCAAGCATACTCGTATATACAATATTATTTTCATATTCAGTCGCTTTATCACTTTATTAGCGTCTAAATTGCCCTGTTTACGCGTTATCGGTGCGACGACGTCGTCAGATGTCGTTCGCGTCCCCCACATACCCCTCGTCGGGACTTTCGGAGCAAATGTCTGAAGCACATTTGGCGTTGGAGACTTGTGGCAGTGGTTTCAATAAGTTCTCGGAACCCTCACCCGGGACCCGAGCGTCTGTAGTCTGAGTGTCTACACACCTTGTTTCTACTTGGTAACACCGACCTGGACCTTCAGGCATGCCCATAGGTATCATTACTGCGCATGTCCCTTTAGGGTTCCAATTCGAACACGGCTCTGTTGGCGCACAACACTGTACTGGCTCGGTTTTGTAGCCTTCAGGCGGCGATGGCACGAACTCTTCGTTGTAATAAACGGTTCCATTCCCAACGAATGCAATTTGCCTATTTCGTGGCACTGGATACCCTTCGAGCGTGCGCCGCACGTTCGTACCGTTGAATACCTCAAAATTGGCACAAGGTGGCGGCGTTGCGTTAAATTCGTTATCTTTTGCGAATTTACATACTAGTTTCTGTCCTTTTGGCCTGTTATGCGGTAAAGTTTGGTAAAAAGGCCCAACTACTGAATAATTAGACATTATAGGTTGCCGACAAGGATGTTTTGGTAGGCCATAATCGTATGGGTAGCCTTCGCTGTCCAGGAAACAACCAGGGTTCAAGTGCACATCTGCCGAATGTTGATACATAGCGTTAGGCGGCATGCTCATTGGAGGCATACTCGCTAGACTCTGTTGATCCTGCCACGTGACTTGCCGCGGCACCGTCGGCGCGCTGAATGCGGTCTCCTCCTCAAAAGTATCGTTAGTAGTTTGCGTTTTGTACACAGATAGCGCAGTGTTCTCATTCTGCGCGTTGTTAGCGACGGTTTCCGCGTCGCTAATTAGGTCAGGATTTCTGTCGACAAAGCCTTTTATGTTATTGCTTTGGTATGCGTCACTCGACTCATAATCTCTATTTGCCTGCACAGTGTAATGCAGCGCGTGGTGCGAGTGCGCGTTCACTATAACGCTCCCATTGTTTTTAGGCAATGAGCCGTTACTTCGACTCGATGGCAAAATTTGATTGCATAAAGCCACGTCCTTACCGCTCTCTTTTTTCTTTCGACTTCTCGTGTCAGTTTTAAATTTCAATAAAACTACAGCGATGATTGCTATTAATAATACGATTATTAGAAATATGACAGTTATTATCACTACTAAATGTCTGTGAGGAAACGTGACCACAATAACGACGGGCTCCTCTTTCATAAGAATTTTAATAGTGTAGTTGGAGCGAACCCTTCCGGCGGAGTTCTCGGCGATACACGCATATGTGCCGTTATCGTCGTTCCCGATATTGAATATGTACAGCTCGCTCTTTTTATCTATAACCCCGCTCTCCACGTAAAATACGTGATGAGGCGCCGCTGCGGACGTTGAATAATTCCGAATAAGTTGCCCTTGATAGAACCACTGTATTTTGGCCTCCGGCACGGCCTTGACAATACATTCCAGGGACACGTTGTTCCCGACATTCGTTTCCAAGTAAATAGATGTAGGCGTCAGTTTTGGTAGACACGCCAAGTCAAATTCATTTATACTTATTATTGTACGTTTTTTCAATCGGTCCGGCAGAGAGCATATAGGCTCAACGATGCGCGGCACGTTCGAACTCGACAACCAACTATGTAAATCTCTCAAATTACAATCACAATTCCAATTATTATTTTGCAGATCGATCCCCCGCAACGTATCCGGAAACAAATTATCCCCTTGAATATTCGATAACCTATTACCATTTAACCTCAGCCATTCCAAATGCTTGAGTCCGGAGAACGCCTCGTGCTCGATGTTCTCGATTTTACAGTTGCTCAATTCTAATGTATTCAAATAAGACAGATGTTGGAAACAGTGGGTTCGTATACCTGTTATAGGATTATTGTTCAGCGAGAGCCTCATTAGAGATGGAAAAAAGATGAAGTTGGTGGATGGAATGACGGTAATGTAATTATTGGAGAGATCCAACTCGACTAGATTCGCGAGCCCCCTGAAGGCGTGGTTATCGATTTTCTGCAACCGACATCTCTGAAGATAAATCTTCTGTAGGTCCAAAAGTCCGAGTTTGTGGAATGCTTCCTTTTGTAGAACTTGCAAATCATTACCGGTGAAGTCTAACACTTGTGTTTCCGAGTCGAGCGAGTTGGGTATCGCTTTGAGTAGTTTGTCCGTACATTCGACGTATCGCTTGCCATTTTTCCACTTACATACGCATTGTGTAGGACAAGCGATGGCCGGAACGAGGATCCAAGTGGTACACAAGGCTATCAGCCTCACGTCTACACTCCGCCTGATTTTCATATTGCCTCAAGGCAGTGTAGCATCAGTTAAGGTGGCTGGCATTATCTGGAACAAAAGAAAAACGACGTTAAATTATTGCTTTTCTTTTTATTCGATCTTTCTCAGTAACATTCGGCTCGCCGTCTCTTTGTTCGCAAAGATCAATAAACTTATCGAATTGTATTGTAATTTATGAGTGGAGCTTTTTAGAATAAGAATTCTTTGTATAATGTAAAATTTACTTCGAAGTAAATAATTATTTAATTTGTAAAAAAATTTGTTGTCCTTTGAGAAAGTGGTATAACATTTTCAATTGTTACAATTTTAATATAAATTTATTCTATAAGTGTCTTAAATTAGTTATTTTTACTTTGATATTTTATTTTTTTATATATTTTATTAAAAAAAACTAATGAAGTTCGACAGGTAAACAAAAATATATGAAAAAATCACTACATATGATATGTATATGTAGTGATTTTTTCACAAATTAACTTCCAAATACCAAGTAATTAAATAAAAGTAAATATAAACTCAATGTTTTCGAAAGCTGAGAAGATTCTTAACTAATTTAAGCGGAATTTGAAATTAAAATTCGACATGAGGGTTGTTTATTTTAATTTAGTCCGTGTCGCGAGGTGTGATGTGTTATTCCATACATTCGGTTGCGTAACGCGACCAAAATATACGTACGAACGTATACGAACGAAATGAAAAGTAACGGCACACATAAAATAAGTTTTACTAAGATTTATTACAACTATACTAATAAAATAGATTTTTCTAACAGCTTGCTGTACCTATATGGATATGGTAACGGAGATATTTTTTTTCTGTTTTGTTATCTACGATACCGCCGTGGTTCAGTGGCAAAGCTGACTGTAAGCGCGTCACTTGTGGGTTCGATAACCACTCGGAGTAATTGTATATATTTTTAAACATTTTTAAAGTGTTATTCCACACTTAGGAAAGAAAAATACTTATTTAGAAAACGTATAAAAATTGGAACGCAGCGGGACTCGAACCCGCGCCTCCTGGAAACCGACCAGGCGCTCTGACCACTAAGCCATGCGTTCTCGCCAAGCTACGTCGAAATTTTTATACGCTTGTTACAACTTATTTATGTTGTTAGCATCTCTGTAGGGAGATTTTTACAAATTTCCGCTACCCAAATATAATTATTAAGAATTGTCGTTTGGCAAGAGAGAAACAATTTTTTAAATATTTTTGAACATTTTTAAAGTGTTATTCCACACTTAGGAAAGAAAAATACTTATCTAGAAAACGTATAAAAATTTGAACGCAGCGGGACTCGAACCCGCGCCTCCTGGACGGTCGGTCCTGGTCGGTTTCCAGGAGGCGCAGGTTCGAGTCCCGCTGCGTTCAAATTTTTATACTTTTCTAAATAAGTATAATTGTATATATTTACTTTCTCATTCTGATAATGACAAAGTGATGCATTGTGTTCCGACACTCAATTTATATGTCTTAAAAGTTAGACAAAAGCATCTTAATACTAGATTCCCTCTGCATACGCTGCTATATGGGGGATGTGTTGTGACTACAACTAATAATTTTATTTTTTCCATCTTCACTCGCATTCTTCTTCTCCATTTAACAGTCAATTTAGAGACAATATTTTTTTTAATACTACATAAATACATATTAAGGCCTGTAAACGCGATAGATCGTGAGTTCGATTCCCACTCGAGGAAATTAAATATATAATAAAAATCAGCTTCACGCTGTATCCCGCACATGAAGTGTCTACTGCTAAAAAATTTATAAAAACCATGTTGTACATAACTCTTACATACTAAAAATTTACCCACATTCCTCTTCCTTCCTTAGCAATTTCTTTAAAATTCAAATATTTTTTTATTCAAAATAAGAAGAAATATATATCCTACGCTTTATTATAATATATTTTATTATTATTACATAGAATAGATGGTGATACTATTGACGTAGTTCGTTTTTACTAAGACTTAAACCTATATACTTAAATCTTATATTTGATTAAGAAATCGAGTCACCAAACTCTACACCATAGACTTATAATAAATATATAGATTTATATAAAATAAAATTAAGTATTGTATTATATTTTTTTATAATAAAATACTTAGTTTTATTATATAAAAATAAAGTTATATACAAATTTCATTTGTAAGCACCAAAGTACGAAGGAAAGCGACCTTGTAATAACCATTAGCATACCTAATAAGGGAACAATTATTTTTCTTTTGTAATAAAACTTTTCTCGTTAAATATTTTTTTTTATTATAATTACTATATTGAGTGCCTCTAATATAGGCAAAAGTGAAGAACGGAGTATCTAGCACATGGTTATCTCTGCTTATCCTGCTAACTAGGATAAAGTGTAAAACTAAAAAAAATGACATCCTTAATTTAAATAACATCCTACCACGATAAATGGACCAGCGCTATGTATTAGCACGTTCAAACAAAACAATATCTACAATTTTATAGTATAATAATAGAATAGAAGAATTATCTGATTTAGAAATTAATATAACATTACTTATTACTATAGTGCTTAGCGTTATGTAAATTACTGAAACAATCGTATCTAATTCTACAAGCTGGTATAATCTTTGTTACTACAGAATTAACATTTTGTAAGACATAGAATATTCATATACTTGAAAACGCCACATCCGGATTACTATCATTTATTTTACGGTATATAATATTATAATGAGGCCAGTCGTGGCGCAGGGGCACAAGTGTGTGACTGAAAAAGTGACAGGTTGTGGATTCGATTCCCACCCGAGGAAATTAAATATTTACTATTGTCATTTTCTCGCTCTGGTACCGAGGCAATGCGTGGTTGAGTTCCGCAACTCAACACACAATGCCTCTAGAATTCGGTAGAAAGTGGAAAACGGAGTGTCTTTACACTAGGTTCCGTTCCTTTCCCTCAACTGCTATCTGCGGGATACAACGCGAAGCTAATATTAAAAATATTATGGCTGAATAATATTAACAATCTTAAATCAGGAAAATGGACGAAGGAAGTACGCTTTATTCATTACCCTAAAATAAATTACAGGCCATCATAGCCAAATAATGGAAGCCGTCGTTGCGTAGTCGCAAAGCCTCTAACTGTTAATGATATGTAGGTGATTTAACTCCCACTCGGGGAGTGAATGTTTCAAGAGTGGGAACCACAGTGTCTTATCACTAAATTGCCTCTACCTATCCTGCTACATGCTATAACGTGTAACAAAAACAAGGAAATTTAAATTAAAATTAATTGTAAACATCGTGTGTTGATACACAGATACCAAAATAGATACCAATAACTGGCGAATATTAATTAATAGCTTTTATATAACTTACAATATATGTATAATGATATGTTTTTTAGAAAAAGCTCTTATATATTTATTATTTGAAAAAGCTTTATGTGCACTCTAAAAAGAAGAAAATATTTTTCTTTCTTTTAAATTTTAATACTCGACCTATATATAACCTCATTATAGACAATTTATACGATCATATCTGTGTATAATGGGGTTATAATTTGATGGTTAAAATTTAAAAAAAAAAAATATTTTCTCCTATTCAGAATGTTTAAATAAAAGTTTTTTCTAAAAAAGTTTTTTGCTTTTAATTTATTTTGTTATATAACGTACAACACACAAAACATAGAGAACCTAGTAAAAAATCACTTCATTCTTTATTTTCCACTTATAAAAAGAGGAATTAAGAGTAAATTATTACTTTTGCTGGTTTTTTATTGAGGATCGAACCCACAGCCACCGTATTTCCAGTCCGAAGTTGTCCTACGATGGTATTGAAAAGAAAATATGTCAAATAAACTTCCAGTAGCACTCAAAACCGTCAAAGATACTCAAACATCATAAAAGCTTATATTTACATTAAAACCCGCTCCAAATTTGTTAACCCACATCTTACCAAAATACATTATGTATGGGATGCATTATTTATACTCCCGTTTCATTCTATCTACGTTCGGCTGTTTCTTATTTGTTGTTTTCTGAACTATTGTTTACTTCGAGGACCGTATCCGAAAAATTTGTTACAATATGCCACAAAAGAGGATTTTTTCTGTACATTTTTTCCATGCCAAAAGGCTAAGGTTTTATCTCGACTTTCCTTTATATTTTTTTTAGAGAAACAATGGATGTTTTGATAAATTATTTGAATAGTTTTAGTTTACGGTTTGATGGATAAGTAAATATTTTATTTAGGTTTGGCTTGAAACAATGTAAAAAGTTGATTATATACAATAATTTTGAGTTGCTTGCGAGCACATCTTTTAATTTCCTTCTTTATTTGAAATTACACCATTTGAAATAACAGAAATAAGGAAAATCAATTAAATCAGTGGAATTTAAGAAGGATTTATGAAATATTTGTCAACGCGTGCAGAGGTCAAATAAGGCCACGGGATATCACATCACGGTTTGAAGAAGTAGTCTTTAAATATCTCCTTTTAGTGTTTCCCTTAATATAATCCATCACTCGCAAGGTATTTAATTAAATTTTGTGCTGTTCTCAGGTTAGTAAAATTGTTAATTTTACACATGTCATGTATTACGGGTTTGTTCATATAACTAGATAACCAGTGAAATTTAGTCAGTTTTGAGTAAGATTTCAAAAATGTATTACAAGCACTGTATTTTAATATACTCAAGTCTATAAATATTTACTCAAGTAAGACATGAATTTATAAATATAGTTTACTGGTCACTTTAGCGAACTAAATTTACGTAAATTTAGCTTAACAGCATTTAGAATTGTTTATTTATTAATATTGTTACTTTAAATTTAATTAAAATAGTCAGATCACGAAAATAAAACATCTATAATTTGTACTAACATACTTTTTGTGTTCTTTTTCTATTTGCATAGTTAGAAATTATGTTTATTTTAAGGTTCTATTGTAAACAATTCCAGGTTGATAACACTTATCTCCCGTAATGCCTGAAGACAAGGAATTCATTAAGAAACGCGGAAACTATAAGGGTCGGCAGACAATGTTCGTCAGTTATATTAATTCACTGGATCCTGCTTCATTGACGGTTTCCGATATCAGTGAGTTGCAATTAAGACTTGGTAAGATCGAAACTGTTTATAATCAGTCTGATGAAGTTCAAACATGCTTAGAATATTTGTATGAGCTAGACATACAATTAGAAGAACGTCATGTCATTTGAGTCTCAATATTTCGTCTGTGTTGTTAAAGGGCAACAAATAGTAGAACGATTTCAACGAGATAATAATAGGTCTAAGTTAAACGAGACAGTGTCTCTTATAAATAATCACAAGCTGGTCAAATTAGCTACTATTCAATTGGCAAAATTTTGTAGTTCTCATAACAATTGGCTCGAGTTTCGAGGTACATTTACCACTCTCATTCATTTAAATGATCGTCAATTTCGATGAAATAAATAAGTTTCATTACTTACATGCGTCGTTAGAAGGGACTTCTGGAGTGAATTGAATTTTCAGTTAACAATTACGTCACTGCATGGACCCTTTTATGTAAGCGATTTGATAATAAGCGATTATTAGTGCAGTATCACGTCTCAGCTAATAACACATTGAGTTAATAACTAAAGAGTAATCCTTAATTTTAAAACGTGTAGTTGACCAGATAATTAAAAATATCCGAGCTTTAAACTCCCTTGGCGAGCCAACGGGGCACTGGTATACACTGTTCGTTTATATTATTAATCAGAAATTAGAACCAATGGCATTCCGTGACTGGGAGGAGTTCAAAGGTCTTAGATAAGAATCAGCCAATTAAATTAAAATCTCTTTTTGATTTCATTTGTAATCGTGCTGACTTACTGGACACACTGGAGTCATCTCACCATATTAAATCATCGATTAATAATAATAACACTAACATGTTGAAGTCTTCTAGGCATAAAACTATGATTACATGTCAAAATGTTGATACCATACGTTCCCCGTCGTCTTATCCATCTACAAAACTATGCCCTGAGTGTAACGGTGAACATAACTTGTCCGATTATTCTCATTTTCTTTCATTGAGCATTGAGGAGAGATTAAAGATTTTGAAATATGTTATTATTGTTTTCATAAAGGACATTACGCACATCAATGTAAAAAGTCATGGTGTAAAATATGTAAACGCAAACACCATACTCTTATTCATTTGTCTGATTATAGAACTAAGCAGATAGGTCACCGAAAGATTGTCGTCGGTGACGCACACGCATCTAACAAACGGTCTACGTCAGACCCCGATAACGGTATTGTCTTATCAACGAGCGTTACATCACCGCTCCTGGGCATTTCAATAAAATCATTAAAGAATAAATATACAATTAACTTGCAGTGTTTTATTTTACCATCAAATTCAAGTAACGTGCCATCTCAGCAATTAGATTTATCGCAGTTTAAGTTCCCATCCAGTATTTGTTTAGCGGACCCAAACTTTCATTCCCCTTCCGGGATTGATATGATATTAGGCGCTGATTTATTCTGGGACCTGTTAGGCTCTCAGCGCATAAAGTTAGGTTAAGGTCCAAAGTATTTTACTTACACTTTGTGAAACTAAGCTTGGATGGTTGGTTTGTGGTTCCATTTCGTCATGTCAGTTATGTAATATAAAATGCAATTTTATTAATATTATTGAGTTGCCTACTCTGAGAAAGAACAGAATTGTGAAAATCATTTCCTAAAAACCACTCCTCGCTTGTCAAGTGGTTGATTTTGTGTGGGGATACCGTTAAAACAAGATTCAGACTTGTTAGGGGATTCATTTAAGCGTATTGAACGTTGTTTCCTTTCCTTAGAGCGTAGGAATAAAGGTCATCCTGAATATTTTAACTTATATAAAGATTTTATGCGAGAATATAGAACATTAGGTCATATGTCTCAAGTTGCTGACGTCGAAAAAATGTATAGGCAAATTATTGTACATCCCAATGATAGGTATATTCAAATATTTTGGCGCGATGACGTCACTGAGCCTATGATGACATATACTTTAAACACGGTAACATACGGCACCGCGAGCGCTCCATACTTAGCCACACGATGTTTAATGCAAGTAGGTTTGGATTGCCCTGATCCTGAAATCTCACAAATTATTTTGCACGATTTTTATGTCGACGACCTCTTGACAGGGTCAGATAATTTAGAATAAGCGAAATTTATTCGAAAGAGAGTAGTTTCCGAATTTAATGGGGCTTGCATGCCTTTGCGGAAATGGAAGTCGAATGTTCCCGAGCTTATGTCAGACACTACAACTTCTCCACATAATCTTAATATCGGTTTGTCTGTGCCAAGCACAACGCTAGGACTAGGTTGGCTGACACAATCAGATGAGCTCTGGTCAATAAGGTCCAGGTCAACAGGTCCAAACACCTCCATTTGAGTTTACAAAACGTGAGGTACTGTCAATCATATCACAGATTTATGACCCATTAGGCTTACTAGCTCCTTGTGTCATTCAAATGAAGATATTGTTGCAAAGACTCTGGTTGCAAAAACTAGCATGGGATGAATGATCCTCATGGGGTGAAAGGAACTTAGTTCAGTTTAACTCCCTGAAGACACAAGTTTGTGCGTTAACCACAAAAAAATCCCATTTATCGTATCACAAGTCTTTCAGAACATTCCCCTTACAGTAGCGCTCAGTATCAGTATATTGGGCCTTAATGTTTCGAGTGACTGCCAGTATTGCGATCATCTGGAAAGCAAGGCCAAGTTGGCCTCGAAGAAACTGGGTGTCATCAACAGAGCGAGACGGTACTTCACGCCAAAACACCGTTTGGCCCTATATAGGGTCCAGGTTCGGCCTCGTATGGAGTACTGTTCTCATCTCTGGGCTGGTGCACCCCAGTATCAGCTTGAACCATTTGATCGCATACAACGTAGAGTCATCCCAATCATTGGGGACCCAATAATCTGTGAAAGGCTTGATGCTTAGAGACGTCTCCTCGCTGTGCGTTCTCTATCGCATTTATCATGGGGAGTGTTCTGAAGAACTGTTTGACTTGTTACCTGCTGCCGAATTTTCTAACCGCACAGTACGCCATAAGCTGAAATATCATCCACACCACCTGGATACGTGGCAATCCACTGCTGTGCGGTTTCGTAGGAACTTCCTTCCGCGCACCACGGAACTGTGATATGGCCTACCCGCAGCAGTGTTTCCAGGTCGATATGACATGATTACCTTCAAAAAGCGCATCTATCTCCACCTTAAAGGCCGGCAACGCGCCTGTAGCTCCTCTGGTGTTGCACGGGGTCGTGGACGGCAGTAATCACTTACCATCAGGTGACCCGAATGCGCGTTTGCCTTGTCCTTTTCCATAAAAAAAATGAACAAATTAAATTGCATTTTATACCGGCATATTCGCCGCATTTCGGAGGCCTACGGGAGGCAGGTGTAAAATCAACCAAATTTCATCTTCAGTGAGTATTGGGAGATTGTAATTTGATATTTGAGGAACTTTACAAGATCCTCAACTCTCGACCGCTTACACCTCTGTCGTTAGAACCCGAAGACCTCATGCCTCTTACTCCAGGACATTTTATCATCGGACAACCACTGATGTCTTTACCGAAACCTAACCTGATCACAGCGACTCTTCTTACAATCACTTAACTCGATTCCGGCGGATTGGACAGTTACGACAGAATTTCTGGTCCAGGTGGAGTAAGGAATATATCTCGAAACTCCAACACAGGATAAAATGGCGTACCCGTAAGCATGCCTTGCTGTTGAATTCACAAGTTCTTCTCAAAGAAGACAATCTACCATCATTAAAATGGAGACTGGGTCGAGCGATTGGTGTATTCCCTGGTAGTGATGAGGTTAACAGAGTGGCTGATATCAAAACTTCAACTTCGACAAACAATAAAATATGTCCACTTCCAGTAGCCAACGAGTCTAGTTGAAAGTCCAGCTTTCAACGGCCGGGGGCATGTTCAAGACCAAATGATGATGAATGAGTTTTTTAGTTTAATTTAAGTACATGACTTTATTCTAGTTTCTTATAAAACATAGTTAAAAACGTCTATTATTTTTAAATAGCAAACATGTTATTTGTAATTTAAAATATATGTAATTTTATATTTCTGTTAAATATATTGTTGCGATCAGAATATATTCATCCACCCTTGCGAGCAAATCTTTTAATTTCCTCTTACTGAAACTTTCATTCAAAAATATACATTGGTGTATCATGAAATAACAATATAATATGAAAAATAATAGCGAATATCCATGACAAATTCATATAATTAACACTATTAATTATGAATTATTTAAATATTGCATCTATAATATCGTCCTCAACAGGAGTAGTTCGAGTATTGACAACCAGAGAGTTATAATCGTGACGTGGCATATATAAGAAAGGTAGCGGTAGAGTCAACCTCTTAAGTAATACGGTACTAATAAATATGACTCACTGAAAAAAATGTCCCAAATACAAAATATTTTTTTAATACAAAATAATTTATGTATATGTGTCCACTTTTTTTTTCATCGTTCCATACCACGTAGACCTTCCATTTGACGACTTTCTATCTCCAAGTAAATGTCAGTACCAAACGAACCATCGAAAATGTTTATTTCCAAAGCATTTACATTCCTAAAAGGTTATTTTGTAGATGATCCTTTATTTCTTTTGGAAATTTGGCACTAGAATCACATAAAGACTGATGCTAGGACACAAAGCTGTTTTTTTAGTTTCTTTTCCACATTTCCTTTTATATACATGTTTTTTGAGCTTCAAGCTGTATCCCGCATATGTTATGAAACTATACTAGGTTCCCTCTGAGACACTCCGTTCACAATTTCCTGCCGCTTGGGGTTTTGGTGAACCTAAGGTCGCGCTTTGCCTTATTACCAGAGCCAAGAAATGAAAATATTAAATAATTCATTCTCCGTGTAGGAATCGAAAACGCAACCGTCGCGTCCACATCCACACACTTGTGCCACTGCAATTAAAATTTGCGAGTAAAAAATTGCAAGCAATTTTAATAGCTTAAGTGGAATGTTTTTTTTAGTTTCAAGCTGCATCCCGCATTCCATATAGCATGGTAGAGAGAGCCTAATTTTAAGACTTTCCGTTCCTTATGTTCCGCCCAAATATATAGACATTGCGTGCCATGTGGCGGATCTCAACGCTGGAGTTTGTCATGCTATCAAAGCGAGGAAATGAAAATAACTATCTATATATAATCTACTAAATAACTATCTATATATGATCTACTAAATAACTATCTATATATAATATATAATCTACTTCCTCAAGTAGAAATCGAACCAACGACCATCGCGATCGTAGTTAGATGCTGTCTTTTTCAGATGTTTCCATTTGTCAGAGCCTGTTTTGTTGGTTATGAACAAAAGCACATATGTAGCAATTAAATAACCAAAAATACAGACAAATCCGAGCTATATACCTAGCTATTATATTATATAGCTAGTATTAGCATAATTTTCATAGCCTTCAGCTGAAGTCAGTCAAATTATCACATAACTTACAACATATGAAGCGAGTCGTTCTCTCTTATAGCGTCATAAACCAAAACGTATTTTCTTGAATCCTTTGTTTATGCGACCTCGTAATAAATGTTTTTGCTTGGAATAAATATTATGATACGGTATATGAAATAGCCCATAAAAATATTAAGTGTTTAATTTGTCGATGATATTTCTTTTTTAGGTTTGCGCTCTATGATACACACACAGCGGAGTAGGCAGAGGGAACCTAGTGTTAAGATATTCCGTTCCCCTTTTTTGCTGAGTTATGGATGAATTGCGTGTTGTGTGGCGAAACTTAACGCTGCGCTTTGCCTTGGCAATAGAGCGAAGTATTGTAAATGTTAAATCAGCTTCACGCTGTATCCCGCACACAGCAGGGTAGGCAGAAGGAACCTAGTGTTAAGACACTCCGTTCCTCACTTTCTATTGAAATCTGGAGACATTGCGTGTTAAGTTACAGAACTCAACGCTGCGCTTTGCTTCGATACCAGAGCAAAGCAATTAAATATAAATTTAAGTAAACATTTCATCTCCTCGAGTGGGGATCGCGCCTACAAACAGTCGGTTTTACAGTCACACTTTGTGCCCCTGTTATAAAATAAATATTTAATTTCTTCGAGTGTCAATCGAATCGAATCGAATTGATGGTTATGTGATTTGTTTAATTATTCGTTTAGATTTTCAATTATAACGTTTATTTCACATTTGGACAGGCTTTATATCTCAATTTACGTCTTAAAACTCACATCAACAAAGTTGCGGACGATGACCTGTATGTATACACACCTTGTCATAGTATGCAATAGTTATTCCATTATTTGGTATCCGATACATTGAATTTCCACTTTGTCTCTAACAATGGTATAGTAATTGAATCTATGGGGTGTAGTACAATGCTGTAGTTTTATATTTTGACAATATATATATATATATATATATATTGTCAAAATATAAAACTACAGCATTGTACTACACCATACATATATATATATATATATATATATATATATATATATATATATATATATATATATATATATATATATATATATATATATATATATATATATATCTATATATTTTGCTTTGTTCCATGCGAGGTCAGAGAAAATGGATTTATTGAATTATTCATGTCATTTATACATCTATACTAATAACATTTAGCTGAAGAGTTCGTTTCGATGAACGCACCAATCACAAACTACTTATTCTTATTGAAAGTTTCTAGTTTAGTAGGATAATCTGCTTATCGAGGATAGCTATGGGCGAAGTTGTATATAAAAGACAATTTTTCATTTGTAACAATTGAATTCACTGCAATAAAATTATTGAAAGTTGCTTAGATTTATATACCAATTCATATTTTAAGGCAGCTCTAGTAGCAGCGCAGCATCTGAAACACACACAGCATTACGATAGTTGTAGAGATTTCCACTCGAGTTTCCATTTCCTCGCTCTGGTCCCACACGATGTCTCAAAAATTGAGATACTGCTCTACTATTATCTTGATATATACGTATACTTATATCTCTTAGATATTTTCTATTATGTTCCACTCATAGGAGTAGAAAATTTCTATCGTGCTAATAGTAGCACGGCCATGACCTAAAAGATAACAGACGTTGATAAATGATTGTCAGGACCTTTCTGTAAACTTAGTCTAAGTTTAGACAAGACTATAATGAGACTTTAAATTATTCTTTATTGAGTCCCATTTGACCTTTGAACCAATGAAGTATATTATATAAATTTATTTAAAGATAGTATAGATTTTGTTCTTTTTTTATTTTCACATTTTGCCCCGATGATCTGCCTGGCAGAGGCAACCTGTTGTTATTAGACTCTGTTCTCAAATTCACCTGTTTATGAGTTATTGTATATTGATTGATGAGTTAACGGAACTCAACGCTACGCTGTGTTTTGATACAAAAGTGAGAAAATGAAAATAGTTACATATCCTCGAGGGAAATCGAACCCACAACCATCACGTATGCAGTCAGACGCTATGCTACTGCACCAATAGTAAATGGGAGCTTCCATATACTATTAATAAATTATAAACATTAATTAACTACAACTAAAAAGAAAATTCACTTGGTAATCACGCACAATTAAGACAACACAGCTCCCGCCACCGCCACAATGGGAGCGCAGTGACAAAACAGACACATAAAAAAAAACAATATCGTTGGTGAAAAAGTTCAAATGAAAGCTCATCTCAGACCATAGAATTTGGAAGGCATGTGGCGAGACGGGTGTGAAACAATCGCGCTCTATTACCCGCTTCCCGACGTTTCCGTGCAACGAATACGTAATATTTTTTCGTACCCGTTGAATGGGGACAATGGGCACTATTTAAAAACGCAAAACATATAATTGTACCTGGCTGCCTGCGACGTGGAAGCTGGAAGGGTTGTTTTTTAAGATTTTTCCGTCATATTTACCTTTTTTTAAGCCAGTCGCGGCGCAGGGGCGCAAAGTGTGACTGTAAGATCGACTGGTTATGGGTTCGATCCCCACTCGAGGAAGTGAAATATTTATTTACATTTATATTTTCATTTCTTCGCTCTGGTGTTGAGGTAAAACGCGGCGTTGAGTTCCGCCACTCAATTTGGGGAACAGAGTGTCTTAAAACTAGGTTGCCTATGCCTACCTTGCTGTGTGCGGGATACACGTGAAGCTGTTTTTTTTATCTACCTTTTTTTAAATGAAAAATAGAAATTCTATGCGTGTACAGCGAATAAGATATATTTATGTAATGTATCTTCTCATGTTATGTATTATTGGAAAAATTACAAATCACTATTTTTTTTTAGTTTTACGTTTTATACGAACACGTATTTCAGTGTAGGTGAATCGTATATCTTTTAAGCTTCACGTAGCCCGCATACGAAAAGATAGGCAGAGGGAACATAGTGTAAAGACACTCCATCCTCTACTTTCCGCCGAATTCTGGAGGTATTGTTGAGTGGCGAAACGTCGTGCCTTGCCTCGGCACCAAAGCGAAGAAATGAAAATATAAATTTAAAGAAGTATTTAATTTCCTCGAGTGGTACTTTCGTACCACACCCAATACCACACAACCAGTAGCGTTTACAATTACTATGTACCCCTGCGCCACGAATGGCTTCAATTACTTTCTTTCTAGACATTGCATATTGAGTAGTGGAACTCAACGCCGCTTTTAGTAATAAAAATAATTACTTATTTAGAAAAGGTATAAAAATTTGAACGTAGCGGGACTCGAACCCGCGCCTCCTGGTCGGTTTCCAGGAAATGGTGTGGAATAACACTTTAAAAAATGTTTAAAAATAAAAATAATTGTCAAAAAAATAATTCCTTCGAGTTCCCGAACTCGCCTCAAACAAAAAGCTAATTAAAGCATGAATTCTATTATCGGTAATATTACCTTTTAGACTACCGACAACGTTCATATATATAGTGTTAGTTAGTATTTACTTACATTTATATTATATCCTCTCTAAGACTGTGTGGTTATTTAAAATTTTCATATAATCAATAATTCAAATTATATATTTTCACGACTCAATTCCGTATCGATATTGAGAACTAGACTAGTATTCCACACGGGTATACTAATAGAAATGGAAAGACGCTACTCGAAATCAAAAACTAAAATTGAAATCCCACATTTCACCAGGTCATAAATATACGTAAAAAAAAGCCACATATTGTACGAAATATGCTGAGAGCCGCACGTGTAGCTATCACATAAGTACATAAGTAACGAATGTACGTGAATTCTGGTACAAACCAATATTGTAATGGCATGTTTGCGGAGGTAATATGATTCATGCATAATAATGTTGGCTCCGACATCTAAATACTTCAAATGACGTATATCTGGGAATAGGAAATTTATATGTGATAAGTATTTTCAATACAGGACTATAGGATATTCAATATATACAGTGTGTGTACATATTCTCTTTATTAATTATTAATAATAATATGATTTTTTTTTTTTCAGCTTTACACCGTAAGAGCTTAGTGTGTGACCCTATACTCTTCACTTTTCGTCATTCATCTGGGCGTCATTCGTCATCGACTGGGCTCAAATAATAATAACGATAATTTTAAAAAAAATAAGTCCCGCTGAGTTTCTTGCGCCGGTTCTTCTCAGGTCTGAGGCACTAATTTTAGTGAACTGGTGGTAAATTATTTGACGTTCAAAAAATGAAGCATGTAACTTCTTATTTTGAATAAAATTATTTGACTTTTGACTTTTGATAGTTAAGATGATAAAAAGAAAAAACTTAACGATGATTGTAATAATATAAAAAAAACTCCTAAAATCCCGGAGTGTGCTACTAGTATCAGATCTTAGATCCTTGTTGCGTAATGTTAATGAATAAAACATATTTTTATGAAAATGTTCAACATTCTTTGAATATTTTAACTCGCTTACTTATAAACATAGTATAAAGATATGTAAATTACATATAGGAAATGTAATAAGATACTAAGATTTATAAACAACCATTGCAGATAAAATAATTTGAATATTTCGATGTTCTATAGAACAAGTTCGTATTATATTTTTTAATACGAAATCAGGATATTTATGAAGAATCCTTTGTATAGAAAAATTATAAATTACATAAATATGTTAAAGTGTTTTTAAAAAGCATTCGATTTTAAGATATTGACATTTTAAAATATATTTTAAACAAAATGATGGTCTTATAAACTTCCAACGTTATCTTCAAGCTAAATTACATTTGACGAAAAGCAGACGCTTATCCGTCCCCTAACAACTTGGGGTGACAGTAGGTATGGAGAAACTTGGAAGATTAAACAAGCCCTCTCAGATTTCTGATCACGCAAGCCTGGCCCAACTTAAGTTACTAAGGGTGCTGACACCACTCCGGGTATTTTGTACCAAATTTTTTATTAGGAAATCTTATGGGAGATATATATATATATTCTATTCAATTTATAAAATGTTTTTTTGTAACTTCCATGTTCTTTGATTTTTCGAATTTTTTTTTTTTATGTTGATAATATTTTATTATGTTGATGATTATCATAAATATGTTAAATATTCCTGTTTGTTTTGAATATTGTAAATTTTCAGCAAGTTTAATATGAGTAGCGTGACATTAGCATCTATGCTTATAGATGCTAATATCACGTGGTCAACAACAATTAACAAAATTTATTGTAAGAAATATAATCAGTTACTATTTTTATCATTTTAATATTAGATTGAGTTTACTATGAAAGATAAATAAAATAAATCAGCTTCACGTTGTATCCCGCACACAGCAGGGTAGGCAGAGGGAACCTAGTGTTAAGACACTCCGTTCCCCACGTTCTGCCGAATTCTGGAGACATTGCGTGTTGAGTGGCAAAACTCAAAGCCGCGCTTTGCCTTGACACCAGAGCGAAGATATGGAAACATAAATTTAAGTAAATATTTCATCTCCTCGAGTGGGGATCGAACCCACACACACACGCCACGTCAAACTTTGTGCCGTTGCGCCACCACTGGGCCCAATTATGTGTATTACACATAAAAATTAAAAACAGGTGTTGAAACACCTATATATTTATTATAAAGTTTTGCTTGGCAATATCTATAATTTATTATTATTTCATGAATGATTCTAAGTGTAAAAAGTACTTTGGGTTGGAACAGTCCATTTATCGAGGAAGGCTATTTTCATCACTATTAGGGGTTCCAATGTTGGTTACCACTGTAATTGTCATTAAGGTTACTTCGGGAACTTAGTCATTGTTAATAAACGAAATAAAAGTAATAAACTATGTAACATTCAAATATTTAAATGTCCTCCCAATATCTATCACAAAAATCTGACGAATATAAGATTCATATTGTGAGCTCGACACTTGTAAGGATATGCAATTTTATGCAAAGAACTTTCCTTGAATATTTCTAACGATTCATCTTTCGCATTTGACATTTTGAATGGTTTTTATAGATCTCATTTCCTATCGCAGGTGGTTTGGAATCTAGTAAGTTTGTTTTTCAGCAACACGCTTAACCATTGTGCATTTATATATCAGCGTAGACTGAAAAAATCTAGTGTCTCTGTTCTCCTCTTTCTACACGAGTTCAAGATATTGCGTCTTAAGCGAAGCCAAGATTAATTTCAAGATTTATTATATTTAAGTTAAATTCATTTTGTTAAGAGAGAATCAAACAATTTTCTTCTCAAGCCGGAACATTGCAATCATACTAAGTAACGAAATGAATACAGCATTATGTAGAACCAAATCATGAATACAAATATATGTTTTTACTCAACCGAACCCACAAGGTATACATATGAATAGGTATATTTTAAATGATTAATTTCTTTCGGGGCTGTCGTGGTGCAGAGGCACAGCGCTTGACTGTTAACGTGACGGATGTGACGGATGCTCATTCTGGTAACAACATAAAACATTCCAGCTGAGTGCCACCCCATGTATAGAGTAAGTAAAGTAACAGTAAGTAAAGATCAGAGAGAGTGTTTTAACACTAAGTTCACTCTAAAAACACTCCTTAAGAAAACTTACAATCACTGAACACGTCCATAAAATATAACTCAAAGTCACCCCCAATATTTATGAAAGCACAACAAAATTTCCCCCCTTAAAGTTGTTCCTACATATACGCGTATATACAGACAAGGGCTCACTGGGTTTTTAATATAACTTGCGAGATTTTCACATCTCATCGCTAAGTGCATTTAAAGTTTGAAAGCTGACTGAGATTAATAGCTTCATTATTAAACTCTCGAGCATCAATTCGGTCAGAATCCAGATTCTAGCAATTTTGCATACATTATACAAACGGGCGTAATATGCGCTTTAATGAAATTCCATTACATCGTCGGGCAGTTGTTGGTAAGTCTGGCTAATCATATTTTTTTTGCAGCTTCATGCTGTATCCCGCACTCGTAGGATAAGGAACCTAGTGTTAGGACACTCCGTTCTCCAGTTATAGCCGAATTTTGAAGGCATTGCGTGTTGAGTAGCGAAACTAAACGCCGCCTCTTGCCTTGACACCAGAGCGAAGAAACGAAAATATTAAATATTTAATTTCCTCGAGAGGGGGATCGCATCCACAAATTGTCGCACTAGCAGTCACACTCTTGTACCCCTGCATCACGACAGTTCTCATGGCTAATCATGTATGGGGTCCATTTTTTGGTTGAAACGCCCAAACTGACCGAAAAGTAAAAGACAGAGTTTCATAACACTAGAATCTCTCTTCTTACTACCGTAACGGTTATCAGTATCTACTAGAAATCACTCATCATTCTGATCGCAATGTATACAAAATAGACAAGCAAGAAGCAGGCAAAGCGTAGAAATAAAAAAAGTTTTGAAAATTCTACCAATTTTGCAAACATTATACAAACGTACGTAATGTGAGCTTTAATGAAATTCCATTTTGTGGTGCTGTTAGTGAATTTGGATAATTGTACAGTGCTTTGAGGTTCAATTCCTGCTTTAAAGAAGCCGTGGCCATCTTGACCGAAGGCTCTCTCTCTCTCTGCCTATTCAAAATAAAAATAGCAGGAATAATCCAGATTCAAGCAATTTTGCCTGCACTAGACAAATTGTAATATGCACTTTAATGAAATTCCATTCTTGCTAATCCGTTCTCGTCGCAACTTTATTCCACCATATCACGACCCCATGTAATTTAAAAACTCCGCAGTGTTCGGTGCATAGAAGATAAAATAATCATCCGTATGAAGTTACATTTTAATCCAGATTTAGCCTTCATTCGTTTATGATGTTAAATTTATGATTTAATATGTCATATGACCTACTTTATTATTATGATTTTGATAAAACTTAGTTACAAATATCTGGATTTAGAAAAAAAAGTAAATTTTACTGTCAATTTCCATATAAAATTCAAGATGCTGTTGCATTTAAAATAAACTTAGGTTTTTGTGGTTATGTTTAAATATCATTTTAGCTCTCATTGAGCTTAACGAAACGGCGTCACATTGTTCGTCTGTAGAATACGTAAAACAAATAAACGTTCGAAATACATAACAATTTCACCTTTATACTTTACAAATGAACTTGTTATTTACACATTCTTGAACAGGATATATTTAAATTGATTCATCGACATTGGTTTTCCATTCTAACAATGTGAATTGAGTGTTCTACAAACGCAAAATCTTCTATTCCAAGCTAAGCATTGTCTGAATCAATTTCCTTCAACGTGTGACTAATTGTGGCTTTACTCTCTCCGCTTGTGTAATCCGTTCATTTCGTTCCATTTCATGTAACAGAAACGATATACTGTTGACGATTTTTGAGAGATCTTGTGCCGAGATTTTTCCACAGATTCTCATATGGAAATTTTGTAATTGTATTTTTCGCCGAGGTCGTCAAAACTCCGTTGTTTTTTCGACACTGTATCCCGGATATAGCATGGTAGGCAAATGGAAGCTAGTGTTACGACACTCCCTCCTCCCAAAACGCCCAATTTTTTAGGACGTTGCGTGAAGAGCCGGGACTCAATGCCGAGTTTTCACACTAGTTTCTCTTTGACAACCCTGTTATACAGTAAAGAAGAGCGGTAAGTTTTTTTTTTAAGTTGAAACTTATTTATTATTTTTATTTTTTTTTAATTAAAACGAAGTCTTCCAGTCTTTCTTGAGTTACATGACAATAAGTTCCGCTTTCAAAAATGCAATGTTCATTATTGTATTATGCCCATATTTATATTCGTCCAAATTAAAATTGAAGCGGAGAGCGATATTACAAAAAATCTGATTAGTTATATAGAGGCCAGTCGTGCTGCAGCGGTGCGAGGTGTGACTGTAAAACCGACTGGTTGTGGGTTCGATCCCCACTCGAGGAGATGAAATATTTACTTAAATTTATATTTCCATTTCTTCGCTCTGGTGTCGAGGTTAAGCGCGGCGTTTTTGTTTCTGCCACTCAACACGCAATGCTTCCAGAATTCGGCAGAAAGTGGGGAACGAAGTGTTTTAACACTAGGTTCCCTCTGCCTACGCTGCTGTGTGCGGGATACAACGTGAAGCTGATTTAATTAAATTTATTTTTTGATTAGTTATGTAAAGAAATCAAACACCTGAGGCTTTTACAGAACTTATATTTCTTCCAGAGTTAAATACTGTTAAGCTTGTACAATGTCACATCTTAAATTCTAATACAATATATCATTCTAGAGAATCTCTTTATTCTTCCGCTCCAAGTCTAAAAGTATATCTAATTATTATAAAATATTATTATATAGCTATTATAATTTTCCGACTACATAAAGCGTCATTTTATTAATGTTCTGTCGTGACAGTTCTATATTATTTTATTTGAAAAACATCTTTTTATTCAACAAAGAGGTTGATTTACATTTTTAAAATAAATTATTGCGAATATTAAAACTAATTAATATAAAATCATTACATTCGGCCATCCTACTTCGTGCAATCTCCTGATGCACGACTACTCACAAAAACAGTAACAATCAACATTTTTTTATAAATTCATTACATTCGGTCGATTACAAATAAAACTTATTTTTATATTGCAGCTGCCTAATTGATTTTCAACAAATTTACTTATTAAAATATCGCGTCTTATGGAGCTACTACAATCATGTTATCAAACGACATGTGCATTAAATACAAGATTTATCATGTTACTTTACAAAACATCTTTATTTTTGTGACCAGAAGACTTTTGAATTCTCTCAGTGGTTTACCTATACATACATATAACGAAATTGTAACTTATCGGGACGTGGAAGAAATACGGGATAATCTATTATTGGGGCACTGTCAATAAACTAAAACGATTTATTAAAATTTCGTTTTGTCGGTTTATGTGTCCTTGCGTTTGTCTGTGCGTTTGTACTATAAAGGTTTTAGTTATAAAAGTTGAGCAAACAAAGAAATATGTAGTGTGAATTTCAGTTTTACATAAAATAATATTAAATCATACACACATAAATATAAATATGTTCTGATGTCAACTAGCTACATGCTTGTTTATCTACAATTTAAAGTTTATAAGTTCTTGCTATCACCTATCAGTTTTGCTTTTGTAACTTTTCTTTTCGTATTATTGTTAACTTTTTTCTTCCTTCAGTGTATAAAATTTTGCTCTTTTTTGTTTCGTGTGTTAAATTTTCCGTTATTGATCAATTTTAATTTCACTCTAAATTATATAAAAATAAATATATGAAATAATAAGAATAGCGTATTAATATTTGAAACTCCTATAATGGTAGCCGCTATAATTACAAATATCCTACATAATAATAATAATACTTTCCTGTACAAAACAAAATAAAGAGAAAGTAAAAAAAAATACATCACATAAGAAAATGTACAGCAGGCTGCCTTATCGTCATCTCTACCAAGCAACCTTAGGGTGTAGGAGAATGTAAAATCGGTAGGCGTGTATGTGCTTTATATACTTATACATACTTAAATATATACATTCATACATATATACATACACATATACCTACTAATATTGTATAGTATGAAATAATTTATTATGTTAAAATATAATTTCTAATATCTAGACTTATTATTATTGAGCATATATATACATATTTACAACAATATTTATAAGATGATAAGGTGTTTTTACAACAATTATAATGCAAAACATAGCAAATATTTTTTTTCATCTTATGTAAAACATTAACGTCTTAAATGTCTCATGAAAGACGCAATAACGATCATACAAAGATTTCCAAATTTTAAACTCCTGCAATATAAGCGTGCTGATTTTGATTTAGTAATACAATGTGTTCCCTTAACTTAACACAGAAATCTCTAACCATAGTTGAAATATTCGAAACGATCATCTTTGAACTATATATATTAAGTGACTTAAAACACCAGATATTCTTGGGATTATAAAGTTTACTCGGCAAAGAACCGATTCTGAGTAACCGAATTTGATCACTGTAGGTTTTACCTCAATTTTTACAAGTGAAAACATACTGAATTTAGATACAAATATCAAAGGTGAGTAATTTTAAAGAGTAAAACTAATTTTAAAAATTATGATTTATAACAAAAAAAATAAAGCATTTTTCATATAATTTTTAACGTAAACAATGCTACAAAAACCTTTAGGTATCTTCCCCCATATGCGATCACCGCACTTCACCACCCTTCTGAAGGATTTTCTTGATTACTTTTGAGATACTAACTATACTTTCATAAATAAATTTATAAATCTTTATTGTCCGTTTACGCTTAATGAACAGAATTGGTTTATGAATAAAAAGTTTATGTCAATATTAAACATGTTTGTACGACAAAACTATAGCAAAATAACTTTTATTGAATTGGCTAAAAATTTAATTTTCAATTATTATTATCATTTTTATTGTAGTCTTTAAATCTACGTTAACAATGCGGTCCCAGTTCGGTGATCGGTATTCCGTTGTGAACGAAAATACACTAAATAATGACTACCATCCTGTTTTATGGGATACAGAATCGCGTTAAGGTAAAATAACTACATACGTAGAAATGTATTACTATTATAAACTGTAACAACCAGTAAACAAATTGAATTGCAATCTTTTACGATTGCTAAAATTTTGAGTTCGTAAGAGAGTAAACATCTATACCCTGGACAAATCTGGCTAGACTAAGACTAAGGTAAGCAACAGGTTTAAAACACTCCCCACACATTAAAAATCTCATCTACACCTAGAACACTAGCAAGTGACGTCTCTTATTTGGTTATCTGATAAATTTTCAAAAGGCAAATGATCGTGAACCAACCCCTGGACAGAGGTCCAGAAGAGGTGAAGAGAAGCTAAGAAGTTTACTAGTATTAGCTTACAAAGTGATTAAATTAATTTGCTTAAGTATGCATAATGCAGATATTGACATTAAAACACTCGCTCTATGCACATTTCAATTCGCTATCATTAAAGAAAATGCCAGAATATACGTATAGATACATATGGTACTAAATTGCAGTAAAAATCATATATGGATTTAGTTTCCTGAAATTGGAAAAAATACATATTTAATCTTTCTTTACTGAAATAAAAAAAAAATCGACATTTGTAGGTCACTGATGGCAGTACCTTGTGCTGTGCTTTTTTTTTGTCGTTTAATATATTTGTTGAACAATAATTAAATTACATAAAAATAAGAATAAAGAAAGAATATGATTCGGCGTTTTGGACTAGCAGACCAAACCAACACTATTATGACCACACCTGATGCTGATCCTAATCCTGACCTGATCCTGATCCTGACTCGATTGAGACTACGTTCTACTTTCAATGCATGATATAGGAGCTAAGATAAATCAATAAATCTTCTGGTTTTTACTATTTCTTAAAGGCTTATCGAATATCCTAATACAAACAATCAATAGCATAGCATAACAGAAATATTCGCGTATTTTTTAATATTGCATAGTATTTATTAGCTTCATTTATTTAAGAAGCCGACCATAATTTTACTCAGATTTTTTTTCTTAATTTTAGTTGCCGATTCGAAATATTTTCACTCAAAACTCATTATAATCAAAAGAGCAAAATTTATAATCTGTTTCTAGTCCCAATTATATATTTCAGCACATTTATTTACTTATCTAAATCAATTTTCTACAATTTACAATTTAGGTGTTGATCGTGTCAAACTGCAGAATTACATTTAAACATAATCTAATATTTTTTTATATTATTATTTACTAAAATATGACTAATCTCTATCTTTTATGCACAAATTTATAAATCTGAACATTGCCTTTGTATACCATTAAGAAGTTCTTTATTCAACAACTCTTTATTTCATCGACGCGCTTTATCACATCAGACGAACTACTCATCAGAAGATGTAGACGAATCTTACGGCCGCGAAGATCTCTTCTAATGTTTTGTATTTTCAATAAATTGCCCTTTTCGTTTCTCATTGCCCTCATTCCACTGGGTGGTTCCTCTGGGGTGTCAGCAGTCTCAGCATCCGACTCCATATCCCTCAAATTAATGCAATAAATTTCATTAAAAACTAATAATCTTAGTAAATTGATTGATATATTTGAATTGTCAATTCAAAAGCATTCTCTTTTAAATATCATTCTAAAATCATTCAAAATGGATCATCAAAATGTCAATAAATAAATCAAAAGTAAAACAGGAAAAAAAAATACTAAAATAACCAATATAAATAACCAAAAATATTAATTTAATTTCAAATCACTTCTACTATACTAGTGTATAGTGACCTGACGTAACCCGCGGTCACCACCGACCAGCGAGCAAGCAGACTCACTAACTCAAAATACATATCACTACTTTTTTTATTTCATCTATGGTACGCTAACCACTTCATGTACGGCCCGCTCACCGTATCATCCATGGTATCATCTACTCTAACCACTTCATGTGACGGCCCGCTCACCGCATCATCCATGGTATCATCTACTCTAACCACTTCATGTGACGGCCCGCTCACCGCATCATCCATGGTATCATCTACTCTAACCACTTCATGTGACGGCCCGCTCACCGCATCATCCATGGTATCATCTACTCTAACCACTTCATGTGACGGCCCGCTCACCGCATCATCCATGGTATCATCTACTCTAACCACTTCATGTGACGGCCCGCTCACCGCATCATCCATGGTATCATCTACTCTAACCACTTCATGTGACGGCCCGCTCACCGCATCATCCATGGTATCATCTACTCTAACCACTTCATGTGACGGCCCGCTCACCGCATCATCCATGGTATCATCTACTCTAACCACTTCATGTGACGGCCCGCTCACCGCATCATCCATGGTATCATCTACTCTAACCACTTCATGTGACGGCCCGCTCACCGCATCATCCATGGTATCATCTACTCTAACCACTTCATGTGACGGCCCGCTCACCGCATCATCCATGGTATCATCTACTCTAACCACTTCATGTACGGCCCGCTCACCGTATCATCCATGGTATCATCTACTCTAACCACTTCATGTACGGCCCGCTCACCGTATCATCCATGGTATCATCTATGGTACGCTAACCACTTATCAATCTTCATACTATTCTAATAAGATATACAATGAAAATTCTAAAGTGTTCAGTTCAGACATCCCAGACAGGAGCAGTTACAAAGAAATTCCTCCCAGATGTAGAAGTAGCATACAGAATAACGAGAACGACGGTGTTTGCACCGTTTCACGTCCAGATGCTAACGGGACATGGTGGCATTGCAGAATATCTGTATCGGTTTAAGCTGAAAAATTCTCCGAGTTGTGAATGCGATCTAGAAACACCTGAATCCGTAACGCACATTTTATTCGAATGCCCAAGATTTGCTGCTTACCGCTTCGATCTCCAAACGCATATCGAGATAGACCTGACTGAAGCCAATCTTCCAAGCATTATGGTAAATTCTATCTTTCGGAAGGCTCTCCTCGACTATGCCGTGAAGGCTTTTAGTATCGCATGTCGCCGAAACAGCACCAGACACACAGGAGATTCGCATAGTATATCAACACCAATAGCACAAACAAGCACAAACACACACATAGGCCAACAAATATCAAACATACACCCGCAACATACAAATATAGACACTGCACTCCAGCTGCTACAACACGCCCAAAGGAGCAAGCCAGGGTTAAGAATAATAAGTGTGGCTCTCTACATGGATGAAAACACTGAAAGGTTGGGCATAAGCTTCTGCAAGCCTAGAAATCACAAATACATCGCGATTTCACCTGGTCTGGCTAGTCTGTTGAATGGTAGCACTAAGAAAATCGCAGTAAGACGCAAAATCTATGAAGCGTTACCCACGAGGATGGTTGGTGACATTACATGTCGAGTAGTGAAATCGAAAAACAAATCGATAATACTGCTCGACTGGGGTGAAAGAACACCATTCGCGCGGGCTTGTGAGTTGCTCCATAAACTGAGTGAGACAACAGAACAAGGTCCACGAATAATAAGCATAGATGCCATGGTGGTTGAGTATAGCAGGGGAGAAGTGGCAGACCGACTGGGTTGCATAATGGCCTCCAAACAACATGAGGTCATAGTGTACGAGGACAGAGGTGAAGACCTCAGTTACCTTAAGCCTGCACACTCTAGCACCCAAGCAGATCATCCTCAAACACCCCTTTTAACCACCGAAAGTGGCTCAGAACGCCTTCAACGATTGACCGCAGAAGACAAAACCAAAAGTCCAGAGACAAAACACTCAGCTGCGAAGGCCATATGCAGAGGCTTTAGTGCAATTCTAGGAAACGTATTTGGCAGAAGGAAACTTCGTGCGGATGACAGACAGGCGGTAGCACTGGAGGAGTTTACAAGGAAATCGACTGAAGTTCCAGCGATAACATCCCGGCCAAAACCTACGAAGGCGGCAATGGATATTGTACAACCACCAGACTTCTTACCAATTCGAGAGCACAAGGACCACTACAAGAACGCCATGCTGGAATTCCTTGCAGTTCTGAAAGCTACCAAACAAGTCAAGTTAAGAACGTGCAAGGAAATTATACTTGCTTTTCAAGGTGGATACTCAATTTTGGGAGTAAAACTTAAAGAGGCAGAAGGCGCGATTTATAATAGCGATAGCGGCCAGACCATCGCGGGAAGCATGAAAGGCAATTACATGGCAGCATACAATGCAACATCTGGATTTGTCGAGTTGAATGAAGAAGAGACCAGGACAACTGGATACCTTAAATTCAACACGCCTGCCAATGATCCCATGGTGGTTACTGCTAAATGTACCAGGATTATGCTGGAGGAAAGAATGCTGGAAATGGCTCTACGCCTCGATAACACTCTGGAATCTACAGCATTTTCTACGTGGAAGGTGCCCAAGATGGTATGGGTAAACGGTGTTCCCGGGTGTGGTAAGACAACGTGGATAGTAAAACAATTTGACATTGCTAGGGATACAGTCGTAACAAGTACGACGGAAGCAGCTAATGAACTTCGAGAGAGGCTCTCGGAACGTATAGGGAACTTGGTTAAAAATAAAATCCGCACTATGTCTTCAATGCTGGTAAACGGAGCACGACGAGAATCAGACAAGTGTAACCGCTTGATAGTCGACGAAGCTTTAATGAACCACTTTGGAGCGATAGTGATGGCAGGAAGAATCTCCGGAGCCGAGGAAATTCTTTTAATTGGAGATGTAAATCAGCTACCCTATATAGACCGAGAGAATCTTTTCGAAATGATTTACCGTAAACCGCCACAACTTTCCATGAACCAAAACTTAGTGTGTACTCACAGAAGTCCCATGGACGTCGCCTACGCCCTGCGAGAGATATATCCTGGTATATACTCGTCTAAGAGGGTAGTACGGTCCCTTTCTATGAAGGATATCAAAATGACACCAGTACCGGGAGATCTAAAATACACACTGTATCTCACATTTACGCAGGAGGAGAAAGAATCTCTGATCGCGCAGGGATGGGGAGGAGAAACAGGCTCGAAGGTGCTGACAATTCATGAGTCGCAGGGTCTGACCAGCGCGACCGTTATAGTGGTTAACACTAAATCCATTAGGCTACAGCTGCATGATAGCGTTTCGCACGCCGTCGTAGCAATATCTCGGCACACCGACACCTGCACATACTATAGTGAAGGTAAAGATGACGCGGTCAAAATGTTAATACGGAACGCGACGGAGGTAACGACAAAACGCATTGTGGAATATAATTTAAAGATGGCTTTGAAAGATAGGAACGCAGCGGTCACCTCTTCCACCATTGCGGTCATGCCATCACCCTTATCCTAGTGCAAAATTCCTCACATCTCACATCATATCAATTATCAATTATTATAAAATTTTAGCATGTACTTATTTATAGTTATGTAATTTAATATATATTGTAACGTGAAAAATTGTTAAATATACATATATAGACATTCGCTTAACCTTAGATCTAAGTAAAATTTTGTAAAATAATGTAAAGTTAAAAATATAATTTTCCTATTATAGGTATTAATTGTATGTAAACGATAATGTAATTAATATATATGATAAGGAAATTAATACATTTAAAAAGGGTACGGACCAAGTGTCTGTAGTGTTAAGAAATAAAAAAAAAAAAATAATAATTCTAAAGTGACTAAATTTACAATCAAAAGCTATACATACTAAAGCTAGCAGTGTAAAGTTTGGTTTGCATTTTTTTTTTTTTACGTACCTCACTATAGGGCGCATCCCGCTTCTGAGATGTAAAGAAATCAAACACCTGAGGCTTTTACAGAACTTATATTTCTTCCAGAGTTAAATACTGTTAAGCTTGTACAATGTCACATCTTAAATTCTAATACAATATATCATTCTAGAGAATCTCTTTATTCTTCCGCTCCAAGTCTAAAAGTATATCTAATTATTATAAAATATTATTATATAGCTATTATAATTTTCCGACTACATAAAGCGTCATTTTATTAATGTTCTGTCGTGACAGTTCTATATTATTTTATTTGAAAAACATCTTTTTATTCAACAAAGAGGTTGATTTACATTTTTAAAATAAATTATTGCGAATATTAAAACTAATTAATATAAAATCATTACAGTTATAAATCTGATTAGGTATAAATATGTATGAATATTACAAAATGTGTATAATATACGTAACAATTTTAACCAACATCACGCTTTTTATAGTTTATTAGGGTAGACAGAGTGAACCTAGTGTCAAAAGAATTTGTTCTCGGAAATCTCAGATTTCGCGATTAACAATCGGGCTATGATTTATTAAAATGACAAAATTAAAATATTTTTTTAGGCGCTATCTATCCGGTTGAACTGTAAATACGTGACTTTGCACACTCTTTTCTAATTGTTGTATCATCATGAAGTTTGATACTATATAAGATGAATATACAATATTATGGTATCATCGAACCCATCTGATGATTGAATTCTAAGATGGTTGATGGAACCTTGAACTCGTCTTATTGATGTGTGAAAAAAGCGCGTTTTTTTTACTTTTAATTTTATGGTTTTTCTATTAATATAATCCTTCTATCGAGTGAAATCAAACCTAAAACCATTCCATTTACATTTAGACGCTGTCCTTGTATGTCACTTAGTTTATCAAATAAAGCTGTAGATATTGAGTTGATATATTCCGAAATATATCGCCGTTATTTGTCAAACTAAACTAATGAAACATTTATGTAATAGACGGCATCATAATATTTATATTTATTTCAGGGATACAAACCCATTACTTTAATGTTCAGTTAAGCATAGATATGTTAACTACGCCAATTGGTTATCCCCACGTTATATTGCAAATCGCAAAATTTTGAATCATCAGTAAGCTAAAATTAATTTTCCGGATATAACACTCGATTTCACACTGTAAATTGAATGTACAGTACAGCTGATACTCGATAGCGTTATATAGGGCTATTATTAAAAGAAATATATTAATAAGTTAAATTTACGATTTTATTTGTTTGTACGTTTTATATGTTGAAAAAGGAAATAATATGCAGACACTCATAATATTATATTTCAAAACTAGTTCGCTAGTTTCTGAAAAAAATCAATACATCGCCTGTTGTTGAGTAGCGGAACACAACGACGCGCTTTTTGACTTATCACAAGAGATAAATAAAAAAAAAATAAACACATTTGTTGCCCCGAATCGGGATACTGGCTTAACTTAACCTACAGCTATCGCGTCTATAGTAACACGTTATGCCACTGCGCCACGACGACCTCATAGTAATATAGTTTACGAGTATATAGGATGGAAGCGTCAGCGCTCCTTTTACGGGAACAGCATATAGGCTGAAATATTTTAAGCCCATATCTAAAGAAATTAATCAAGATATCTCCAACAGTTTAGACGTAGGATTTTTTTTAATTTCACGATGTTTATCCATACCTGTAGTTCGTGTGATGCAGTTATGTATAGAACCAATAACGTAAACACATCAAACTATAAAAATACTATAAAAGGTAAAACTCGGTTTCCCTTTGATAGGTTTATATATGCGTGCACCGTTCTTGACAAATGGCGTTTTATTTTACAACGATAATTTTACTTTTAAATAAATAATGTTTGAAAAAAATTTAACTTTTTCATTTTTGGGAAAAATATATATTACGCTTTTATAGAGTAGTTAAAACCGTAGTTTCATTTAAAGTGGTGCTGACAGAAACACCCTGTATATTTTTTAAATTAATTACAAGTAAATACTTCTAACTAAAGTCACTAGCACCTTAAATAAAGGACGACAAGTCTTACGAGACGCAATTATTGCTTGCTTAATGAACGAAACAGATTTATCTCTTATAGTTCTTTATAATGTACCTTTGAGATTTTTCGCTTTCAGTAACTACCTAATTAGCTTGTTAGTCCTGAGTGTTAATTTGATTTGGTTTAAATTTCTTTTTTTGGTGTTGTAACTTTGATATTATTTAATTATATTTATTAGAGATGAGTATAATTATAATGTAGCGCAGTCACCTATTCGGTGGTGTGAAATATTTTCGCTTTGGTAAAAAGGAAAAGCTTGATGTCGAATACTTTATACGGTTTACTTAACAGATTTAGCATTATTTACCAATAAAAAGGACAAATTGAGTATTTAAGTGGTTGCCTATCATAATGATAAAAAATAAATACTTAATTCCACTTTGGTACATTTTCTAAAAAAAATTAAAATAACACCAACTGGGAAAATTTTGAAGGTCTATAAAACCCCAAAAACGTGTATGGAAACATAATGATCACGTAAAAAAGAATATATAAAATCATAAATTTTTATAACCTGTTTACAATCTCGTTATAATGTAGGGCTAATACAGGTATGATATATTCTTTCTTATATATACTTAGACTCTTGTTAGAAACAAAAAGAAAGGCATTGTAAGAAATTAGCGAATCCCAACCAGACAGAAATTATTACTATTTTCTTAATTTCACACTATACAGTATATAGCAGAATAGAGCGACAGTGGAACCTAAAACCTTCACGCTTACAATCACACGCTGTCCCACTGCGCCACAACAGCATCTAAAGTAATAATATTTACATAATAATATTATTAACCTTTACATTAAAGTATCGAAGGCCCTTGAAGAAGCTAATGTAAAGAACACCTCACATTCACGTAACATTATCGTAAACGAAAGCCTTATTATATCCACATTTAAAGGGTTAAAAGGATTTTCGATATCTATTTTTATTTTATCACGGCGATTGAAAATATTGATTTGCATAATGTACGAAGGTACTCCAGAACTTGGATCCAGATGTTTATTTTGGTCTTAAATTTTAGATAGATTTCTATGTTTTACGTTTGTTACATTCTGTTTGCCACTTCCCTTCAATTAGGGAACGTGTACCTTAGGACATCATATCAAAGTCAAAGTCAAATAATTTTATTCAAAACAAGAAGTTATATGCTTCATTTTTTGAACGTCAAATAATAATTTACCACCAGTTCACTAAAGTTAAAGCCTAGACCTGAGAAGAACCGGCGCAAGAAACTCAGCGGGACTTATTTTTTAAAAAAAAAATTTAATTATACGAACACACGTTTTAACATATCTGACAATGATATTTTGAAACAGACTGTAGCGAGCATTTCATCCCCAAGGCGTGTTATCATTTATATAATCATTAATTTGGTAATCACTTTTAACACACAAACTTCGTCTTTGTCTTGTTCGTGTCTTTTCACAACTCTTTCAAATTGTGATATAGAACATTCTTGTTGTTTCATTGTCCCATAAAAGAATTAAAGGCTCGATGTAATCGGGTTACAAGTGCAATAAGTCTGCTATTTCTAGTATTGATATTATGTACATCACCAATTTTGGCAAAATCTTTAATATTCTTCTTAACGTAACATAACATTTTCAAATATACCTACAGGGGCATAGATAGTGATAGTGACAGAGGCATTATAAGTGGCTTTTGTGTCCAACATCTCGATCGTACCCGATAAAGTCAGCGGTTTTGAATGTTCACGTCAGTTACGTGCACATTATCAAAATTTTGAGAAAAAAAAACTCGTTTATTCGAAAACGGAGGATTCGAGGATTTTGAAGCGGAAAAATAAAGTTATCGTATAAACCCAACACTATCCCAAAGTACAAGACGTGCTTGTATCTTGAGACAAAATCACAAAGTAGCTATTATTAGTTAACTTATTATTATACTCAAAAAGATATTTTTAGTAGTTCTATGTATAACTGTTTATTAATATTAATATGAAAATGTGATATATGAAAAATCAATACAAAAATTTGATTAAAACAGAAGTTGTGTGAGATTGAAGAAAAGTGTCCGAAGGTACAAGGATAGCCCCTACATTGCGTGTTGATTGACAGCACTCAACGCTGCACTTTGTCTTGTCACCGGAGCGTCGAAATTGTGTCCACCTAACGGGTACCGAACCCACAACCGTCACACAATCAGACGCTGCCTAAATCTGAATGTGACGGTTTTGATGCCAATGCCATCCAACGGCGTCATACATATTAAATTTTGGATGGATTTTATGTTCCAAGTAGCTTATATATTATTTCTGGCATAACAAGGTAAGAAGTAGAGTATTTTAACTTTAGGTTTTTTTTGACGTGATAACGTCTTACAAATCGATGAACAACAAGCGTAAGGCTTGTGAGGTATCTATCCATTCATTGTTATTTGTATTCAAATAGCACATTTTTACTTAAAATATACTGTTACTTAATCTGTATATTTTAAGACAAAAAAACATTTGAATTAACGAGTGCTAATAAATATTAAATTGTCAAAAAATAACTATTAACTGCTTCTTTGCATTATACAAAATGATAATAATTTAATAATAGTAATTCAATTCAATTTATAAACAATATGCAAGTTTTCATTAATGTTTTCTTTTCACGTTATCACGTCATATTATCGTCCGTAAGCCGATATGGTGTGAAACTTAGTAAACTAGTCAGTTTACTAAGCTTCACGCCGTATCCCTTACATAGCTGTGTGCGAAGAGGGATCCGATGTTAGGAAACTCCGTCGACATGGACACACTTCCGTACCTCATATTGCATGTTGAGTGGTGAAATCCGCGTTTTGCCTCGTTACCAGAGCGAGCAAATAAAAATATTAAATATTTATTTTTCCCAAGTGGGAATGGAACCCACAAGCGTTGTCTCAAAGAAAATGAATTTTAGTTTAGAATATATCGATAATGTTCTAATACATTTTGACCTAGTCACGAAATATCTGGTTACTCGAGATGGTAATGAATTGGGTTCTCATTGAAGAGAATATTAAAAATAAATTTATCATTCATCTGTTTACATAGACAAAGTACTAAACTAATACGCAATGTTTCTAAAATAGGCATAAAATATAGAACAGAGTGTCTTAACACTAGTTTCCCTGTGTCTTCCCTTCCAAATTAAAATAATTACTATCAAGAGTCGTACCTATATCTCATATAATTAAATTTACTAACAAAATACTGTACTGTACAGTATACAATACGTCACATATCAGAATATTTCTGCGATCCGTCATCCGACAGCCGCGAGGCGATTTCGATGTCGGCACAAGATGGATGGTGTAAAGCATAAGCAAGGTATGAATGATTGATGTTGCAACAACTAGCTTATTTTCGCTATGTAAATATGATATATGGGACAAGTTTTGTACTAAATATATCGTGTGACTGGTTGGATGGTGATGGTAGAGTGTTTGATTTTAAAAAATGCTTAACAATGTATCCTGTATTTAGTAAGATAAGTACAGGCTACCTAGTGTTAAAGCACTCCTTTCTGAATTCAACTTAGGGAAAATTTTAAATATTGCTCGTACATCGACTAATATTTAATTGCTACATCATTATTAATAAATTATTAGAAAGCTCAAGAGTAAGTTTGGTTAAATGCACTTATATCATGAATTATTAGGTCAATTTTTTTGGAATAGTCCATTCATATACATATGTATTCATATATCTTACGATTCGTAAATCGTATTCGTAAATCCGCAATACAAGTTAGGCAAGTAGAACTTAGTGTTCACACATTGCATTCACCACTGTTCAACCAAATTCATGACATTACCTATCGAGTGGGGGAACTCAACGCTGCGTACATTACAAAAGCTGAGTTAAAATAAAGTAAAGAATTCTTAGTAACTATAGATATTTTTATTCTTCATTGTGAAAAACTTTAACGTCTGCATCATTATAAGCAAAGAAAATCTCTAATTGTTAGTACTTAGTGGAGGAGGACCTCGCTCGCTCTCTTTCATCTTTTGGTGGAAATTACAAGCAAGTCACGGCAAAAGGTTTTTAGTTCAAAAGAATGGGAAGATTATTTTCTGGAAAGGTATAAAAATGAGAATTTTATATCAATCTTTAAAGATAGTTTTTATTTTTTATATAAATTAATGAAATATTTGTTTATGTCAGAATCATTGAGGCCGTCGCGGACCAACGGCAGAGTGACTGACTGTAAGCGCGACGGTTGCCAATTCGATTCGCAGTCGGAGTTATGAATAGAGTCATCACAAAAAGAATATTTTATACCTCAACCGTAATAATTCTTACGATTAAGTGTAAGTTAAGTTAAGTTTTACATGATGGTTTTAGCCGTACGTGCATAGCCGACAGGTTTAACCTAGTTTCATATTGCACATACGCGTTAGGGTTTGCAAGCACAGTTTTTCCATGAACTCTCAGTTGAATACGTGACGATGTGTGTAGGACGCCTACTAGGGACTGTGTACGGTGCCAACCAAACTACAATAGATGAGGATGATGTGATAGCTGTACTTGGCTTAACATTTGTTCTGTAGAGATTAATTAAGAGTAGAGTTCTGTAGAAAAAGAGATCGTCACAAAAGATCTAAATGCTGTTTATTGAAAAGAAAGTATTTCTCCCACGTAAATTTGATAAATGAATTGAGATTTACACGAATAGTTTACCAAAAATATTTTTCAATGAATGGAAAACTTTATTTGAAACTAATAATAACGGAGAACTGTGGCAGGCAAGCTCGCCGGACGCCACACACGTTCGGTTATGCTCGCGCGCAAACAAAACCGAGCTGCATAAAATATCAATTTTGATATTTGCTCGGTTGCCTGTACATGCACCGATAACTTAACCTTAACCGTAATAATCATTACGGTTGTGTGTTTAAATCATACTTAAATATTTCTTATAAAACCATAGAATCGTGCCATAAAATCCTTATATTAGGAGCAGAGCCCTCGTCGATACAATTTCTTTGTCACTTCAAAAGATTTTGAGACTTTTTCGTTTAAGATGATGGTGTTTATTGCCAACTTGTCTAACCTATGTGTAACCAAGTATTAAAACCTATAATTATCGCGTTCTATCACTCACAAAGTTGATGCTACTGTGATACTGCGTCGCGACTTAAGAACATTTTCTACTCATATCATCTTAAAATCGCATTGCGTCTAATTTAAATTCTGAAAATTTAAAACAGTATTCTGACCGAGTTGTTGGTGCCAAAAGTCAATGTCTGCCAGTTTTATGGACTCTACATAAGTATGTGTAGATTTTTTATATATTATTATATTACTAGAGGAATTGGAAGATTACCAGATTTCCAAGCTCGATAAAGTTTTGGGACGAATATTTTTTTTGCCAAAAGCTCATCGTGCATCTTGTTGGACTCCCGCCATGGTAGACAATGCGCGACGTTCAGTTTAGCTACTCTACACACAATATCTTGAAAAATTGGAGGAACGTGGGGCACAAAGTGTCTAAACACTTTTTCGTTTCCCCTGCTTGCCTGCTATGCAGAAAAAGCATGAAGCTTAATGCACATAAGATTTTTATTGATATAATTTTTATTGATATTATCTTATGTATATACGTTTTTATCTTTTAGTAAATTGAACCTATTCTTAATACTAAAATCTCCTTAAAAAGCTCAGACTTGTTGCAAATGTTTTCTCCTCAACCATATTAGTATCTTAGTATGCTATGTAGATAAATAAAGCTTAGTGATACTGTATTCCATTTTCTATTTTACTCATTAATTGTTCCGTCAAGTGCAAATTCCCACAATCGTCGTGTTTCTATATTAATTCCCAACTGGAGGATTCCCATGGAATCTTATCAGCTCTCCAGGCAGAAGCTGGATACTTTTAAGGGTGTCACCCAGCTCTTGTAAAACATTTCACACGAAGATTTAAAAAATCAAGAAACCATGAAAAACACCAATAAAATAAGAACAAAATAAATCCTCGTACTATTAAAAACACCAAGGGTCTTATTTTTTTTTTATGAATATAATTCCATCCCAACATAAATCATAATGACGTGAGAGCCAAGTTAAAGGTGAAGTTAGGCGCGTTCTCGAATTCACCGATAAAAGAATGATCACTCGGGAATCATAGGAAGATTCTGTATGAATTTTCTTTAAAGAAAATTGAAGAGTTTAAACTCTTCCTACGTTCTTTGATCCAGCTTTATAACTTGGCTGGACACGCTGTCACGTGTCTTGATTCTATGACTATACATATTCAAATTCAAAATATTCTTCGTTATGATAAATTTTTACAAGCAAATATAATAATAAGCAATAAAAAATAATAAAACCAATTACGTATTTGACCTAAAACATATATACGGTATCAATTCAGTAATCTACATCTGATTGATATCTCAGAAAAAGAAATAATAAATAACGGTAATTTTCCGGCTTCTCCGAATAAGGATCGAAGTATCTCATTAGGGAACGCTATAGAATTATACACGATTGTATGTACCTACTGAAGTCTAAGGAATATTACATTTAAAATAAATTATATTTTACTTTCTTTAGGAAAGTATAATCTGATCTAAAGGTAGAACTGTGATCAATAATTTGATAAAATTATTAGGTATATTTTATTAATTACTTTCCATAAAGTTTTTTATTTATTGAAAACTATTTTCTTTCTCAAACACATTGACTGATTACAACTAGTACAACATTTATTGCAAGACTGATTTGCGTTCACACGTAATGCCAACATCAACATACCAATAATTATCAGATATGTAACATTATAATAATAAAGAATTAGCTGGTTAAAAAAATAAAAAAATATATAATAATATAATACAATACAGTATAATATAAGATACTTATGTATCTATACTATCTATACTAATATTATAAAGAGGAAACATTTGTATGTTTGTTTTGTTTTCACACAAAAACTACTGGACCGATTCCAAAAAATCTTTCACCATTAGAAAGCTGCATCCTTACTGACAAATATATGCGATATGTATCTATATATTATATGTTCAAAAAAAATTGGGACTCCTAATAAAAATGCAATAATGTAACCCAAGGTGGGAAAAAAAATCTCATGATAGAACAAAACAATGTTCTACAGTATTTTAGAACGCATCTATATCTATAAAAAATCCGATAGACCGTAAGTCCAACTACTATTGAAATGCCAATATAACTCCTTATTTACATTTAAAAGTTGATAAAAGTGTATCAAACCATTTTATGCATCTTCCTCTGTATCAATTCCTCTAAAAAATATTTCAATTCCTTTAAAGTCCTTTTTAAATTATTAAAATCGGACATTCCGTTCAAAAGATATAATGAATTTAAAAATATCAATCTAAAGAAAATTTTGTAATAATAAAATAATACAGTATGTATGGTCTCGCGCACCGCGTAGCGGCGTGACTCTGCGGGGGTGGGGGGAGGTGCATCGATATCTATACTAAAACTATCGAAACTACTGGACAGATTTTGAAAATAATTTTACCATTAGACGATTAAGGTACGAAAAAAGTACCCATAAAATAATTATACGCTGTGGAAATGTGGTATCTATACTAATATAATAAAGCGGAAGACTGTTTGTTTGTTTGTTTCTTTGTTTAAACGCTAAGATCTCTGGATCTACTGGTCCGATTTACTTTCTTTTGTTTTGTATGAAAGCTACATTCTTCAGGAGCTTGGGTGCTTTGTGCTGTGTCTTAGTTAGCCTTAAATTATAAAATAACAATAATAAGAAACGCCATAGAATTTCTTTAAACGCATGCGCTGCAAGTATAGTAAAATATATGTCAGTACGTTGTATGATTAAAATAATCAATCTTATTCGATCTAAAAAAAGTCCACAACACCATATTTCTTATAAATAAGTTACAATAACACATTTTGTGACAAAACATAATTGAAATTTATAAGGAGATATTTCATCGATTTTTATTTGGCATGTATATTGAAACTTACGAGCGAAAGTTATTTCATCACCAAGGAAATTTAATGAAGATAATCTTTGGCTTTTATAGCATGTAATTTGAAAGTGTACTTTTCGAGTAAAGTAAAATGTAAAATTAAAATAATTCAACGCTCTGTTTACAACGCAGGGCGCACTTTCTCTGCGGCTTGCACTTTTTCAGAATTATGAAAACAAGTTGTTTATAATTAAACATATCAATCTGTTGGCAAATGCAGCATAATAGAATTATTGTAGGTGGTATGCGAGCGAAGCCGCGAGAGGGCCGCTAGTTTATTATAATGATAGAAATTTTTATTTAAATATTTTTAACAACCAATTGATACTCATCCACTCATCCGGCTGAAAGAGAGCTCTTATAGTCCACCAAGTAAGTCCAACTTTATATACTAAATATTTTTTTATATTTTAACATCTTATGTAAATAGGTACATAGTTCAGTTCAGTTAATAATATTATATATCAAGTTTTACAAATCATTAAAGGACATGCTTAATCTAGAGATATGCGACGCTCGAAGCTCCCAAGCTCGGGTGAGTATCATTAGGACAAAGGATTAGCAAAAGCTCAGCCATATTTCAGTGAAGCAAAAACAAAATCCGTACCTACAATACATTAGGAGCTTATGATACTGGAACGGTATAGTGTCGGAAAAAATATATTACTCGTGCCCTTATTCAGTGTAGTAAGATGAATGAGATTATCGTGGCGCAGATGGGACTTGCGCGGTTAAACGCGGTCATTATTAGTTAAAATTTTACTCAAATGTTAATGCTTAAATTATTGTTTATTTAATCTATGTACGTATTCAGTGATTGATCATTGAGTTTTTTTTAGCTTCACGACAGCGTGTATACAGATACAGCAGGGTAGGCAGAGGGAACCTTGTGTTAATTGGGGTGTAGTGTTAAGTGTAGGCATTGCGTGTTGAGTTGCGGAACTCAATGCCGCGTTTTACCTCGTTACCAGAATGAGGAAATGAAAATATTTAATATATCATTCCCCCTAGTGGGAATCACCCCACAACCGTCACATATACAGTCGCACGCGTGTGCCAATAGGCCCCAAAGGCCCCATTAGATGATTAAGTTCTCTCTAATAAATATTATAATTTAGAGAATAGCACTGTTAAGAAAATATATTAGTATCATCTGGTACAGTAGTTATGTTTTGCTTATTAATTAATAATTATGATGTAGTGGACCCATGCTTATGCTTTTGTAATTATTTTTATGTTGAATTTTTAAGGTTCTGTATCTTTTAAGGAAAGAAGGAACTTTATAAGATGACTTTGTTATCCGTCCGTCTGTCTACCTGTCTGTCAAAAGCCTTTATCTCAGGAAAGCTTGGAGATATTGAGTTGAAATTCACTACAAAGGCTGTCAAAATTAATAGGGTACTTCCGGTTATCCTAGAATTATGAAATTTGTCAGCTAGCATCTATAGGTAGCAATAGTAAAGGAAAAAAACTAAAATCTATAGATTTATGGTTAAATCTTAAAAATTATAGCCTTAAAAGGGGGGTAAAATTTCGTACTGAAGCCTCTAGTTCAAGTGAGGTATCAGGTAAAAGGGCTCTGGTTAAGCTAAGTTTGAAATTCAGAAAAAGCTCGACACCTTAAATTTTAGCACGGAACTATCGGTGGGCAAGCCTGATTCACGCTTGTCCGTTTTTTTTAATAAAGACATCTAAAAAAACGAAAAGAATGAGAACGCAAAGAAAAACTAAATGTTTTTTCTTTTACTATATTTCTATATATGAATATTGAAGGCCAAGATTGCGTAACACTATATTTTGTGGGACATCTCAATGAAAGCTACTAGGACATAAAGGAATTCTAAAAACGTCAAAAGATTACTTTAAGCAGCCTTGTAATTCTAACGCTCAGTCTCTTTTACTCAAGTTAAATGGAGCGGAACAGATGCCAGATAGTCTAATGGCTACTGTTACTAGCGCTGATTTAGGGTAACTTTTTCGTGTTCCTTCGCATTTTCGAGGTTTTAATGTTAGAGATATAAAGAATTCACAGTCTTAACACCAGATTCTCTTAATGTACCTCGTATGGGAAATGCATGATTCTCATTAAACCATAATATAGAAAATACAATCACTCTCCTCATAAATATTGCCCATTTAAATAAATAGGCATAGGGAACCTAGTGTTAAGACACTCCATTCCCTTTCCACTTTCTGGCGAATTCTGGAGGCACTGTGAGTGGCAGAACTCAACGCGCAGTGAAGAAATGGAAATATAAATTTTGAGTAAATATTACATCTTCTCGAATGGGGATCGAACCCACAACCAGTCGGTTTTACAGTCACACTTTGTGCCCCTGCGCCACGACTGGCCTCTGAAATACCGTAACTAAAAAGTAAGAAAAAGAAGCACCGTACATTCAATATTTCTTAAAAACTACAGTACAAATATTTATTCCAAGTAAGAAATTATTAATAGAATACTCTTCGAATGGAAAATATTATAACTTTGATTTGCTTAGATTCAGCTCTAGCCTAACCATCGTGTGAGATCAGGCGCGTTCCGACAGCCACCAGCCAGACGATACTAAATCAGACAGAAAATTGAAATGCGACAATGTTAGGTATCAACAAATATATATTATAGCGGCATCTGGCTGTAATATCGAGGATTATGGGTTCGATTTCTACTCGGGAAAATGAAATAGAATATTTCAGAAAGTGGAAAAGGTAGTATTGTTGAGTGCTGCCAATCAACCAAAAATAATGTCTCGAAATTGGATAGTGGCGTAGAGCAGAGTGTTTTAACATTATGTTGTCTAACCTTAAATAAATATAGATACAGACAACGATAGCGACGGTTAAAAATATAAATAGTTTTCAGTATTTCAGTTGAAATACTGCAAAAACAACTCGCCCATCCATCATCATTCGTGGCAGGGTGTGTGTGCAATATATACTCGTATACAATGTCATTTTCAGGTTTACTTATTTTATCGCAAATCAGAAATAGCGTTTCATTTGTTTTGTGTTGTTTAATTTTTTTTTATTGTATATGGAATTTTATATTTATAGTATTAGTGGTTTAAGAGATTTGGTGCTACTTATAGCTTAAGTTACCAAATTTTGTTAGAAGAACAGTGTCTTAAGTCTGTTTTCTCTGTTATATATGGGATATAACGTAAAGCAGTTCATTAAAAAACATATTCTATATATTTACAAAATTTAAACGCTTAGGTATCAGATTCCCTTTCTCCCTTCCTTCTCTTTGGTAAACGCAAGAACGCAGAACTCTCAAATTATGAGCAAATAAACACATTTTCCATACTGTACAAATGCGACTAGATTTTTATATTAAGTAATATTGAAAAAAATGACTTTTAAATAAATATATAATATTTTTGTAATAAAACCTTTTAAAGTTTTAACTTATAATTTGTTTGAAAGGAACTTTGTAGATCATAAATGTAAATATATATTTCACTTCCTCGATTGGGGATCGAACCCACCAGTATACCAGTATATCTCTTATAGGCTACAGAATTTCTTCAAACTCTTTTCCTTACTGCTTTGTTCACCTTTTTCATAAGAACATTACGTGTTCTGTCAGAACTTTTTCAGTCATAAACAGAGAGGATTTCATGTTATTCAATCACAGCGATTCGGGTCTGTTTATCACCCCACTATATTAATAAAATAAACATTTTTTACAATACATTGGTGCAATTATTAGAAAAAATATTTATAAAAACAAAAACCTCGACTGCATAAACCTAAAAAGAAAATAAACAATATAATAAGTTTATTAGGATTAACAGTCGATGCCTATAATTGAAGTAATATATAAATGAAAGATTCCAAACACAAAAATAATATTTTGTTTATTTTTAATTCTAGCATTTTTGATCATACTACATACGTTTGTACATCCTATGTTAACCACAAACATATACTGATATATCGAATATCCTGTACATGTATATTGTAGATCGAAGTACATGATAATGTTAAGGAATTCCGGTCTGGTCTGATCAGCTCAGACAAAGTACGGTGTTAGATTCCACCATTCGGTATGTAATGTAATTTTATGAATAATGACACTAGTTTTTTATCTTATTATCTAGTCTCCTATAACTAACCTGTAGTGCAAAACTTTATACCAATATTGTAAACCCGAAGAGTTTGTTTGGTTGAACGCACAAATCTCAAGAAATACTGAGACATTACATTTATCTTTTTTTAATTGTTTTTTTTTTCATACAATAACTAGCCAACCAGATACAAGGATGTTTGATAATCTATCAAGTTCTAAGTAATATAAAAATAATTTTAACTTTAACATAAGTTCAATCTTACAAGAGTTACTAAAGTTCTTAAACTATATTTATACAGTATATATATATAAATACTAAATAGTTTGTTTTATTGTACTTATTTTTCACAATAAATTTTCATTTTATTTGATCTAGTAATACTATAGGGTATTACATCATAGTAACCCACTACAAAATTTTATCCTCCTTAAAAAATGTGCCACCATTGGACACGTATTTTCTCTGGAAGCGCAGAACATAATATATTAACACCTGATTCTCTCTGCATATATGCATATATAATAATAACTTAATAGCTTAGTGTTTTTTACTCGATTTATCTAGACTTAAAGTATTTTAAATAAAAAAAATATACAAAATTACGACAGCAAGGTCTGTCAGGAAAATTACTCAGCCGTGATAAAAATGGTCGGATAATTTAAATGCCGTATCCGGTACTTTTGACGTGGATTGACCAAAATTGTACGAACGAAAATCTATCTAAAGTATCTGGGAATTAGAGCTAAAGTTGAATGTTATATTTATATACTATGCATAATAATATATGTTACCGATCGACCGATTGTGAAAATGGAAAATATGTTTCGTTTGACATACGAAGCGTGTTATATTGTGGTACGAAATTGTAATTACACAATCATTTATAGCATTTTTACATACTGCTGCTAATTTCGCTTTTATTTTAAAACAATTTACTCGAGAGGCCGCCGATACGCAGTGATGATCGCATTTGTGAATAAAAGAAATAGTTTAGGGGTTCGATTTCCACTCAGGGGTATTATTTATTTTAATTTCCCTAAGAAGAGAAGAAAATGTGTGACGTTAAATGTCCATTCAATACCAAATATCTTAAAAATTGAGGACAAAGGGAGGACGAACGGGAGACGCTAGGTTCCCTTTATTCTATCTTAATGTAAAGAGAAAAGCCTGTTGCATTTTTGATTATTAATCTTAGAAAAGAAACCAGTATCAGCAATATACTGTTACAATAATATAAATAAACAAATACATTTACTGCAATAGACCAATCGTTTAGCCATTTATAAAGCTTTAACACTGAATGCACAGTCATGATCCTAATTAGAACAGCCGATGCATATTGGTGATTTCACTGTTAGCGATATTTCAAAGAAAATATTTTATTGTATTTTTAGTAGGCTTGGACAATTAATAAGCATCTAAAGGAACCCTTAAACCCCATTTGGGTCACAAATCCCAGACATTGCTTTGAGCTCTTTAACCGGTAACACGATGAACCCAGCAGTCAGCATCCTTTCGGTAATCTCTGGAATACTAAATAGTACTTCTTAGTTTCTTCTCTGTTCGTTACAGTCTGCTTTAATAGGATACGACCAATAATATGTACATAAAAAAATTTTTACAAGATAAAATTAGGGCAGAGAGAATGTTACAGGGAATTCTACAGGTTTTTAAGAATCAGTAAGTTTTGCATTTAGAACGTAGGGGAGAGGGGGGTAGCTTTGAACAGGGGCACCTTTGAAAATATGTGTTAACAGAGCTATTTTAAAAAGAAATTTTGTTAGATTTTTTTTGAGTAGTGGCAGCACTAACCTGCACACGTGTCATTTGTCACCGCTGATATATGAGAGCCCGTGGTTGAGTTACGAGGAGTGTTTGATTTTGAGTAAAATTTTATACATTTTTAAATAAACGCGTAAGGATCGCAGGGATCCAATTCATGGTATATGGTTTTATTTTTTCCTCTTTTAGTTAGAATTTTTCATATATCATGCAATAAACTAGAAATTAATACAATTTTTAAACTTTTACTTGAAAAAAAAACGTTTTTAATTTTTCAAATACCACTGAGGCAGCTTTGAACAAAATAAGGGGGGCAGTTTTGAATATTATTATATATAACAAAATACCGCGAAAGAAAAACAAAACTAAACTGAACTTTTCTTTACAAGAAACTGACTCAAAAATGCATTTGGAATCAGAAGAGGAAGTGACAATTTACTGTGACGAGAATGAAGATACTGATACCTGTGCGTATGAAGACTACGTAATGGAATTAGACGACCACTTAATAAATATTGGAGACTCCATTTTAGCGAATGTTTCATCATCTATGAATAGTAAAAAAGTAGCTTGTACAATTTTTTTCTTTACGTCACTATACTATATCCATGTTCCTTTAAATTTAATTTCTCTAAGTTCAAATTAGGGTAATAAGCTGTTTATTAAAAAATATTTTGTTTTATTTTCATAATATTAGGTTTATTCTATGATTGATTGATCCTGACTGGTTGTGGGTTCGATCCCCGCTCGAGGAGATGAAATATTTACTTAAATTTACATTTCCATTTCTTCGCTTTGGTGTCGAGTTCTGCCACTCAACACGCAATGCCTCCAGAATTCGGCAGAAAGTGGGGAACGGAGTGTCTTAACACTAGGTTCCCTCTGCCTGCCGTGCTGTGTGCGGGATAAAACGTGAAGCTAATTTTTATTTCTTACGTAGACTACTTCCCCCAATTTCAGTTGCTGGTTACGTCACGTACTACATTCATGTTTTCCTTTAAATTTAATTTTTCTAAGTTCAAATTAAGGTAGTAAGCTGTTTATTTAAAAAATATTATGTTTTATTTTCATAATATTAGATTTATTCTATGATTGATCCCATAATGTTAATTACTTCTACGAAGCCAAAGCTACTTTTTGTTTTTTTAAAGTCTATTAATAATATTAAAGTTATTTAACATTAGTACTAGTACAATCGCAATATTAAACTAGGTATATTATTTTTTTCAGTTAACATGGTACTGATATTTGATCTCCATCGTTTATAATGTTAAGTTTATTGATAAAATTACTTAAAAGCTTTTTAATTTCATTGAATTCGATGATAGTTCAAAACTGCCCCATATATGTTCAAAGCTACCCCGCAAGGGGGGCAGCTTTGAACATTTGACTACTGCTACTAAAGTTGATATTGCACCTTTACCTTATATGTTTTTCTACATACGATGCTACGATTGTGTGGCACAATAGTTGGACTAAGCATTGTGAAATAGTAAAGAAGTTAAAAACTGTAGAATATTTAGATATGACACAAAGTTTAAAAATCGTTCAAATGTGCCCCCCTCTCCCCTACGTAAGATAACACAAATTGTAATTTCGGTCTTAATATTTTTTAAAAATATTATAATATACTTAAAATTATAGTTCTATAACGTCAAAAAATGCTTTAAAATATATCTTCAAAATGATCAATTTTAAAATATTAAAAAAAAATAAAAAAGTGTTACAGAAGATAAATTCCTTTTGTTACTTGTATAAATCAGAAGAAACTTTAGTATAGGATTTATGCAAAGAGCGGGGTTGAAGGTTGAAGTTTTTGCAACTGCGCTACTAACTGAGCATTTTACTACGAGTATTACACGGAAATTTTATAAAAGGCGACGTTGATTGAACGTTTCTTGCTTACAATCTGATGGGAAGTGTTTTTTAAATTATTTATGTTCCCTTGTATAATTCCGTAGAGTAAACAAAATGTAGATCTACGATTTTTACCCAACTGCGTGACGCAAAGGAGGGTAATGTGTTTTATGAATTTATGTATGTGTGTGTGTTCCTACGTGGCGTTGTACAGACCAAACGCCTCGACTCAAACGACCAGCCGCCATATGGTCAATTATGTCAGGTGGGGTGTTGAATAGGTATTTAAAAATAATTGTGAGGTTCCTTCCATATTTTTTTATTTCAAATAAGAATTTAGAATAGATAAACGATTTGAAATTGTTCTGACTCCCATTCTTGCAAATTTTTACCCCACTACAGCGAAGCCAAAATGAGGGCTACAATTTTGACCGGTACCTATACATACATATATGTATGTTAATATACAGCCTCTACAATATTTATCGTAATTTAAAAAATGAGGTATCGTTGGAAGCGTCTCAATTGTCCACTGGTTATAGGCTAAGTGTCATATTAAATTGAACGTAGCGCCCTGTAGAGCGCAAAAATGGTAAAATAAAAAAAGAAAACTATAAGATTTGTACATGAATTTTAGTTGAACTTATTTGGTGTCAAATGAAAAGTCTCTATTAGTAAATTTAAAAATCATCTTTGTTTCCTTTTGTTTCAGTTTGCTTGCACCCGATAATTGGGAGTCATTTCGACAAAACAGTAGGTAAAAACAACAAAACAAAACAGTAGCTAAAACAGAAAATGGAAAACGCTTCGAAAATACCGTATTACGAATTAAAACCCCAAAAAACAATTAAATAAAAGATTTTAATTAAAAAAAAAAAAGTTCAAAAACTAAAACCCGACTACTGATAGATTTTGAGCTTAATTATCATTCACACTTATAAAAGTAACAGCAATTTTACTATTACGTTAGCCTACATTTATTACGCGGGGATAGTACCAGTGATAGCCAACTGTTGTGGACTGTAAACTTAAACGAATTATGTGAATTTGAAACTTGACTTCAAAATTATAAAAAAAAACTTTAATTACCTATTCTTTTAACAAAATTAAAGTACGTTTAACTTTATGTTTAGTTAATTTATTTTTCACCTTTTAGTGTACTGTTTGAAATCGGTGTTTTTTTTTTGTTAAAAACTTGATTTTACGATTTTAAGTGGTAGTAGCCTTAACAGTACGTTTCTCATACGAGTAAATAGTGGTTGTATTATGTAAAATTTCAATCTATATTAGGTATTATTTTTATGCGTACTAACATTTTGGCATATTGATAAGAACATCCAAAAAAGTATACGGGCGAATTGAAAACCTGTCCTTTTTTTTTAAATTAACTGAAAATGAGAGCATCCTCTTTTTTGAAGTTGGTTAAAAAGAAATGCCAATGCCATTTTTAACAATCCTTTTTTTTATGAAAACAAACTTGTTTAATTTTAAACGGATATTATTATCAGAACCTAATCAAACTATCTTTGAAGGGTGTCCCTTTTAATAAAAAAAGATTCATCGGAATCGGTTGGCGTGATATTAAATTATGATATTCAATTTTTCGTCCATTTGTCGCGCATGTACCTTATGCAAATTTAAGACTTATGTGATTTTCTCACAGATGCCATAGTCAAAAATGGACCAAAATAAAATGAGACCACACAGGATGCCTAGTGCTTCCTTTCAAATAAAAAAGTACAGTCGAATTGATAACCTTTTTTTCTTACAGTAGTCTTTTAAAACGAAGCCCAATAGTAAATTATGATTAAGCTGTAATTTTTCGAGCCACGAAAAATTTTAATGGGTCCCGACTGTTAATCCTAATTACTAATTGTTTTACTGATATAAGAGAGTAGTAATGCATCATTAAATTAGACATAGGGAGAGGGGGGCACATTCGAACGATTTTTAAACTTTGTGTCATATCTAAAAATTCTACAGTTTTTAACTTTTTTACTATTTCACAATACTTAGACCAACTATTGTGCCACACAATCGTAGCATCATATGTAGAAAAATATATTAGGTAAAGGTGCAATATCAACTTCAGTAGCAGTAGTCAAATGTTCAAAGCTGCCCCCCTTGCGGGGTAGCTTTGAACATATACGGGGCAGTTTTGAACTATCATCGAATTCAATGAAATTAAAAGGCTTATCAAACTTTTAAGTAACTTTATTAATAAACTTAACAATAGAAACGATGGAGATCAAATATCAGTACCATGTTAACTTAAAAAAATAATATACCTAGTTTAATATTGCAGCCGGTCGTGGCGCAGCGGCACGAGGTGAGACTGCAAAACCGACTGGTTGTGGATTTGATCCCCACTCGAGGAGATGAAATATTTACTTAAATTTATATTTCCATTTCTTCGCTCTGGTGTCGAGGTTAAGCGCGGCGTTGAGTTCTGCCACTCAACACGCAATGCCTCCAGAATTCGGCAGAAAGTGGGGAACGGAGTGTCTTAACACTAGGTTCCCTCTGCCTACCTTGCTGTGTGCGGGATACAGCGTGAAGCTATTTTTTTTTTAATATTGCGATTGTACTAGTACTAGTGTTATAACTTTAATATTAATCATAGACTTTAAAAAACGTACAAACAAAAAGGTAACTTTGGCTTCCTAGAAGTAATGAACATTATGGGATCAATCATAGAATAAATGTAATATTATGAAAATAAAACAAAATATTTTTTAAATAAACAGCTTACTACCCTAATTTGAATTTTGGAGGCATTGCATGTTGAATGGCAGAACTCAACTAAATAAATATAAATATATAATAAATTTAAGTAAATATTTCATCTCCTCGAGTGGAGATCGAACCCACAACCAGTCGGTTGTACAGTCACACTTCGTGCCGCTGCGCCGTGACTGACCTCAAGTCTAGTCTTCGTAAGACTTTTGAAAAACTAACGTAGCACTTGTCCTCTTTCTCAAGAAAGAAAAAAAAATACAAGCCACTTTTTTATTATACACAGATGATGAGATATTCGCTAAAACGAAGTCTCCAATATTTATTAAGTTGTAGTCTAATTCCATTTCATAGTCTTCATACGCACAGGTTTCAGTATCTTCATTCTCTTCACAGTAAATTGTCACTTTTGTTTCTTCTGATTCCAATTGCATTTTTGAGTCAGTTTCTTGTGAAGAAAAGTTAATTATAGTTTTGTTTTTCTTTCGCGGTATTTTTTTACATATAATAATATTCAAAAGTGCCCCCTTTATTTTGTTCAAAGCTGCCTCAGTGGTAATTAAAAAATTACAAACGTTTGTTTTTCAAGTAAATGTTTAAAAATTGTAGTGATTTCTAGTTTATTGCATGATATATGAAACATTCTAACTAAAAGAGGAAAAAATAAAACCATATACCTTGAATTGGATCCCTACGATCCTTACGCGCTTATTTAAAAATGCATAAAATGTTACTCAAAATCAAACACTCCTCATAACTCAACAACTGGTTCTCATTTATCAGCGGTGACAAGTGACACGTGTGCAGGTTAGTGGTGCCACTACTCAAAAAAAATCTACCAAATTTTTTTTTTAAAATAGCTCTGTTAACACATATTTTCAAAGGTGCCCCTGTTCAAAGCTACCCCCCTCTCCCCTACATATAAATAATGATAAACGTTACAGACCAGGATAAGGGAAAAATTATCTTTATAAGAAAAACTGTGTGTGTGCTCATTGCATTGCAGATTGAGGAGCAGAAAGCAGCCTGTGACATGCAATCCAAGGGTAGGCTTAAGGATTCCCTATAAATGCACACTAAGGGCCCCTTCTATTATCCAAGCTCCTCTTTTACCAAATCAAATTAAAAATTATTCTACTATTACTGCCTTCGTGGTACCTGTTAGCTATATTACCACGAAGCATATATTTTATAACATGAAAAATATTCTAGAAATCATCATGACATAGAGTCAAACGGAACGGTTTAATCTGCCTGAACCGAAAACATTGAAAGACAAAACCCGAGCCGAACGGCCGCGTATTTAGAACGCGATAATAAAAACGGCAATTTAGTATCTTCAAAGTTGGTCGGACAGTGAAAAAAAATTGTTATTCGCTTTAAAGCACCCAAAGGACTCATTTTGCTTCCTTTTGTTTAAGAGATGGATTATTTTGTATGGCCCAAAATTTGTTTTTATGTTTCGAAATACAACAGGCGTAATTGCCGCACGAATTCAACAATTTTTGTATTATATTCCATTTTACATTTCCATAAGAAATTGTGCTCAAAATGTCATTTAGTTGATATTTACTATAGTTTTAATTAAAACTTTCGGTACACAGTGGCACAGCGTTTGACACTATGGTTGTGAATTCGATCATCACTTAAAGGGATGATCACATTTAAATTATTTAAATTTTCCAGTTGTGCGGCGTTAAGTTCCACCACGCAACAGGCTAAAAATTGGATGGTGTATGAGGAGCGGAGTATCGTAACACTAGGTTCCGTCTGCTTACCTCGCTACACGGCAAAAACGTAATGGTTCATAATTTTAATTAAAATGAAAGATGTCTTGCGAAAGTTCATAATGAGTTAGACCAAGTTTTTGATATAAGTGTGTTTTAAACAATTTTAATGCATTCATATTTAAAATGTAGCTTTAAAGTTAAAGAGATATTATCACAATTATTTATAGCCTCTCTCTTCAAGCTTCAATTCTTAGCGAAGTCCCCATATAGAATGAAGCGCCAAACGCTACGGTCTCTGCATTCCTCATTTGTCTCGTCAACCTTTTCACATATGCTCTTCGGGGATCCTCGTGCTTTTTACTTGACCATCCGATTCTTTTTTTTCTTTATTGTGGATTCGATAAGCTAAGCTGACTCCACATGTCTTACGAAGGGATCGCATCTCCACAGCATTGATCTTTAAGGATACAGTGTGAAGATAAAAAAGTGAGTTTAGAAGGTCCATCAACGTCAACGTTTTTATACGGGATGGCTGTAAGTTCGATCGCGCCTACCGCATATTGCAGATTAGCTTATTCTAATTTTGTGCCGATTTTAAATACATTATGGCTTCTGTCTCACTACTTAATGTTGAATACCCATTCCTTATTATTTATTTATTTATGTATACAAAAAATATTTTAGAAAATATACGGAGATTTAAACGTAGCGAGACTTGAACCTGCGGCTCACCACTAAAACATTAGTTCTTATCATCATCAAGCTACACCTCTACTTAGTGTGAATAAAATATTTTTAAAATGCTTAAAAAATAAATAAATAATATTTTGTATTCCGAAAATGTAGAAAAAGTTTGATACAATGCTTTTAGTCACCTCCAGTACGAAGAGTAATCCTACCCTTAACTAAATCCGGGTCGCGACACCTGCCCACCCATCTCAACTTCAACTCTGAGTTATGAATTTTTAATTAAAATAGTGAAATAATATTGGAATATAGTAAAAAGTTGTAAAAAAGTTAGTTTTAGGACGTAGCTTTGTTTATAATTATGATAGTAGTAAATTTAAAATTAAAAAAACGCCTACCCTGCAGTGTAGTAAATTTTTTTTTATTTTTTTTTTATTATTAGCTTCACGCTGTATCCCGCACACAGCAGGGTAGGCAGAGGGAACCTAGTGTTAAGACACTCCGTTCCCCACTTTCTGCCGAATTCTGGAGGCATTGCGTGTTGAGTGGCAGAACTCAACGCCGCGCTTAACCTCGACACCAGAGCGAAGAAATGGTAATATAAATTTAAGTAAATATTTCATCTCCTCGAGTGGGGATCGAACCCACAACCAGTCGGTTTTTGCAGTCACACCTCGTGCCGCTGCGCCACGACCGGCCTCCTGTAGTAAATTTAAAAACTGAATAATGTGAATACGAGTATAGTTCATACTTTAAAAAGTATTATTGCATACATGGCGTTGAGTTCCACCACACAACACGCATTGCCTCTAGAATTCGGCGGAAAATGGGGGAGTGTCTTAACAATAGATCCCCTATGCCTACCCTGCAGCACGAGGGATACAGTGTGAAGCTGATTTAAATTAAACAAAAAAAATCCATTGAAAGTTCATGGTGGGGAATAAAAGCTTCCTAATGGAAACTTAGTATCTTAACAATAGGGTCTCAGGTTCCCTCTGCTTACCCTACTGTAAGGTACATAGCTGGAAAAATAGCAATTGCAAATTCAATTAAGGCCAATATTAACATATTTTCACGTAAACAAATTTCTTTCAAATCAGTTTTTTATCAATTTAAGATTATCTACGTTTATTGGGGCCTCGCTATTCCATAAAATATACCCCACATTCCCGCTACCAACGCTCCGCAGTGCTTTTTCTAGACACCCTCAAAATGAAACTATATCAGGTGACCGTCATAAAACGGCGAGGCAGGAAAAGCCTTTTGATCTTTTTCATTTCGACGCCTTGGGACAATCAATCATATCCACGCTTATATTATTATATTTACTTACTTTTATATATCTACTGTCAGATTTTCTTTATTCTTTCGTATAAAAAAACAGCGGCTACATACTATTTGTTCTGGGGGCACGGCAGTGCCCCCGCCAAGTCGAGCAAAAAACAGCGGCACGGCCGTACCATCCTTTTCACGAAGCAATTCAGGCCATTTTCAACCCTCTATAACTTCGTTGTGGATAAAACAAGAAACCTGAATTTTCAGTAACTAATCAGGCATTATATAAACACGGTATATTTAAAATTTCAGTCAATTTGAACCAGTAGTTTAAGAATGACAACTTGTTAAAGTTTCTAAATTTTGTCACTCACTGACTGACTCACCGATCATCAAAAGTCCAAGGCACTTCTAGCAGACATAGAAGCTTCAAATTTAGAATACAAATAGAGTTTAGGGTCTTAATCATGGGAAAACTTAAATATTTTGTAATTTCGGTCCAGTTTTCCAAATACACCAACTGCATGAATAACTTTGTAATCCCATATAAAGGTATAGGATTACAAGGTTACATTTGCAGTTAATGAATCATTATTACTGTATAATAGAAAATAATAAGTGTAGATAGGTACCAAAAAGTAGGACTCTACAAAAAGAAGTGAGATGCCATCAAAAACATCCTGTAAAAAAACCCAAGTCTCGCAGCTCAGTCTTCCTACCGTAAAAAGTTGTGAGATCCATGTAATACCAAGTCGGTTAATCTATTTAGTCTCTACTTAAAGGACCTTCTGTCTTAAGTTATTGCAGTAGTTATTATCATGCCAATATTAAAAATATTTTACGTTTTAAACAAATAGATCGACTTGGACATCGCATGATTTGATTATTAGTATGTATCACACTACACAGCACGACGGGCCAACAACCAAATTCCTCATCAGAGTCCTTCCGAATATGATGTCTATTATGTCTTTCTATAGGTTGTGTTTTCATGCGATGTCCAAGTCGATCTATTTGTTTAAAACGTAAAATATTTTTAATATTGGCATGATAATAACTACTGCAATAACTTAAGACAGAAGGTCCTTTAAGTAGAGACTAAATAGATTAACCGACTTGGTATTACATGGATCTCACAACTTTTTACGGTAGGAAGACTGAGCTGCGAGACTTGGGTTTTTTTACAGGATGTTTTTGATGGCATTCTCATTTACAACATGTTTTTGATTCTTATTTTAATGTCAACATAATTATAATAAGTTATATAATATAAATAATTCAAATTGTTTTCATTTCATAGCTCTGATAGATAACAAGAATACGTCTTGTTAGTGCTAAGTTGATTTGCCATTCAACACACAACGTCTAGAAAACTGAACAGAAAAAAGGAACAGAGTGTCTTCACATTTGGTTCCCTTTGGCTACCCTCCTAAATACGTGATACAACGTAAAGCTAAAAAATATCATATCATAATATTAAAGTTTGCTTGTCATTTTAGTTAAAAAAAATATTACCATTACCATTGAATCCTTACTAATATTTGACTAAATATAATAATTTCTATATATGACACAGAATGTATACCAGTAAATAATGGAGCCGCAACCCTTTTATCCCAAGTTAGGGATATTTCTTATCCCGCGAGACAAATGTAGTGATGAATGAGCGACCATTAGGGCAAAACAAATTAAGGATGCTACTTTTTTAATATATTAATGATGTTGAAAGATTATATTCTTATAATTAAGTATTTCATAAAAAACCGGTTTGGCATAAAAAACTGATTTATATATTATAATTTGGATATCAGCAACCAAAACTGCATTTACTGTATTAAAAAAATAATTTTGGACAAAATATTTTTCTCACTGAACATCAATCATTCAAAGATCTATTCCTTAAACACTAGGTCATTTCAAAACTGCCATTCAACATAAAGCTTAAGTAAACTAAAAACTTAAGTACACTAGGTCAAATTTCAAAACTGCCATTCCTCATAAAGCTTAAGTAAAGAAATATAATATTTTATATAACTTATCAGCCTCAGATTTTAAACGCAATATATTTTCCCATTTTAGCAAAAATTGTACTCCCTCCCCTAAACAGGAAAGAACAGGATGTTTTGACATCAAACTAATTTTGCCTTATCTGCTATATGGATACATCGTGAAACTCAAAAAAAATATTTGAAATATTAATATCATCCACTCTTGACAGATTTATTCCACAAGGATTGGCGCCAATTGCAAATTTTAATTAACTCCACTTCAATTCTACCTATCCATGTCTACGAAGAGAGTTTGACATGTCATCTAGATTTTGAGGGCATATTGAAAATAATATCCAAATAGAATAAAATGAAGTCACGCCATCTGTCCTCATTCCAGATATCGAGCCGCTCACGAAAATCTTTTATTTAAGCATAGATAAGTTAGACTCAACATAGAATGGTTATTGAGAGGCAGAACTTAACACCACTGTTTGAGAAACTTTTCTAAGTATAATTATAAGACAAAGTGCAGCAACTTCTACCAACACGCAATGTTTTTAAGAATTGGATGGTGTAAGCGACGGAGTGTCTCAATATTAGGTTCCCTTGCGAACCCGCATGTATTTGACAAGTGGGATACAGCGTGGAGCTAAAATAATAATAAATAAATACTGCGCGATTCTTGGTAAGTAATAGCGAAATTAAAACGAAATAAATCATTTTTTTTATTTCGGGTCTTATTTACCGAAAATACTGAGCGATTCTCAGTAAGTAGTAGCGGAATTAATTCTTTTGAAATGCAAATTAGTTCTACTATACTCGTAGTTCGGTTGATTACTATTTAAATTACATAAATTGATTTCCATATAATTTTGATCAGGTGTTAGAGCAATCATTTTCCATATTAGTAGCTTTTACATGCGGCTCTGTCCGCGTGGAAACGTTTCAACCCGGTTACTTCGTGAAAGAGAAATAAGCGGAAAAGGCAGAACGGACTCGGACGATTTTGAAAATAAACCTCCTATTTACTTTACATAATTGTTAGTGAGGCATTGTATATATTTTATACATTCGTGTTATGCCAAGCTCTGGTAGTAAGTGTGACATTGAGTTCCGCAACTCATATTTTTTTAAAACAATGTGTATTCGAATTCTGGCAAAAAGCCTCGTTCGCTGCCGCTATCTATCCGCTATATAAGGAAAAAACCGTGAAGCTAACAAAAAATAACCAACCATCAAATATATTTCATTTAAGTAAAATAAACAAATCTATAATTAACTATTTTAATAATACAAGAGGTTTGTGTCAGTGTGAATATTTTATTGGGCTTAGGCGGAAAGCTACCCTAGGCCCCCCTGGGAACTGCCCTGACTGACCAACTTCCTTGTTAGAAGTCAATGTTAATAGTAAACTAATTATATCGGAATTAGCTATTCCTATAGCTTTTACAAATTTGTTGATTTTGGTAAAATTGAAAGTATTCTTCATCATTTGTTATGCTGAATGGCGATATGGAAGCAGCGTCTGTTTGTAAATGGGATGGTTGTGGATGTCGATCCCGACTCGGAGATATTATATTTAAATTATTTTCATTTGTCACCTCTGGTAGAGCAAGCGTGGCGTTAACTTACACCGTTCAACATGCAATGTCTCAAAAAATTGGCAGGAAAGCATCATATTGTTTGAGAGACCGGAGTGTCTTAACGCTAGGTTCCTTCTGACAAACCGGCTATGCGGGGAAAAGCGTCGAAAATCTCCACTCTGCGTAGATGTTATTGCATTAGACATGGATATTTTAAAGTATTTTTTAGTTTCACATGGGGAATGGAGTGTCCTATCCCACTTTCCCCATTTGAATGTTCCCCACTGATTTCCAAAACATTGCGTGATTCGAAACTTAACGTCCCGTTTTATCTATCAGGACGGTGAAATGAAATAATTAATTGCCCCAAATGGGGCTCAAACCCACGACCATTGAGCTTACAGCCAGAGAGCCTGTTTTAATAATTTACCAGTTAATAATTAATTTCATACGAAACATCCCTTTGTTAAGTTTTTATTCAATTCTGAATGGCAATGGTCAGTTGAATAGTGATTTTTTGCCTCTGTATATAAAAATTGCTTTATCTGCACTTGACACGTTACGAAAGTTGAATGTTATATCATTTTTCTATTTTTGAATCTGCTTCGTAACGAGCATCTCTTAGTAAGCACAAATGTTGGGAATATTTTAACAAAGATTTATTGAATACAATTTTAGTATAGATGTTTATTATATTGTTACTTTAAGTTATTTGTTTATCTAATTATAAATTTTCGTAAAATTTCGATAAAATGACAAAAAAGTTAAGTCACTAATGAAAATTAACGGCGGAACTCAACGCCGCACCTTATTAATTATTTTTACATAAACACAATATTTTACAAGGCCAAGGTCCTACTTCTGTAGACCTAGCTCTGCATCCCACAAAATCAGGTAGCGCTGTAGAGGCTAATAAGGCCATGTACCAAAAACTTTGCAGCTGAGCCAATACGTCATTAACGTACTGCATGGACTATACAATTATTTATTTTCTCATTTGAATTACTTTCGTGATTCGAATTGATAGCCTCCTTTTCTTAGAGAAGTTAAAAAAATGTTTGCTTCACGTAGTAATATATAGATAACATAACAGAAAAGCTCTCAATATATCTACGAGACTAAATAGTATAGAGATGCTTAGGTGTACAGAATATGCGGGTATTCGCCTTTGATCTGTTGGGCTTAGGCTTACCAATAATGGTTCCACAAAATGGGTTTCCAAACTTATTTTCTAGGAGAATTTGAATTTTGAAATATATTTTTGTTAGTAGGATTATGAGGGGAGTTGGGAGTATAAAATATAGTGAGGCACTTAACAGGCGATAGTTGTATTCGAAATCTAGAGAACACAGCTTCACGCTGTATCCCGTATATAACAGGATACGCAGAAGGAACTTAGTGTAACGATTCCTCCCCCACTTACAGCTCGCGCTACCAGAGCCTTTAAATAAAAGCAATTATTTTTTTTACTAGATTTACGAAAAAACGCGTAATTGAATCGAGGTCAGTTGTGGCGCAGGGGCGCAAAGTGTGACTGTAACCCGACTGGTTGTGGGTTTAATCCCCACTCGAGGAAATTAAATATTTATTTAAATTTACTTCTATTTCATCGTTCTGGTGTCTGAGTAAAGCGCGAAGTTGAGTTCAGCCACTCAACGCGCAATGTCCCTACAATTACGGCGGCGTAAAGTAGGGAATGTAGTGTTTTAACTCTAGGTTCCCTTTGTCTATCCTGGTGTGTGCGAGATACAGCGTGAAGCATTATATATTACATAATTTCACTAATAAAATTAATTACAGCATAGCGTAGATACAGTGTGAAGCCATTATAAGCGGAAATATTTTGTTCCGTCTAATATTGTTACCCACCTGAATGGATTATAGCTTAGCTGGCGAGCATTTATCTGGACAGAATTTAGTTGACCTAATTCTTAATTAAAATACTCAGAAATAGATAGTTTTTTCGAACGCTTTAGAAATAGAATTAATTCAAATACTATTTACCATACCTATGAAATAATAAGTATCTATAAATTGAAACAAATATGAAACATATGTGAAAGAATCATATGAAAATAATGTGAAAATATTTTTTTTATTAAATCAAAGCAATGGTAATTCAATTTTGATATTTTTTTTTTTTATGGAAAAGGACAAGGCAAACGAGCGTTTGGGTCACCTGATGGTAAGTGATTACCGCCGCCCACGGCCCCGTGCAACACCAGAGGAGCTACAAGTGCGTTGCCGGCCTTTAAGGTGGAGATAGACGCGCTTTTTGAAGGTACCCATGTCATATCGACCTGGAAACACTGCCGCGGGTAGGCCATTCCACAGTTCCGTGGCGCGTGGAAGGAAGTTTCTACGAAACCGCACAGTAGTGGATTGCCATGTATCCAGGTGGTGTGGATGATATTTCAGCTTATGTCGTACTGTGCGGTTAGAAAATTCGGCGGCAGGTAACAGGTCAAACAGTTCTTCAGAACACTCCCCATGATAAATGCGATAGAGAACGCACAGCGAGCAAACGTCTCTACGCAAAGCCAAAGTATCAAGCCTTTTACAGATTATTGGGTCCCCAATGATTCGAATGGCTCTACGTTGTATGCGATCAAATGGTTCAAGCTGATACTGGGGTGCACCAGCCCAGAGATGAGAACAGTACTCCATATGAGGCCGAACCTAGGTCCTATATAGATAGGGCCAAACGGTGTTTTGGCGTGAAGTACCGTCTCGCTCTGTTGATGACCCCCAGTTTCTTCGAGGCCAACTTGGTCTTGCTTTCCAAATGATCGCGATACTGGCAGTCACTCGAAACATTGAGGCCCAATATACTGATACTGGGCGCGGCTGTAAGGGGAATGATACCTATATATTTACTATATTTAGTCCAATCTTTTTTGCAATTTGTGCCAATGCTATCTGGGCATTGTCTTTTAATATTTTTTTAGTTGTTGTAAGGTATACTTGTCGATTAATTAAGGTTATTATTGCTTTGACTGGGACATCAAAAAAATCATCCGAAATTGATGATGTAATCGCCTAGCAATACTAAAAAAAAAGTTGAACAGCTTCACCCTTTGTGATATCGATTAACTACGGTAAACAACAATATTCTTTATATCATGTTTATTTTTAAATTATATGAAAATTATTACAAAACATAAATTAAATTCAAAAGAGAAATTCTAAATCAGTAAAAAGTTAAAAAATGAAAATAATTTATTCGCTCAAAATGAAATTGAATCCAAAATAGTCGTGATTACATTCAGACACTGCAGGCTCGGCAACGGGTAGGCAGAGGGAATCTAGTGTTAAGACACAGGTCGCGTTTGGCACGTCTGTACTCCTGCACTACGATTGGCCTATATACTGTATATTATATCTTTAATATTATATCTTTAATATTATATCTTTAATCGAGAAATCCCATATTGCTACATTCGTGCTTATAATATGCTTAATTTAACACAGCGCATATCAGTAACGGTAGAGCAGTTAACCGCTAACTGAATAGATTACGGCCTAACTGGTCAATATCTATTCGTTACATATCAAAGTGCAGTAGGAATGCAACAAACATTACACGTTAAAAGTTACTTGATATAGGTTGTGGAGAGTGGAGGGTACCCAGGGTACCCTGTACCGGTACATCATCTATCATCATTTTAGAAAAAATTAAAATACTTTTTGTACTTGATTCCTATTCTGGGCTGATGAGTGAAAAGACGAATAAAGAATTTTATACGTATTTAATTGTTATTAACTGATGGTATTGTCTACATATACCGAGGTAGAGCCCAAAATTAAAAATTCCACCTAACGCCCATTTATAAAATGATCGATTGAAGAAAAAATTAAAAATAAAAATTTTAATTTAATAATTTAAATTCAATGGAATAATAAAATAAATTACTTTAATTAAATTAAAATAATTACTAAGCAATTCAAAATAACTACTACTAATTTGTAATGATATTTTAATACCTACTAAAAATTTCTTGCATTAATGAATTCTGTAAAAGAGTTTTACAAAGACAAAATCTGTTGAGCTCATAACATTAATAATAATTAAAGATGTAAAAAAAGGAGTCACTAGACCACATTATGTTAAGACACTCCTTTTCCTAGTTTTAAGTGGCATATAATTTTCCCGAGTGGAAATCTAACCCATCGCACTTACACGCTTTTCCACACTTTCCATACTGAATTACATAATATATGTAAACAGTAACTTAAATTGAGCACACCTAATAGTTTATACTACGGGATCGAGACCGCAACACTATAGACAAATCCGTTTAGAATCAATATTATTACGGCCTATTCCTATTTCTATATGGATTCAGAAACTTTCAGAAGTGCACTGAACCGATTTGGAACTTACGAACATAGACCTTATATTGTTCACATAGAGTTTAAAATGTGAAAACTACAGTTAAAAGGATCCCTTGTCCTAATGTTGGCTTAGGATCAAAGCTATCTGTATACATTTGCTTGTTTGGCGCTTTTGAGATAGTTTTAAATTTAAAGTTTTGCTACGTTAGCTCTGTACGTGATCTTAGGAAGATCAAATTTTATACGATCCTGTATAAATTTTATTATGTTTGTATTGAATGTAGACTTATCCGAACCTAACCTTGGATCTGTCAAGGAGAGTAGGACAGAATTTGACTGTAGACTTGAATGAAAGTATCGAGGTTTGATTCTCATTCAGGGGAATGTTTATATTTAAATGAAAATATTATTTCCCTACTCTGGTATACACCGAATTATTCTCTCTCTCTATCTCAAGAAAATTGGAAATCTCGAAAATTAACCGATAATTGAACTAATACACTCAATTTTCCTTATTTATTATTACATTGCAAAAAATATAAAATCTTAAATCTATATATATAGATATTATGATTTTATATTCAACATTTTATACTTTATTCTAAAAGTCTTTACTCGTAACCTATTTTCAGAAGAACAAAAATTATGTAGTACTATATTCATACTCTAACGGTATCTATTCAGTGCCAATAGCGTTCAAATAAACTTACCCACAGGCTTTATACGGGATGTTATAAAATCCACTTGGAAACTAACACGATGGAGCGGAAGCTGATTTTCATATATAATAGATTCAAAATGTGTTTTTTTTTTCAAATAGCGCTTTGTGAATTTGTGAAGTAGTTTAACTTGTGGTTGTGAGTTTCAAAATTATAATGTAAGTTTAGGAGTAGTAGATAAGCAGAAAGAATCTTGTGTCTTTGCTTTTGCTTTCGCTTTTTTCGCCACTTTGCTTTCGCCTGAACTCGAGACAATGTGTGTTGGGTGTGGCATGTGACTGTAAGCACGAAAGGTTATAGGTTTGATTCCCACTACAGATATTGAATATTTCAATTTCTTTGCTCTGGTGTCGTAACACACACAATGCCTCCAGAATTAGGTGGAAAATGAGCAACAGAGTGTTTTGACAATAGGCTCCCTGTACCTATCCTGCAGTGCGCGAAATACAGCGTAAAATTAAAAACGAACGAAAAAATTAAAAACGATTCTAATATTAAAAATTGAGAATCTGATGTGTGACTTACTAGTACCTAGATACTTGTAACTTATCATCAATATTATTATAAAACTAAAGAGTTTGTTTGATTGATCGCCCTAATTTCAAGAATTAGTTCGAGTTTTTTTTCACATTCTAACAATTTAACCTAATGCATTGTATTTGTGGTCAGGTGTACGTCGGGCACTTAGAATGTGTCTTCATATACAACGCCTACTTATTCCCATTTGACCACAGTGATAAAAGCTATCTACATACATATAATGTCAAAATTTAAATAAATTGTTTCCCACAAAATATCCATATTTTATCGAAGTTGATGTCAGCGTGAAAAATTTAATATAAAATTGGGAATATGCAGAACATTTTACTGCGTTGATACAAGTGTGATGAAACTGTTGTATTGGTTGTTTTATAGTAGCGCCTGTAAAATGTATTTATAGACAGAGTCATGGCGCAGTGGCGCAGCGTCTGACTGCGAACAGGATGCTTCTGTGTTCAATTCTAAGGAATTAAGTTCGATCACCCAATACACAATGTAGCACAAGGTTTCTTCTACTTACAGTGCTATGCGGTAAAAAGCTGTTCTTATTATGTTGTATTAGTTGAGTAAATTATTGTTACGAGTGTTTTGAGACGAGAATTCATAACGTTTCTATTGAGAAGGGTTGAACCATGAACATGAATTTAGAAAAAGATATTATTAGGTTATAACTTTGTAAATATGTATGAAAACCTAAGAAACTTAATTTGACCCACTTATGATCTTGCAATTTACACACACTGTGTTTTGTTTTGCCGAAGGTGGGACCTTCAGTAAAACAAAACAAAGTGTTTGATTATACTCAACAGAAAATGTCTCAAAATGAAATAAAAAATTGAAAACGGAGTGCCTTAGCACTACGTTATTAGCTTACCATGTTACAAACGAGACATATTTTAAAATATTCGCCTAGAACTCCTGATGTAATACCAATACATCAATTTAATGATAAAAGATGAAGTACATTTAACATAACTGCGGTCAACAGTAAAACCACTTAAAAGGGTGCTCATATATAATTCCAATACTTTGTTATTTCGTCCAATTTATTGTATTAATGCCATCAGATTAACCAGTTTGATTTAATGAAGGTCCGCTGCATTAATCCCCGGTGACAAAGGTTTAATGGATGTATAAAAATGTGATGTAAATTTTGTTTTCGTTTTTACCTAAATCTCAGGAACGTATGTGGAATTACAAATGAGTGGATCAGTATATTTGTATAGCTATAGATTTCAAAATGTATTCTGACTAGCTAGTAGCTACGATGTGAGAGGAAAAAAAAATGTTTTTAACGCCATGAATTTCTCTTATCTCGAAAGAAAGAAAACTGTATGCTTTGTTATTTCATTTAATCAACATTCTTTTTTCTTAATATAATAAAACGACTTGAGACTACACGTAATATATCTTAAAAAAAATGGTCAAAAGCGAGTCGACATCGCTCTTTAAGGTTTTCAAATTTATAGCTAAAAAGACATCTCTTAAATGGTAAAAAGTTTACGTTTGCTTGATGTTTTAGTATGTATGAATTTGTATGAAATGAACTATAAATTTAATGTTATAATGGTTTTTTTTCTGACTTTTTCCGGCCTTTAAAAAAATAATCTTGGCAGATGCACAAATACTTTATAGTTAGTAAGTAATCCCTAAAATTGAACATCCTTTCGCCTATCACGTTACATATGTACCTATACAGGCGTATATAAATAAATCACAAAAGCACCGAATATTTCAATACACAAATCAACTATGTCAACTTCGTAATTATCACAAGTAAACTATAATAAAAACAATTATTATAACAAATAACATCAAATAAATACTTGGCGTGTGTAGACATATTCTATTTTATTAATATAATCAAGTGAACACTGCAACAGGAAGCTTATTAGATACACTAATCTCGAGATGAATAAGCCCCTCAGAGCCATATGATCGTGGATTGTCCTATTTTCCTCCACATCCACGTAATAGTAATAAATTGGATAAATTAACCGAAAATTATGGTCTATTTTGTTGTATTTTATTTATAAACAATTGTATTAAGATTATTTGATGTCAAATATATTGTGTGTGTGTTTTTTATACTTTCACGTTATTTCCCGCACATAGCAAGATGGTTGACAGAAGGTTTCATTAAAACTAGTGTTAAGGTACTCTGTTACCATTAAGACACTTTCGTCTCCACGTTTCACTGAATTTGGGAGGTATTTTGGTGATGAGTAGTGGGACTCAACGCCGCTCTTTGCCTCGTTACCAATCGATTATTTATCGATTATTTTTTAAAGCAAGGAAATGAATTAGGTGTATATTTCATTTCCTCCATGGAACCCAAAACTGTCGAGTTTACAGTCGCTTGCGCCCTTGCACTATTGGCCTCTCCGATGTTTATGAGATTTTTTATTTGGTTAAACAATATGATGCCTTCCACTAACGAATATGTTATGTCCTTCAAGTGAATAATGAAAAGTAGTAAAATATCTAAATTTAACATTAGGAATTTTTAAATGATTTTCTTATTTGGGGTCTCATACTCAAAAAAGAGAAGAGAGTGTGTCCGTCTATCAAGACTATTTTTTCTCGCGCTTTTTCGTGATTTTTCTTACACAATCGTTTAACCAGAAGGAATTTAGTATAAAACACTCGTTCCTCCATTTTGCGAAATATTGCTTATTGAGTGGTACGTGTTCATCCTACTAGAGTTCGGAAATGAAATTAATTTAAATATCGAGTAAGATTTAATGATCGAGTAAACCTACTCGAGTGAGCAACCGATTGACTATACTAGGTACTCACATAAAAAAAAGCTTGCCTGACTTAAATAAAATTCAAAATTATATGAAAATCATAAATATTCATAATATATCAAGTAAAATAAAAAAAAAACAATAAGCGAACGTTTATTTCATATTCAATTTCCACCGCCTCGTCCCTTTTCATGTACAATTGATATTTGCGTGATTTAAATAGAGTCGGGAATATAGGTGAATGTAAAAACGTAAGGGTCAGGTAGAGACCGCTGTGTGAGAGCAGAGCTTGCGAAAATCCTTTTGCTCTTTCAATTTACATTTCATAAAATGTTACATTTCATTTTTGTTGTTTTTGAATAACGTCACCATTGTTTCCCGTTACACCAACAATGGTATTATTATCGAGTTATTTGGTAGTTGTGGGTTTGATCCTCATGCAAGGGTAAATAATTTAACAAAATTGAATAGCAGTTCTTTTTTTTTCTTTAGGTCGTCGCATCTTACAATAAATGTTATCCACAGGGTGACATTTATCTGTGCGTTACTTGTTCTTAGGCATAAGGGTTGCGAACTCGCAACCCCCAAATTCTCGAACCACCCTTTTTATACATCTGTTCCATTCCATGAAAGAATAGGATTTGGTAAGGATGTAACGATGTTACCAAATTCTCTCCAATTTGTGTAATTCACTTTGAAATTTTTGTCTCAGTCATTTTAAATAGATACCTTATAACAAATCTCAATAACAAATGTTGCCTCCGTACATTTCAATTACTATATGAATAAATAATAAATACAATTAAATATATAGTCAATCAACTTACTAAATCCTTTTTTTAATTTTCCTGTCGCCATTACCTAGCCATGAGGAGAAGTGGATAAAGATCTAGGTAACAAAAAACGCATATTGAAAAGACATATTTTCATAGCTACACGCTGCGCCCCGCACGTGGCAGCGCACTACGCAGAGGGAATTTGGGAACCCTGGGGAACCCAAGACACTCTGCTGCTGTGGAGACACTTCATTTCCTCGAGTGGAGTGAATCGCACTCAAAACCGGTCACTACCGGCCTCAACATAAACATAGTTACTTAATATACTTTGTAGCTATAAAAAAGCTCGTACATTCGCCGCAAGCCATATAAAGCGGATTCTAATAATCGTGCGTGCCATTACCATTGGTTTGGCGATATTCCAGTAACCAGCGCGTACCTACCGCCCGGTGATCGATAGTTATTTGCGAATGATAAAATTGTAACACGTACTAGTTAGGTGAGTTTACATTTCCAATCAAAAAAAAAAAACTACATGTTGATTGGCAGAACTCAACGCCGCGCTTTGCCTTGAAACCGCAGCGAAGAAATGAAAATATAAATTTAAATAAATATTTAATTTCCTCGAATGAGCATCGAACCCACAACCAGTCACGTTTACACTTTGTGCCCCTGTGCCACAAATGGCCTTAACTTTAAGTATAAAAAAATATTTTGAATTAGGTACATAAGTAAGTAAGTGTAGTTTTTATACTGATTTCGATAAAAGAGCTTACCAGTATGACATATTAAAATATATAATTATGTCATATTGTCAAAAAAATATAATATTAGGCCTATTTAAGCTTACCTGCATGTGTGGTAAATTTCGTTAATATACATATATACATATGTACGTTTGTTTAATTTATTATTAGTAGTATGTTTCTCTACAAATTTCTCGGAAACTACATACAGATTCTGATTTGAAATCTATTTTTTTAAATTTAAATGAAGTAAGAAAATAATTTTAAAAGATTAATTAAAATTGTTACACGCATAATTTGTGTATCTTACTAACTGAGATGCAGTTAATAATGCAAAGGTTAATCAGAAAAGTAATTCAATGTATTAACTAAATAAATGTGTAGTTCAAGAGGACGAAGCCGCGGGCGAATCGCTAGTGTAAAATGTCACAACATTTGAAATAAGAATGAATTGCTTTAAGGCTAAATAATTTAATATGCAAAAAAAGAATTTCATTTAAAATGTGTAAATAAAGCGAAAGACAAATATCTTTTTTTTATCTACCATACAATATCTTAAGGGACAGTTTTCATTCAATGTTTAATAGCGTATTTTCTTTTATTTTATTTGTACTATATAATACCACTTCCTGTCTTAATATAAAACTTCGAAATCAAAAGGCATTTCCCTACATAGCAGGGTGGGCAGAGAAGAAAAATCTAGTGAAAAGATATTCCGTTTTCTTATTTTCACAAAAAAACAAGATTTACAGTGGATCAAATCAATGAAAATCTACGCCACCCTTTGTCCTTTGCGCTTACAATCAAATGCTGTCTCTAAATCAAAAGGTAATTAATTTTAATTTCATCATAAATTCTAAAATTTCGCAAAAGCCCTATAGTAGTAGGTATATAGGAGTAGCTAATAACTTATTAACAAATAAGCGTTGTTTAGGCCACCCCTGTCAGAAAGCCGGGGCGTTGTAAAAACACCGACCCAAAGTAGAGTAATGAAAACGATGATATATTTAGATTATGAGGTTGTTGATGCTGCCTTTTGATGGAAGACGCTTAATAGTGTATTATTAAAGTGAGGATAACTTTGTTATTTTTAGTTTAAATTGTTCCTGTTTCTAATGGTCTAGTTACTTTTTATTATGGCTTTTAAGTATTTGGTTGACCTTCGACAGTACGAACAGTACGTGTGTACGTATGTGATACTGGAGGAGGAGGGAGGTAAAAAATTGAGAAATTGAGAAGCTCCCGAAGGAGAAGAAAAATGAGGTTGATAACAGTGGACTAGTGAGAAGAGATATACAGAGATCGTATTATATTGCGCATCGTTGTATCTGGTTACCCAACTTACTGGCTATACATAAAGCCCTACTTTGGAAGATAAACTATAACTACTTTTATCTTGGATTGTGTTTGTCTTTAAAGTTACATATTTTTGAATCGATCTCCGTAAACTACTTTATTTAACTACTAAACTGTGGCATCTAAACTATTATCTATTCATATAATGAAAAAATTATTCAAGTCTATTTATTAAATATTAACAAAAAATACAAACAGAAAAAAGTTAAAACTATTTATTTTTTATATTAGTTTGTGTGTCTGTCTCTCTGTTTGCCCAACTACGCACAAAATAAAAATGTGAAATTACGAATTTACAGAGATGTAGATTATAATTAATTTTAAAGATCTAAATACCTGACCTGAAACCATTAGGTATAACTCATCTGATCTAAAAACATATTAATATAGCGCCTTACAAATGTTGATGAGTTGGTCAACATGATAAGCATTTTCTAATGACATTAAACAACAAAAGTCTGATGTAAAACCTTAGCAGCTCAGCTAAATTTTAATAAAAAAATCAGCTTCACGCTGTATCCCGCACACAGCAGGGTAGGCAGAGGGAACCTAGTGTTAAAATACTTCGTTCCCCACTTTCTGCCGAATTCAGGAGGCATTGCGTGTTGAGTGGCAGAACTCAACGCCGCGGTTAACCTCGACACCAGAGCGAAGAAATGAAAATATAAATTTAAGTAAATATTTCATCTCCTCGAGTGGGGATCGAACCCACAACCAGTCGGTTTTACAGACACACCTCGTGCCGCTGCGCCACGACTGGCCTCAGCTTAAATATTAAATAACAGCAATCTTAACAAATATGTATATAACGCTTCAGGAACACATCTTACGTACAAAGGATGGTACATGGAATTTGAATGGCTAGTCATAAGCCTCACGTAAACAAATTAGCGAACACCAATTAGTTATAGCTACATAATTATTTATTCTAACATTATAAATCTCACGAGTTTGTTTGGTTCAACTAAATCTCAGGAACTACTGGTTCCAATTGAATGATTATGTTTGTGTTGAACAGTCCATTCAGCAAGCAAGAATATATTGTACTGTACATGCTGTGAGGTTATACGGGTCCTTATAATTGTGTTACGTGTGGTACGCAAGTCTTGTATTCATGTGTTTTCGGAGACGAAAGCGCTGGTAAGAGTTAGTTATTCTTTATATATTTTAGCTTCACGCTATATCTCACACAAAGCAGAGTAGGCTGAGGGAACCTAGGAACCTAGGGTTTGTGAACTCAGTCCTTATTATGATAATTCTGTTCCCCACTTACCCTCGAATTCTGAGGAAGTTGTTGGTGTTGAATTCCACCAACACCCTTTTTATTTACCCTTGCTCTGGAAAAATGAAAATATTTAACAAAAGACAATACATTTTAAAACAGTTGAAATTTTCATTTATATCACACATTCTATAACACGAGTACGAATATAAGGGGTGTGTTTATTTTACATTTTCAATCAGACCGTACGTTACGATGTAACACAAATTACTGGGCCATTACTGTTTTATGACGCTATTGATTTAATTCACCGCTCTCGGGGCGGCTGGCTAATTATTTTTCTGATTTCAATTTGTTGGAGTTTCTGTATGTACGACTGTGCATACGATTTTTTAATGAATTTTAAAATAATATTACAAATTGAGCCGAAAATTGAAGAAAAGATGGGAAAATATTACACATAGAGAACTAAAAATGATGTTTATTTTATGATTAGATTTTAACAGCGTTTTTGTCACATTTTGAGTGCTAGGTAGAGGTAACTCTAAACGCAAATTCAGTGGGTTAGATCTAAACTAGCAATATTTTATTATAGCCTAAAACCTTTTTATAAAAATGAAAAGATTTTCTCATTTTGAACTAGTAGATAATAAGTGTGGAGATTAGGGAGTTCAACCAAACACACTCTGCAGCTTAATATACATAGATAGCGGCACCACCATGATTCCCACTCTTATATAACCAGCACTCAGTCGTGTACAAGCTAATTTGCAAATCGGTCGTCGTTCAGCATGGCGAATCGGAAAGGTGCATGGCGTCGATACTGCGAGTTCAATTTACTTTATCATATTTGTTGTGTCATTTTTTATTTGGAAGATAACGATTGTGAAACTGTTAGTATATGATTAAAATCAAAATAAAAATAATTCAGCTTCACGCTGTATCCCGCACACAGCAGGGTAGGCAGAGGGAACCTAGTGTTAACACACTCCATTCCCCACTTTCTGCCGAATTCTGGAGGCATTGCGTGTTGAGTGGCAGAACTCAACGCCGCGCTTAACCTCGACACCACAGCGAAAAAATTGAAATATAAATTTAAGTAAATATTTAATCTCATCGAGTGGGGATCGAACCCACAACCAGTCGGTTTTACAGTCACACTTTGTGTCCCTTCGCCACGACTGGCCTCTAATATATATACATATATGTACATATACCTATTATTTATTTTTTTCACGCTAGTTTGAAACAACAGTTATGATAAAAACGCGATCTGTCTGATGTGCCACGAATAAATACAAATGGTAAATAAATCGCGACAAACGATGTATTAATATAGATTGATTTGAATCACATCTAAATTTTCGTATGATTTTTTAATGATGACGAATTTAGAGAGCAATCATTTTAGCTTTATACGTTATTACATTTTGTATAATTTTTAATTGCCTACTATAAGTAAGGATTTAGAGGTCTTCTGTCCGTTTATTTCTTTTGAGTACTTTCCTTGAAAATAATAATAATAAAAAAAATATTATAATAATATATTATTATTTGACTTAACTTTATTTAGAATAAAATTTTAATTACTGATACCTAGAAACCAATATATAAATATTTTATTGGTTTTCTGTTTACAATTTCTGCCATATATATTAGTGACCGATGTAATGGACTTTTTTTCTTCTTAGCTTTGCTCCGGAACTTATCCTTGTTAAGTAATATTCCTTCAGTATCATCGATTCTTTGTTGATAAAGGTCAAATGGAGTCCTTACATGCAGGTAAATTTGAAACAGTAAAGGTAATTATCAAATTATTTTGATATTACATAATATTTTTCCGAATTTTGTAGTCTACGAGAAAATGGTTACTCTAGCCCTTCCATTCAATTCTTAGACATTCCATCGGCCGCATCATACGAGAGCGGGTCAGCTGCCCCGCTTAGGATCCCCGCTTAGGATCGCCACTTTAATTGTTAACTTGATAATAAAATAACTTTTAAATTAATATTCTTAAAACGTCTCGCTTAAAGACTTAAGTTGTTGAGCTCTAAAAAGTAGAGAACATAATATTTTGATTAGCGATAGTCAATACTGGATGATAGCATAATACCAAAAAAATCAAGAAAAAGACTTCTTTATTTGAACTTCTTTATTTGAGGCCGGTCGTGGCGCAGCGGCACGAGGTGTGACTGCAAAACCGACTGGTTCTGGGTTCGATTCCCACTCGAGGAGATGAAATATTTACTTAAATTTATATTTCCATTTCTTCGCTCTGGTGTCGAGGTTAAGCGCGGCGTTGAGTTCTGCCACTCAACACGCAATGCCTCCAGAATTCGGCAGAAAGTGGGGAACGGAGTGTCTTAACACTAGGTTCCCTCTGCCTACCCTGCTGTGTGCGGGATACAGCGTGAAGCTAATTTTTTTTTATTTGAACCTATTGGCCTAAATACATTAAACACATACAAAAATCTACTACGCCATATAAATTCCACAAAAAATACTTGAATAAAAGCTCGAGGCAGCCAGATAGAATTGTAACAAAGATTAGCAAGTGAAATCGGTATAACGACAGTCGTAAAACGCGATGTGGTGTGGTAGTAGACCCCTACTTTTGGGGTAAAAAATTACCCACACCCCTTTCACTGGGGCAAGGAAGGAGATTTACCCTAAATGTTGCCAGGAATTTATGTAGGCTCGCAATTCTCAACTAATAAATTTTATTGTGCGCTCGTGAATTGCCTCCTTCAATTGGTTGTGTACCTACCAGAAATGTGTAAAGCAATCATCTTTAGAATGTTTTGTATGTCACTGATACTTTAAAAGCTTTGTAGGAGTATTAGATTGCTTCGCCTTATAATTAATTGTTTTTTTGTTATGGTTTTGATAAATAAATAAAACATTTACCTATTGCCAAAATTATGTGAGAATGTCTAGACGATTTCTGGCATAACAGGATAGGTAGAGATCATCTAGTGTCAAGACACTCCACTCTCTATTTGCCGCTCGATTTCAGATATTGCTTGTTGATTGGCGACAGTCAATATCCCGCGCCACAGCAAAGTGAATAGTTAATATCTCCAGTTAAAGATCGAACTCACAACCAACGCGTTTACTGTCAGAAGGCTGCCACTGCGCCACAATAGCTCAATTAACTTATTTCTATTTCCAAATTTTAACAAAATTTTAAATGTTTATTTATCTACAATTGAAACCCGGTTTTATTATTTTGTTAGAAAATAACAATCTTATATAGGCTTCTGGTCGCCAGTTACGCTATCCACTTAATTAACGATATAATGATTCAGTAAAATTCATCCAACCAGTTAATAAACTTTAAACTCAATATGTGTTATATCGGAATTTCACATCGAAAAACATGATATATTTTGTATATAAAATAAATTTGTAAATCTATTTTGTGGTTTCATTATTTAAGTAACGATAACGCCAGCATTTTATATTATAAAAATATTTTTGCTTTTCATATCTTCTTGAATATAGCAAGAGAGAAACTAGTGTTTAGACAATTTCGAAATAATAATGAAAAATGTTTTGAGAAAAAAAATAGCCTTATTACATAATTTGTAGCTGTATTTCGCATATAGCAACGTAGAGGTAACTTTATATTTGGACACTACTCCGTTTCCCAATTTCTGCCCAATTTTCAAGATATTGCCTGTTGAGTGGCGAAGCTTAACTCACGCTACACTTTTTATCGTTAGCAGTGGGGGGAAACACAAAAATAATCCATTACCTAAGCGAAAAATAAACACACAACCTTCGTTCACAGTCAAACGATGTGCCGCTGCGCCACGACGGTCTCACTAAGAATAATTTTACACATAATATTCTCCATTAAGTCACTAGGCGTTATTTAGTTCTCAATTGATCCTTAGATCGAGGCCATGACCGTCGCGCGTCTGGTCGGACACTGTCCCTGCATCACGTTAATGTCAATCTATTTTTACTATGTTTTCTACTAGCTTTTATGTGCGGCTACATCCACGTGTTAAAACTGATATAGTTATCAGAGATTTAGGAGGAGACTCTAGCCGCAAGTGCATAAAGCTATAATATGGTCTTGCTTCATGTATTTCCCATCTTACAAAAAACAACATTTTTAATTTGAACCAGTAGTTACTAAGCTAAGGGCCACATAAACTTCATGAACATCAAGAGAAAAGTCGTCTACATTAAACGATAAAATGTATGATAATAATTAAGCTCATCAAAGGAAAATGCCCATTCTAAGGTACCGATTTTTCACTAATATCAATATAAAAATAATATTATAATTACTTTCCTATTTTCGTTTTGTTAATCAGTATGTGTGTTAACACAAAATAAAACATATTGTTGATTTTTCTTCTTAAAAATTAAATGGCGCTATTTAGTAAGTTTTTTTTAATGTCCGCTATCTCACCTGGTGGTTAGTGAAACCTAAAAACCGACATAGGCATCCTTTGGAACAAGCGTCCGGTTCAATAATCAACATATTACTGTTATGATTAACAACTTCTAAACAGGTAAGTTTAACTTCATTAACTCTCTTGAACGAGTACTACCTACCTGACACACTATCTGGTTCTTTCTATTTACTTCTTTATTTAAAAAATAGAAAATGAGGTATTTTTTTTATTCTAAGAAGGTAAGGCCCTCATATTGTTAAAATATATTATATTTTATTTCAGCTGCCCTCTCTCAGGTAGCATCATTTGTACTAACTGCTTTGAACTGCACAAATCAAGCAAACACCATGACAAGAGAAAGAGTTTTAACTATGTCTGCCCTTTGCACATAGGAAAGTATGTTTTCCTTGTGGAAAATCTATTTCAAGAGCTCGAAGCACATATTCTGTACAACATGATCGTCAAGAAATGAACATTTTACTGAAAGTGGTTCCACTTCATCTAATAAATATTTTTTTACCTCATTTACAACATCACTATGCGATGACTAGAGGGCTAAATATATGTATTTATTATATTTATTTTACATTTTAGATCTGAAGAATGAAATGTGTATGTGATGCTTGTAGGAGTTTAGTAACAAAAGGCAATGGCAATGGCAACATGACTCCAATCGCCAATAAAAAAATACCACCTATAATTATTTTCTGATGAAACATTTGCACTCATGTCTGCCAAAACTCTGTACGAGGATCAAATACATTTTTCCACTAAGAATAATTAAGATTCACACTCGACAAAAGAAAATATATTATTCGCATAATATTTATTCGCTCTGATAGTGAGACAAAAGTTGACGTTGAGTTCCGCCACTCAACACGCAACGCCTCCAGAATTCGGTGAATAGCTGCGTGAGGCTGTAAAAAGAAATACATAAAAAAAGAGATAGTTGTGGATTTGATTGCCAATCGGGCGGAATACAGCGTAAAGAAAAAAACTAGAATTTGTATTTTTTTATCTTCACGCCGCGTGAAATACATATTTAATTTTGAGAGTGGGAATCGAACCGCAAGCCTGTACGCTTGTGTCCCTGTGCCACGACTGACCTCTCACTTATGTAATAACAAATTAGTTACGAGTTCATCAAATATAAGCAATCTCCCTAAAACAACACGGCCCTTACAAAGTAATGTCACACAACCCTAATAACCTTAATTTTGTCAACATATTATGTTCTATTAGAGAAAGCTAACATGATCGAGGTTTACCATAACTTTTCAAAATTCAATTTATTATAAATTTATTAAAATTATTTACTAAAAATGTATATATATTTATTTGATTTAATAATATATTAATAATTAATAATCTTTTGATTTATAAAGTTGTATATCCCGGGTAGCTCTACCTGGAAGTAAAATGTACACCGAAACGATTAACGTAATTCTCATAAAATATAGATAATAGCTTTTCTTAATAAATGGATGGAATTATAAAATACAATAACTACAATAACTTTATCACGACGGTTGTAGTTTCGGTAGGTTCCACTCGAGAGAACGAATTATTATTACTTTCATTTCTTCTCCTTGGCGCCAAGGCGAAAATTCCGGGGTTGAGTTCCGCCACTCAACACGCAATGCCTCGAAAAATGGGGAACGGAGTGTTTTAACATTAGGTTACCTCTGTCTACCTTGTTGTATGCAGGATACAGCATAAAGCTGATTAAGTTTTTTTATTTTAAATTATTTTTAAAATTTTGAATAATATTAGCATAGACTAGTCTAATAGATTAGACTACTAGACTAGATTTCATATGAAACTATTTGATACTAATAAAACGATACTACTAAGATAATAGATAGAGGCCAGTCGTTGCGCAGTGGCACAAGCGTGCGACTATAAACGCAACTATATTGAATATTTTCATTACTTCGCTCTGGTGACGAGGCGAAGCGTGGCGTTGAAATCCGCCACTCTATGTGCGGGATACAGGTGAAATTAAAAAAAAGATAATTTTATTAACAAATTTTATACGTAAAGTAACGTGTATTTTCGTACATCATTAAATATACGGTTGATGGCCGAATGCGCTACGATCTAGTTACTGAATAATTAAGACATAAAAGGATATATTTATAATCTGTGGAGCAGAAAGGAACAATATTGTGGCGGGAAGTGAAATTAATTATTGCAAGCAACAATGGCCGCTAAATGATGGGTGAGCGTTCAATGATATCCGAATGTTCGATAATATTGTCTTATTTATATAAAATTTACTTAAATACAACAAAATAAATTGTTGCTATAAGTCTACGGCCCTATAAGCGCGACGGTTGTGAGTTCGGTTCCCCGTAGGTGGAACGCTATTTACATTCCAACATTGCCAGATTTTGTCTAAAACTTATTACAAAAAAAAAAATTAATAAAAATAATGATATATGTGCGTAGAATAATTCACTTAAGGTGGGACCATATCTGGTCCGTCCAACTGGCACTTAAATTTCGTGCTAAAAATTGGGACGTCCCGCTAAAATCGGGACGTCTAGGAACACTGTTACATTCCCTTGTTCTTTACAAGACAAAGCATCGTATTAAGTTACGCCACTCATCATGCAAACTGTCTCGAAAATTCGGAGGTAGGTACGTGTGAAGCTGAGTCTTAACATAAGGTAGGCTCTACCTACCCTAGTATATACAGGTTATACCGTTAAGCCACACAAAGCATCACTGAAATAGTCAAAGTAAAATAATGAATACGAAGCAAATGTTTAATAACAGCGTTTATAGCACAATCATATATAAAACTGTCTCGACGTATCATAAATTCTCCATACTCACGTAGTTAATGAGTGGGCTCTGTAAGACTTACGTTTTACGCTACCTGACGTTATAATGAGCTTTGGCTGTTGGAACGAATTTATGAAAGCCCCTATAGAAGCTTTGGCGTGGAGCTTAATATATTCGATAGTCATTGGCTTATATATTTTTTTTGAAAAAAAGATTTAGAATAGATACTGGTGTATATAATTTTACGGTTTTGTGGAAGAAAAAAATTAAGAAACAATCTCTTAGCATAACAGTAGAGAAATATGATAGTAATTTATTTATGAAATAAAGTACAAAAAATATCTGATCAGGTAAAGTCAACCAGCCGTATATATTTTTAAAATGGGCTGAAAGTGCGTAGCGTTTGGCGCTCCGTTCTCTCTGACTACCCCGCTAGGGATAAAGCGTGAAGCTAAGTTAAGTTAAGGCTGAAAGTGAACAACGAGTATTAACTATTATCCATCCTCACAATGTATTACGTAAGCAGCGGAAATGATGTAAAAATAATGCTTAAAAATATTAAGTTTTTTTTCTGTTTCACGCTTTATCCTGCACATAATAATGTAGGTAGAGGGAACCTGGGAACTTAATGTTAAAACACTCCTATGCCATTAAGACACACATACTCTCGAGTTAGAATCGAACCCAAAACCATTTCGTTTACATTCGCACGCTTGGACTTCTTCGTAACAGCAGTGAATATTAAATGAATAAGAAATAGCAAAATATGAACGTTTTTTTATTCATATTTCATTGTGGGTATAAATGTATAATATAAGACTTTGTAGAATGCAATTTCGTTTCCATGGACTGTAAGATATCGTTTTACATCTCGGAGGTATTTCGAGAAATCTTGCTTTGTGCTCCCTACACTCTCCAAGAAACCTACACTCCAAATTTCTGAATTTTGCAGGCACTTGTCACTTTATCAGTCATCCTTTCGACTTTGGATTGTACGTCAGTGTGACTGAGTCTGATACATTAAGAAAGAGCTTTATGTAGGGAAAAAAGTTATAAGCTTTATGCGCTATATATCAAATAGTTGTCGCCCATATCGTTATTTTCGTTAGACATTTTTTAAGCTTCACGCTGTATCCATTTATCCACTACATATATAGCAGGATAAGTAAAATTAACCTGGGAACCTAGTGTTAAGACACTCCGTTGCCTTTAAGACACCTCCATTTCCCACTTTCAACCGAATTCCTGAAATCGGAAATATTAAATAAATAAATTGAAAAATCCCATTTTCCTATCTAAGCCTCAATGTGAATAAGACAAAGGTTCTGATTTTTGAAAGAGGTGAAAAAAGGACGGAATGCAAGATCAGTGTAAATGATAAGATATTAGAACAGGTGAATGAAGTGGTATATTTGGGAAGTATGTTCAGTAGAGATGGAAGATACGATATGGATGGTGAAAGGCGTATTGCTGCCAGGTAACAAAGTTAACGGAGCCTTAGCTGCATTGATGAGACGGCGAAACGTCAGCACAGCTGCGCGTTTGGCCGTACACAATGCAGTTTTGGTACCGACTCTGTTATACGGCAGCGAAACGTGGGTATTACAGAAGAAGAATGAAAGAAAGATGAATGCTGTGGAGATGCGATCTCTTCGTAGGATATGCGGAGTCAGCTTAGCTGATCGAATCCGCAATGAAGGGGTACACAGAATGGCAGGTACTAGCGAGGATGTCACGGTGAGAATGAGGAAGAACGTGCTCAGCTGGTTTGGGCACGTCGAACGGATGAGTGATGAAAGAATGGCAAAAAAGATTTATGATGGAAAAGTGAGCGGTAAGAGAGGTAGGGGAAGACCTCGGTTGACCTTCGAAAACACAGTATCAAAGATACTGGAGGAAGGTTACGTAAAAAGCATGAGGACTCCCCGGAGGGCATGTATGAAGAGGTTGATGACAGTGGACGAGCCGAAAGATGTATGTAGAGACTGTAGCGTTTGACGCTACGTTCTGTCTGACTATCCTGCTAGGGATAAAGCGTGAAGCTAGTAATAGTTATAGTTTTTCCATTTTCCTGTGTTCGTAGGAATTTCGAGTAATCCTCTCTTAGTGCTATACTAAGCTCCTCCCCTGCCTTTATGACAAACTTAAATTTTCTAAATTCAGAAGATTCGCCTGCGCGTTGCCTGTCACGTACTGAGTAACTTAACACCGCAATATACTATATATTAGAGTATTTCAGTAACTATTTCGTAACAATAGACGTATAGAGTCCACGTCATTTAGTTTAGAGATAAGCTTTCAATGCTGTCCATTGATCGAAAATGGTTATTGATAATAATCACTACTATAAAGCACCTATAATACTATTATACATCATGTATTAGAATATACAATAGCTTACTACCAAAATGATACATAGTCGTATTTAGATATTAACATGATCAGTAATTAACAGTATTTTTAGCTTTATGTTTTATATTGAAAGTGAACAGAGTAGCTTATCTCTTCTCTATATATAATAAGACAGTAAAAATATTTTGTCTGTACATTTAGTAATTTTGACTGAAATAGATAGAGGGACACTTAAAAAGAATAATAGAAAGCAAAAAGATTTTTTTTTAATTTCTTGTCTGTCTGTCTGTCTGTCGACATATTTCTGTACGCATTTTTCTCTGAAAGTACTGAACCGATTTACTTGAAAATTTCACCAATTGCTTTGTTTTAACTCAACTTGAGTACTAAAGTTTAGTTCATCAAAATCGGTTCATTAAAAAAAAAGTTATCGTCATTTGAATGAACTCAAGGCATTACTTTGCCTGCGAATATTATATAGCAATTGCGCTGGTATGACCCTGGCTAAAAAATGACATTCGAAACGTCTGGTTTATATGATTGTTGATAAAAATATATATTTTTGACGCACTATTATATTATATTTTATACAATAAAGTAAGCAAAGTTGAATTGTTAGTGGAGATGACCTTCATAAATCATAACAGTTAAGTTTAAGTCGTAATTAATTCAACCGGCCGGCCGTGGCGCAGCGGCACGAGGTGTGACTGCAAAACCGACTGGTTGTGGGTTCGATCCCCACTCGAGGAGATGAAATATTTACTTAAATTTATATTTCCATTTCTTCGCTCTGGTGTCGAGGTTAAGCGCGGCGTTGAGTTCTGCCACTCAACACGCAATGCCTCCAGAATTCGGCAGAAAGTGGGGAACGGAGTGTCTTAACACTAGGTTCCCTCTGCCTACCCTACTATGTGCGGGATACAGCTTGAAGCTAATTTTAATTTATTTTAACACAGTGATAAAGAACGATCTTGAAAGAAATATCAAGTAAATACAAAGATATTTTGGTTGGTTCGTTCATATAATATATGTAACTAATTTAAAAACTGTACAGTAGTTAATATGCAATTAATACAGTTAGTTATTTTACAAAGAATATTATGAATCCTACAACCTAAATTAAATTATGCACTGACATCAGCACATTTAACAGACTTTTAGAATTATGATGAGACGTATATTATATAGGTAAAAAGAACATAAAGTTACAAAAATATATACGTGTAATACATAATTAGCTTTATGTATATTTTATAAATATCAAATATCAACAATGGTCGTATTTTTTTATTTAAAACAATCAAAAATTCTTTGACGATAATGTCGTAAAAAAAATCATATTAGAAGTCATTATAGTTCAATCGATTGTGCTTATTAAATCAGTAATCATGTATTTTAAGCGGGCGAAGCCGTGGGCGAGCCGCTAGTATTTAATATATTATCCCTAAGTATAGTACAGAGGCAAAGCGCGGCATTGAGTTCTAGCACTCAACACGCACTGCCTCCATTCAAATTCGGCGGAAAATGGATAACGGAGTGTCTTAACACTAGTTTCCCTCTGCTTACCATGTTGTGTGTGAGATATAGTGTGAAGCAAATTTATTTTTTTATATCATTTATGGAACTTACTTTTTCCATCATTAGAAGAGTGGAGAACGGAGTGCCTTAATGCTAAGCTCCCTATATCTATCCTGTTATACGAAAAAAAGCGTGAAGCTGTTATTTATTATTCAAATATGCATATAAAAAAAAAATCACAAGACAACTAGGTGGTAGTTAATTTTATTAAAATATCCTGTTCTTGAGTACTTAGCCTCCTTAAAGATAACGTCCTAAGCTGAAGATTCATCGGAACCACTCGATCCTCTCAGGAATCCTTTAACCAACTCCGAAGTAATTTAATTCCATCAAAGTGGGCCTCTGCGTGACTAATTAGTACACTTTATTTTACAATGAAAATACCTACAGACCACAACATTTAAACGATTGGCACTGAACGTTAGTTTGCGGTAGACTATTTGTGACAGTACTCTGTGTATCAATATACATATATATGATACATGGGGTTAAGCAAATATTGTATATTTTTAAACGTGAAATAAGAAGATAATTATAAAACAGATTCACTTTGTAAAAATCTCCCTACAGAGATGCTAACAACATAAATCAGATGTAACAAGCATATAAAAGTTTCGACGTAGCTTGATGAGAACGTATGGCTTAGTGGTCAGAACGCCTGGTCGGTTTCCAGGAGGCGCGGATTGGAGTCCCGCTACGTTCCATTTTTTATACGTATTCTAAATAAGTATTTTTTTCCTAAGTGTGGAATAACACTTTAACAATGTTAAAAAAGATTCAATTTTTTCCCGTATAGCGAGGTAGACCGAGATATTGTCAAGACGTTCTGTTTCTCGAATTTATGACATTGTGTGGTGAGTGACGGAACTCAACGCCGCGATTTGTCTTGAGTGGGAAACTGAAAATAATTCATTCGCCAGAATAGGAACTTAATCTACAACAATCATGTTTATATGCCACAATTTCCACCTGTCAGAAGCTAATTATTCTAAGTATTATTAGTTATTAAAATTGAACATTGAAGGTTCTTGAAAAAAAAAGTTAAAACTTTTGTGTTAAAAAGAAGAATTTCACATCGAGACTAAAACAAAAATACATTGACTGAAATTTGGTCGCAACATTACTATAGTTTTTTTTTTCATCTAAAATAGGAGAGCTCGCTAAGCGCGCTAAGTCTGAAGAGAAATAAAAAAATCAATAGTTCTTCCTCATAAAATATTAAATATTTTTCGCAGTGTCCCAGGATTGTAAGGGATAGAAATTTTAAATAATTTTTCATCATCGTATGCTATTTGCATAGACTAAATTTAATAAATAATTCATGGAGCAACGAAACGCGAACGCGCGCGCCGTCGCACTATAAAGTAAAATATAATATTATAAACTGTGTATAAATTCAAAATAGCTCCCACTTTTGATTTTATCATCTGTTTTTATTAACGTGACGTTGCATTAAATTAATAAAAATGATAAATTGTAGAGCAAACTACGAATTGATAAAAATATGATAAATATTAAAGAAATTAAGATCAGTCGTGGCGCAAGGATACAAGTGTGACGTTGCGTTGTGGGCTCGATTTCCACTCAGGAAAATTAAATATTTATTAAATATTTTTATTTTCTCGCCCTGTTAACGATGCAGCTACCTTTTGTTAGGCTTACTTCTCTACTTTTCAATATACCAAAATGTCAGTTTCTACAAAAGTAATACCCAACGAAGTCTTACATAGGACAACCACTACCCGTTCATTCGAAAATCATCCTTTCAAGATCTTCATACAATAAAGAGTAAGGAAAAATACATTTAATTAACATAAAGTAAAATGTATTTCAGTGTAGTTAAACAAAAATAATTAAATAAGTATTTTATAATTTTTAAGTCCTTACTATAAGAATCTTACTACAATATCAAATAACTAAGCCTGTTTGTTTTACTTGGCACCAACTTCAAAACAGCCTTAAAGCTAGTATTTCTATTATGATATTGGGACCCTATTAATTAAATAATTTCAATATCACCTTATCAAGATTTTTCAGATTGTCCTCAGATTGTTGTTGTGAATGAGTATAAGTTTGAAAAATATTTGCGTTGTTCGGGCTTACTACAGAGATTCCACTTGAGACCCTTCTGTATCTATGTCAACATTACTTTATTTGTTTGCTGACTGTAGAGAAATTAAAAAAAAATATTATTTTAAGTAAAAAAATTAATAACAAAAGTTATTGAAATATTTGATTTTTAATTTGATCTTTCTATTTTAAAACTGTGACGGCCCCTAAAATATCAATTTTATTGTTACGCTATAAAAGCCAAATTTAATTTATATAAAACGTACAACGCGTCAAAAGTATTTCATTGAATAAAGAATAATAATACTGTATTGCTTAAAATAATTTAGAATATATTTCTTAGTTTTTTTTATATCTCTCCAATTCTCTCGTATTTTTAACATTTTGGTTTTAATAAACGGGCTATTCAATATATAAATAATTTCTTAAATTGAACCAATATTTCCTGATAAATGAAGAGGATGTTCAATAAAATAAAATGTTCCTCATTATAATATAACTTAGTAAATGTTATTAGCTATGCTCGGAATCACTTTGTAGGATAAAATCAAGAATGAAGTTATACGGAACAGAACCAGAGTTACTAAAGTGACAGTAGGCTGAACACGTTTGTCGAAAAACCGATGGCCGCTGGAGCAGGCAACTTGAGTGGAAACCGCGGTTCGGCAAGCGTAGCGTAGGACGCCCTCCAGCTCGATGGACCGACGACCTGATGAAGGTTGCTGGCTTCAACTGGATGCGGAAAGGATCGGAAGCTCTGGCGCACTCTGGGGGAGGCCTACGTCTAACAGTGAAACAAATAGGCTGATTTGACGATATATTATCAAGTCTTATAAACTAAACAGTGATAGATAGTTCATGAAACTTATGATCTTATTTTCTGATCATTAAAAGTAAGAGGTTAGTAAGCAAAGCGAGCAGGGGGCGAAGCCCCCTACCAATATAATAGCGATAATACAAAGCGGGATATAGTACGTATAAGCGATAATACAAAAATGACATCAGGCGATAATAAACACATTACATACAGACAAAAAATATATATTTTTGTCTGTATATAATCTTCTAGTTTTGTTCTTGACGATATAATGGAATAATTCATTATAAACAGGACCAACCCAACAGACGAGAGTGAAAATTATTAGTCCGGTGTAGAAGAATTGGTATATTTTAGTTAGTTGGTATATTGTTCAGCAATGAAACACAACGCCGTGCTTTGTTTCGTTACCAGAGCGAGATAATAAATATAATACACTACTCTAAATGTAAATCAAACCCATAACCGTCGGGTGTAAAGTCACCCCCCGCTTCACATTAAATAAATAAAGAAAATAAGACAATATATATTATATAACTAACTAACTACACGAACAGACATGTCAGTTTCAATGAAGTACAGATAGGCGTCTGCTGGTATTATTATCAAAAGTATCATAGCCATACGATCGAAATTGGGGCGACGCCAAGCTCTACTCTACAGTCAAGAGATATACATAAGTAAGTGTACTTACTACTCGACCTCAAATGTTGAATTGTTATGTTTTCGCGAGATTCTTGGAAATGGGAATTTAGGAAATTCCAGCTTTTATATATGTACTTATGCATATTGTGGTCTTATCTAACAATCGTGTAATTAAGTAATTATTGTTTATTTTTTAGACATGAAAACTTTGTTTTAACGAACATATTTAGTTATACGAGTATATACATTTTTTTCGATGATTTAAATTAACTGTTGAAAAGTCAGCAATGCTTAAACATTGCATACAAGCTTTAGTTGCATTTGTCGTCCTCTTACAACCCCATCTCTTATCCCGGGGTACGTCAATCTAGGTTGATATACAGTTTCTTTTTTGAAGGGCCTTCGTTAGAAGCTCTTGAAGTATATATACGAATGAATTATTTTTAGCTTCACACATCGCCCTCGTTGTAGCAGTAAGCACAGATAATCTGGTGCTCACATATTTTTTTGAGGTCGGCGCTTTATCCCACAAAAAGTGTCTTATGATTACTCGGCAGAGTGAAACCAGTGGCAAGGCTCTCCGTTCTCATATGGTTCGTCTTATTCTTTCAGTTTATTATAGGAACGAGACTGAAAATTTTATGACAAAATCCAGTATCCTCTTTTCCCAGTTTTTGCGCATTATCTATCTTATTTAACCGTAGGTGTTGCGAGCGGTACCGAACGATGATCAATGACGTTTTTTTAACTTATATTTGGACAACCATAATATATAAATAGTCGTATATGTTGGACAAACATAATAAATAAATATATTTAACGTTTAACGTTATTTGGAAGTTTAATTAATTGGGTTAAGTATTTAATTTGATTTCATTTAATATATAATACCTCAGTAATTACACTATAGGAAACTATAGGATTTGGAATAAATGGTGAATGTCCTGGGTGATTATTCATGATGCGTTGGTCTCAGGTTGAATCTTGAAAAAATGAAAAATGTTTTTAATGGACATGTATATACTTTGATCAAACTATACATCTTGGCCAGTATAACTTTAAGAAGGAAAAGACTAGGGTCTTCAATTAATGCATCCCATCTGTAATAACCAATAGTTAAAACATGAATCCACCTTCTTATCATATACATCGAATGTATGCGAGCAGATTTAAGATCTTGATACTTGGCGCACGATGGAGAAGGCCTACGTTCAGCAGTGCTGCCAATTTTCATAATTCTAGGTCAACGGGAAGCATCATATAGGTTTTAATTACGTAGCGAATTCCATACAATATGGGGCAAAAAGAAAACACAAACGCTCGTATCGTGTTGACTCCGAAGTTTCATTTTTTCTAATCTCTAAATAACTTCCTAGTACCTTCCTAGATTGACTAGTGTAGACTGATTAAAATTTGAAATTTGTAACACATAGATACATTCATTTTTTTACTTTCACGTATTCTTGACTGAGAATAAAGAGATCCTATAATCCGTTTTTTTATTTTTGTGATACGAAATCACAAAAATGTCTGACTCAGTCAGAGAAAGACAGAGAAATGTCTCTTATAGACAATAATGGAATAATTAATTGTATTCTACTCGTAATGATTAACACACAATTAGGTAAAACGTAATTAATTAAGGTATACCTGATTAAGTCGGAACGACATCAAAGGACGTTTCATAGTAACCGGCTGGCTTTAGTACATAACAATGCATAGTCAACTGTCGTTTTGTGGTATACCTACTAGTAAGGTGAATTTAGTATGGAAATTAATTATATGTAAGTATGATAATATATTTCGAATTATATCAAAGGCTTTTCGAGAATTTGGCTCGAAGTGTGGTATGGAAGTGTCTTCATAGGAACAAAGTGTCTTAATATAAATTCGGGGCAAAAGTATTTTCGTATTGTTCATACAAAGGAAAATATTTTTTTAGGTATAATTTTTTATTTATTTACTAGAGGGCGCGCGCGGCTTCGCCCGCTACTTAGGAGTGAATTCAAAAAAACCAGGAAACACGTGTTCAATAAAATATTTTAAACCGTCTGAATTAAATTTTTTATAAAAATTGGTGGAAATTTAAAAATTTTTCCATATAAACCGTCAACCCCTTATTTGAACCCTTAGGGGGTGAATTCTTAAAAACCATGAAACACGTGTTCAATGAAATATTTTTAAGAGTCTGAATTTTAAATTTTATAAGAATCGGTACAGATTAAATTTTTTTTCCATACAAACTTTTAAACCCTATTTCATCCCTTTAGGGTTAACATTTCTCAAATTCCCTTCTTAGTGGATGTCCAGAATATGAAAATAAATATCTGCCCAAATTTCACGTTTCTACCGTCAGCGGTTACGGCTCTGCGTGCGTCTTACCTCAGTCAGTCAGCACAAGTCCTTTTATATATATAGATAATATGTATGTGCCGTTTTGATCGACGACTTGCTGCCATCTTATGAGTAGTGCCATGATCCCATTCCTATAGAAATTTTGAGATTTTTTAATTTAAAAAATCTGACAGGTAGTGTTTACAGTGTTCTTATGAGGTTAGCTTTATGCTTCTTAAAGAGTTCTGCAATGACCGAAACGGGTGGAAATCTGAAGAAGCAATGTCAGAGCTATATGGAGGATGCATCAACACATCCCAGTCAAGCTCTCTCAATTTTTGCTGCGTGACTATAGATGAGTGCGGTCTGGCGTTGTCATAGAGGAACACTACGGCCTTCCTATTCACCAGTTTCAGCCGGTTTTTCTCAATAGCAATTTCGGACAGTAGAGTCAGAATTGATAGTTTTATCCGGTGGCTAAAGCTCATAGTTAATCTATCTTGCCATGTTCAAGTTACAGCTTGAAGTTACAAAATTTAAAAAAACAGAAAAAAAATAAGATTTAATGACTTCTTAATTAATTGTCATTATCATACTTCTAATAAAATATTTTTACATATAATTTAAATTTTATCAGATTAAGATAGAAAAAAACACTCGATCAAGTGTGTAGTGTTGATGGTGAATAATAAAAGTCTACTCACGTTTAGCACTGAGTTTATTCAACACCACTTTAAATGTACATACAGTGATAGCACAAATGGTAAAATCACAATTAAACACGGTACAGTATATACAGGAAAATCAGTATATACAGGAAAATCAACCACAAACATATATATATAACAGAACACGAAAGATACAAATTTGGAATAAAATAACAAAGAAAACAAAGGAACGTATGGAAAGCGCATCGAGTGGCAAGCATCGACTGTTAGAATTATAATATGCCGTCGACAAGTGGGTAGGAGTAAATATTACTCCTCACCGGTTCAGTCGACGGCAGCGAGCGCTTTTGTATAAATATACTAAATACGAATACTTGTTATAAAATATATAAATTATATTAAATATATGTATGTAGTCGTAAGTATATAAATGATAAATAAATAAATTGCTATATTGAAATATATAAATAAGACATATTAAATAAACTTTAAATATAAGTAATAGTTCCCTACATCACTCCCCTCCAGAGGCCGTGTCTACGGACGATAATAGTCAGGGAAACGTACATGTCTCCCTGACCGAGTAGTGTGTCTGAAGGGTGAGTGACGTAGTTGTGTGTCTGTGTGTGTATCCGTGTGTGTGCTTGTGTGTGTATCAGTCTGAGCGCCTGAGTGTGTGCTTGCGTGTGTGCTTTTGTGTGTGGTAGAGAGAAGAGTATTTGAGTAATCGGATGTGTCGGTGTCGCTGCGCAATATGTAGGCTGGCTTAAGGCGGTCTATTGATACTGTTAGGGACTTACCTTTTACGTCTATTTTAAATACTTTTTTGTCTCTTGACAAAACTTTATGTGGACCGGTATACGCAGCTTGAAGAGAACCCCGTAGCGCGTCTTCTCGGAGGAAGACATGGCTACAGGATTCTAGATCTTTAAAAACAAATGTTCTTCGTTTTAAGTTGTGGTGCTGCGTAGGGACTGGTCGCACATTTTGAACAAAATGCTTCATCCGCGCTGAGAAATCGGTGATGTCAGTGGTGGGAGTAGCGATGTTATGCCCGAAAAATTCCCCGGGCAGTCGCAGTGACTCACCGTACACTAGATCTGCGGATGAAGCTTGTAGGTCCTCTTTGTATGAGCTTCTAATGCCGAGAAGGATGAATGGGAGCGACTCGGTCCAGTTGCTGTCACCGTGGCAAACAATAGCGGCTTTCAATTGCCGATGGAAACGTTCTACTAAGCCGTTGCACTGTGGGTGATATGCGGTTGTCCTACGATGTTCAAATCCAATGGATTTGGACAGTTGTTCGAACAGGGCGGATTCGAACTGCCGACCTCTGTCCGTAACAATGTCGGTAGGACAACCAAATCGAGATATCCAACAGGATATCAATGCTTTGGCCACTGTTTCAGCTGTGATATCGGTAATCGGGACAGCTTCCGGCCATCGCGTAAAGCGATCGACGGCTGTCAAACAGTACCGATATCCATCGCTGGCGGGTGGTAGTGGGCCGATCAGGTCTATATGGACGTGTTTGAATCGCGCCGAAGGCAATGTGTGCGTACCTAAAGGTGAGGACACGTGACGATGTACCTTCGAGCGCTGGCAGGGCAAACACGCCCTAGACCACTCACGGCAATTTTTCCGCATCAGTGGCCAAACGAAACGTTGTGCAACGAGCTTAGTAGTTGCGTTTGCGCCAGGGTGACTGAGCGAGTGCAAGGAGTCATATACTTGCCGGCGAAGGGTAGCTGGCACGTAAGGCCTGGGAGTCGATGTACTGACGTCGCAGTATAATTCAGTACGACTCCCAGGGATTGTCAGCTTTTGCAAACGTAACGAAGTGCTGCCGGCAAGAATATTTGCGAGGTCTGCGTCTGCTTTCTGGGAACTGGCCAGTACCTCTAAACTGACAGGCATCTGCAATTCATCGACCCGAGACAGAGTATCGGCCACGACATTGTCCTGGCCGGATATGTGTCGTATGTCGGTCGTGAATTGCGAGATGAAATCCAGGTGTCTATACTGACGCGGGGAGCAGTTGCTCTTCCGTTCATGAAATGCAAAGCACAACGGCTTGTGGTCAGTATAGACTATGAAGTGGCTGGCCTCTAGCATATGGCGAAAATGCTTTATACTCTCATAGATGGCAAGGAGCTCGCGATCGTACGGTGAATACTTCACCTGCGATGGGCTCAACTTGCGAGAGAAGAATGCTAGAGGCTGCCATGCTTCATCTTGGAGTTGCTGAAGGACTCCACCTATCGCCGTGTCAGAGGCGTCAGTGACCAGTCCAAGTGTAGCAGTAGGATCGGGGTGTGCTAGAAGTGCAGCCTCGCAAAGACTCTTCTTGCAGTGCTCGAATGCTTGTAAAGAATTTCCCTGTATAGCGACGGGATGAGAAGCTTTGACTGAGCCGGTCAATAGGGCGTTGAGAGGAGCTTGGATTTGAGCGGCTTTCGGTATAAAGCGTCGATAAAAGTTTACCATTCCCAGAAACCTTCTAAGTTCCCTCACTGTTTTGGGAATGGGAAATTCAGTTATGGCCTTGACCTTTGCTTCCAATGGTTTTGTACCTTTGCTTGAGACGTGGTACCCCAGAAATGTGACTTCAGGAACAGCGAAGACGCATTTAGCCGTGTTTACGAGTACTCCGTATTGTCTCATACGGGTGAAAAGCTGGCGTAAATGGTCTTCATGTTCCTCCTGTGTCTTAGAGTACACTAAGAAGTCGTCTAGGTATGGATAGCAAAAGTCAAGTCCGCGGGTCATTTCGTCGACGAACCTCTGAAATGTTTGCCCAGCATTTCTCAACCCAAACGTCATAAAGGGAAATTCATACAAACCGAAGGGAGTTGTTATTGCAGTCTTCGGTATGTCCTCCTCGGCGACGGGAATTTGGTTGTAAGCCTTAACTAAATCGATAACTGAAAAGTACTTACAACCAAATAAGCTGTTGGAGTAGTCCTGAATGTGACGTATCGGGTATTGGTCTGGAATGGTTCTAGCGTTAAGAAGTCTGTAGTCCCCACAAGGACGCCAGCCATTATCTTTTTTCGACGCGAGGTGCAGAGGTGATGACCAGGGGCTGTCTGAAGGTCGAGCCGTACCGTTGGCCAACATCGCGTCGAACTCTTGCCTAGCTATTTTTAATTTTTCGGGAGCTAGCCTCCTCGGTGAACATGCTACTGGTGGACCTGGTGTAGTGCGTATGTGATGTGTAGTGTTATGCATAACTGTTGGTGGTGTACCGGCCGGTCGGGTTATTTCCGGAAATTCGGATAATATATGATGATACCTACTATTACCACCACTCGACACTTTAACACTAGTAACTAAACATGTAGAATTTACTATAGAGGCTACAGTGCTGATATTGGTTAGGCTATCAATTAATTTTCGGTTGCTAATATCTACAATAAGTTTGTAGTGTGACAAAAAATCTACGCCAATAATTGGCTTCGTGACGTCAGCGATAATGAATCGCCTCGGGAAATCACGACGTAAACCGATATTTAATGTTAGGTTGATGTAACCGTATGTGTCGATAGCCGAACCGTTGGCAGCACTGAGCTTAAAAGGAGTCTTATTATATTTATAACTAATAGCACTAATGGGATACACGCAAATGTCACTACCGGTATCTACTAAAAAATTAGTTTTTGTTTTGGAGTCCGTTATGAAGAGGCGGCCGGTCGATGTAGTACAATCATCCGTCGCCATGGATGATTTTTCGGGGCCTTCCCTGACTGAGCGTCGCGGGGTGTGGTGGGAGGCAGACCGAGCAGAACTTGATCGGCTGTGGCTTTTGTCACCCGATAGTGGCTTTTGAAATATATGATTTGTGAGCACACTAACCTGTTTGGTTAACTCGGCGACTTGCTTTATCAGCAAGTCGATACCTGGCGCTGATGGTGATGTGGCAGCTGGCTGATGTGGTGGCGTTGCTATGTTGTGCAACCTGTCGGCGAGCTCTGCCAACACGTCCAGGGGCTGAGTTGACTGCGACGCTATAATTGGCTGCATCTCAACTGGTAAGCGGCTGGTCCATATGTTTTGAATAAAATCTCCAGGGATACCAGGTCCAGCCAAGTGTTGCAAATGACGCAAGAATTGTGACGGCTTCTTAGTTCCAAGCTGTTCATGTGACAGCAGCTGTTTAATTTTACTTTCACGCGATGGTGAAAAGCGCTTCATTATTTCCGCTTTGAGTAGTTTGTAATCCAGTGGGCCAGTGATGACGTCTTCCAGTTCGGCTGCATATTCTCGGTCTAATATGGAAGAAACGTGGTAAAACCTGGTCGCGTCGTCGGTGATTCCGCATAAGAAAAATTGGCATTCAACCTGTGCGAACCAAATTGCAGGTTTTTCTGGCCAAAATGGGGGTGTTCTCAACTGATGTGGGGGTAGAAAAGTGGGTGGGTCACCGCTGAGAGATTCTACCCGCTTCATTTTTCTTGCCCGTTGTGGTCGGTTAGTGAAGTCAGATTGAGCTGAGTCACTATGGCTGCTCATCGTGTTATAGTCCTTGGCGTGTAGATTCGGGGTCACCAATGTAGTGTTGATGGTGAATAATAAAAGTCTACTCACGTTTAGCACTGAGTTTATTCAACACCACTTTAAATGTACATACAGTGATAGCACAAATGGTAAAATCACAATTAAACACGGTACAGTATATACAGGAAAATCAACCACAAACATATATATATAACAGAACACGAAAGATACAAATTTGGAATAAAATAATAAAGAAAACAAAGGAACGTATGGAAAGCGCATCGAGTGGCAAGCATCGACTGTTAGAATTATAATATGCCGTCGACAAGTGGGTAGGAGTAAATATTACTCCTCACCGGTTCAGTCGACGGCAGCGAGCGCTTTTGTATAAATATACTAAATACGAATACTTGTTATAAAATATATAAATTATATTAAATATATGTATGTAGTCGTAAGTATATAAATGATAAATAAATAAATTGCTATATTGAAATATATAAATAACACATATTAAATAAACTTTAAATATAAGTAATAGTTCCCTACAAGTGTAACAGTATGTACCTATGGTATAAGTTAAAAATAAATAAATAAATAAATAAAATAAAATATGCATGGCAATATACATAAATAACATAGATAAATATGAATAATAAAAACTATATATTTTAAATATCATATTAATCGAGACGCGTTCGTGTATTGTCGTCCCGAGTGCCGCGATAGGTGGTGGTGATGCTCGGAAGGCAGCGGTCGAGTCGAACTCTTAAGTACTACGGTACTAATAAATATGATGCACATAAAGACTCGTACCAAGTATATTATAAATATACTATAATAATTCGAAGCCTATGATGGCATGATCTTTTAGGATCGAATTTCTTATAAAGGCAATATATGTGTAGGAGCGACACATGTTGTGGATCTTTGATCCACATTATAATATTGAATGTTGCTTGACGTCGCGAAGGCTGACGTGATGGGCTTATGCGAACTGTTATAGCGACATGAACTATGTCGTGGCTGATGCCGTCTCGCAGTACGCTCGCGATACGTAAGCTATGCCTGTATGGCGTTAGCCATTGACATTTTATATACCACTTCTACGACTTGGTATACGACTAGTAGGTGTGTGGTGCTGTTATGTCCCAGGTCCGGTGTATGTAGTAGTGTCCGCCTGTCTCATACGGGTGTGTGGTGCTATTTTATGTCCTGGAACTCTGGTGTATGTAGTAGTGTCCGCCTACGGTTCGAGACACGACTGTGGAGTGTGTGCCGTGCGTTTATTTAACATATCGGCCGCCTTGCGGTAGTGCGTTCGTTCCAACGACTTATATTGATCTCACAAATCAATCAACATCACGAATCACCATTCTAATATAATCTTAATATAAACAAGCGTAACAAGTACCTTCGGAAAGATCATACACAAACGTCCCGGAGATTTCAACAAGACTGTCGCAGCCGCAGTCTGGTAGGAATTCACGGTGTAGGGGCGGGGAGGGGCCCGTACTCTTTCTTCCTCTTATTATAACTAGTTCGCAGTTATAGTGGAGGGGAAGATAGGACGCGCTCTTGGCTTATCTTCGGACGAGCTTCGAGTTATGACAATGTTATATTGTCGAGTCTACAGTTATCTAAATAACTGACACAAGAACAACTTCTGATGGCAAATATCTTATTAAAGCGATACCTTCTAATGGCATAATATGAAATTCTTAACACTGTTTCCTTTGAATCTCTAAAAGATTTTGGGTTCTTCACGATCACAACTATAAACGGTTCTAACCACTAGACACATCACGAGCCAAGGCATTATTTATTAAATAATATTTTAAAAGGTGTTTGGGATATATCAGTTACACAAGCAACACAAAAATTATCATTTCCAAACCAGCCAGTATTGATAGAAGGTTGACAGAAAATGTCAATAGACGGCAAGTGCAAAATAGAGGGGTTTACACTTAGTTTCTTGGTCTTTTTTGAAATATGATAATGTAGAGATATAGATACAATAAAAAGAAGTATTAAGTAATATCTTTATATGTATATTATTATTAGTGTAACGGTATCTGACTGCAAACGCAATGATTATGGGTTCGATCTTCACTTGGGAAAAAAATATTTTCGATTCTCCACTTCGGCACGACTAGCGCGGCGTTAAATAGGACAAGACTAAGTACCGCTACTCAACACATAATATCGTGAATTAATGCACAAAGAGAAGTGAAAAAAGCGTCGAGATGCGTTTTATATAAAAATATATTTAGATAAATATTTGTGTACAAGTACAGAAGTGTATAAAGAAGATCGTATTTTCATTCAAATGAAGTCAAAACTTCAAATATAAGTTTTGTAAAATATTAAACGCAGTTCTATTATTACTTTTCCAAACCAAATCCTTAGTTACTTAATTTCTACTTTGTAAGACTTTCTTTTAAATATTGGATAAGTTAATGAAAACTAAAAACTTAGAGGCAACTTCGTTATGAGATTTTTTATTATTTTATTCGCATATTAATAGATTTTTATAGGACAATGTATTTTATATATATTTCTTAAGATAATAGGTTTTTATTTTCCCTTTTAAGGAATTATACTTATTAATATGGATTAAAAAAAAATAAAAAACAGGTTCACGCTGTATCCCGCACACAGCAGGGTAGACAGAGGGAACCTACTGTTAAGACACTGCATCCCTCATTTTCCGCCGAGTTCTGACGGCATTGCGTGTTGAGTGGCGGAGCTCGACGCCCCGCTTTGCCAAGACTCCAAAGCGAAGAAATGGAAGTATAAATGTAAATAAATATTTCATATCCTCGAATGGGGATCTAACCCACAACCAGTCGATTTTACAGTCACACTTTGTGCCCCTGTGCCACGACTGGCCTCAATTAATAAGATTTTACATACATCATTATTTATTACACTTACATTTTATAAGTCTACTATTTGCTGCTTCTCGCGCGTGGTCAAATGAAAATAATGAAGCATTGTTTATGATACATTCCAAGTATCCATATAACTTTGACCGCGGGTAAAGCGCTATATGCCTGTAACATTTCTTGATAAATGATCTGATGATGAACAAACAAATAGTTGTTGTAAATTCTTAAGTTCGATCTTCTTCTTTTTCATACAATTATAATTTTATATTATAAAGCGATGTTGTAAAGACGTATTTTTGAGCGTTTACCCGCCAAATAGGGAAACGAAGAGGCACATTTTATGAGTGCGGCTTTGAATTCTACCATTTTAGAAGCAATATTTAGAAACTTGAGTGGTGCGTAGTGTCTTAGCACTGGGTTCCCTCTGCCTACTGTACATACCCAGTACTGTATATTACATTACCTTATATTCACATGAGATGCAGAGTAGAGCCAAAACAATATATAATAGCCACTCTACACGCAAGGTCTTGAATTCCGGCTGAAAACCAATAACTATATTCTCTCTGCCTGCCCTGCTATATATGGGATAAAGCGAAGCGAAGCCGCGAGCAGAAACGCTACCTTATATAAACGCAAAATATAACTGGACGAAGATAATAAAAATAAATCTTAAAATATTTGCCTCAAAATTAAGATTTTTTCATGAAAAAAAACGTGAAACGCTTAAATCATTTTATTATTATGTTTTATTCATAAACGACGTTGCTCGTTGGACGTGTTTACAAAATTGTTGATATCAGCCACCTACATACATAATATGTAGCTATTTGGTAAACATGTGGACGAAATAATAATATGGTTAATTGAAATATGCCAATTTAGAGACTATAGTGTAGGCAAAGTGGCCTAAGTAATAAATTTACTTTCTTGTTAATTACATAACAAAATTGATTAAAAATATTATTAAAGTTAAAGTTATTATTTCATATGTTAATATTTTTTTTGTAGAAGTAAGGCAGACAAACGAGCGATGCCCAACAACGAGTGATGCAAAATATGTAGTAGTGAATTAAAATGTTTTTATATTCTGGATGATCAGAACTGAGTGAAACTTTTCATTTCGTTTAACTTTAACTTTTCATTAAAACTACTAATTTTAGTTTTTTACTTTTTTTTGTGTAAGTATACCTAATATTTTGTTTAGCTGAAAAAAGATAGGGTACCAGGACTTTGAGACGTAAAATGGAAATACTGTTTTTTTGTGTTCCCATAGCAATTTCAAGAAATGAAAAGATTTTTTGCGCCTCTTAGTGCTTCCCTACACCTCCTAAAGAACAACTACAAAACAGACGAAAGTATTTGCGTTGTCTGTCAGTCCCTCAGAGAAGGCAAACCTTTTTATATATATAGATTGTAATCAATCCTTTTACATAGTGAAGTATTTTAATTAAGTTTTATTTGATTTATTTTCATTAATATCATCTAAACACAATTTTTCCCATTCTTATATAAATTAGATGAAATTGCTAAACAACAATAAGAATATTGTACATAAAAAAAAACTTATTCCGCTTTTATCAATATTAGTTTCATAAAATAAAATAGTAAGGTAGTTCAATACTAGCACACTATTTTGTTTGTACCTGTAAAACAAGATGATACTGACCTAACAATGTCAAAATAGTGCTACAATGTGGAAACTGTGAAATAACATACAAGTGAAAACACGTTGCTTTTAAAAAATACTGAAAAAGAATAGAAAATTGGTTGAACGTATTGTAAAATGTACAACACTATGATTTTTCTATAAAAATGATATTTGATGCCTTTTTTTTGTTACATTTATTTTTCTAAATGTAGCAAGTAACAAATAAATATTTTTCTAATACACTAAAATACTGGGATATACCTACGTTGATTTAATAAATTCATTAGATTTTGTACTATAAAAATAAATTATACATTTTAAATATTTCTTTTTTCTTGATAGAGGCTTGCTCGTCTAGGACTTTACAATATTTTTTAAACAACGCCAAAATATTTGCCTTCTTAAAATGTAACCAGGTATTGTTATTTTAAATATACATATATGCATAATTTAATTTGAATCAGTTAAAAATAACTATTTTAAAATTTAATTTTAAGATTAGATCCTAATAAACATTTTTGTAAGTTAAAATTATAAAGAAATCATGAAAATTGAACTACTCAGTAAGAATTAAAACGAAAGGCATGTAATATAAAAAAATATTCGTATCGAAAAGAGAATCTATTTTAATATTACTCTTCCATTAGATTTACGATGTATTCCGCACATAGCAGGGTAGTCAGAGGGAACTTGGCCACCAAGTGTTAAGACACTTCCGTTCCCGTTCCGAATTCTCGAGACATTACGCGTTGAGTAATAGAACGTTACGAGAGTGAGAAAATGAAAATATTAAATATTTAATTTCGTTGAGTGAGAATCGAGCACACAACTTGTTACATCTACAGTCACACGCCTGTGATCACGCGCCACGAGTGACCTGTTTTGCTATGTAAAAAAAGAAGAAAACTTCATTAAATAATTCAATTTTTTTCTTTTCATTTTGGTGGAGTTATTACTAACGGTGTAGCAAAATTGTAAAAAATATACGAAAAATTCACTGTTACTCAGTTACTAAATGTTCATCTGAACAACTGAATTAAGTATATCTCATAAGAGTAACATAGCATCATTTGATTTCGTGTAACACTGCACGGAAGGTACAAAAACACATAAATGTATATAAAAAAACAAAAGTAAATTATATATAAGCATATTAGGTCGAAGCTTACGTCCGTCTCCATAGAAATAAAAAATATAATCAATACCAAGCCAAGTTAACTTTGTTAGACATTCTTTGTGGTAATTCAATAAGTTCGAAGAGCTTAAAATATTCCCGCTGCGTCGCGTAGCACTTCGTCTATAAGTAGTTCTCTAGTGTTAGAAATCTAATAATGTATTTAAAAATTCATATTATTTTATATAAATATTTTTTTATTTAAATAAAAATAAAAAATATATATTTTAGCTGCACGCTGTGTCCCGCACAAAGGAGGATGAGCTGAGGGAATCTAGACATAGACATTCTTTGTAGTAATTCAATAAGTTAATACTTTTTTATTTATTTCTTTTTGTTTTAGCTTCACTCTGTATTCTGCACAAAGCAAGGTAAGCTGAGGGAATCTAGTGTTAAGACAACTCGTTCTCATTAAGACACTTCCGTTCTCCACTTTCCGCCGAATTCTGGAGGCATTGCATGTTAAGTGGCTAATCTCAAGGCCGCGCTTTGCCTCGTCACCAGATCTATATTAGAAAAATTATAATGTTAAATATTTCTTTTCTCCGATCGCAAAAGTTTGTGCCCCTGCACCACGACTGGCCTCAAATAGTCCTTTAATTTACTATACAATATGTATCTAACTGGTAGTAGTGGGTTCGATGCCTAATAGAAGAGATGCTTAATTGCTTATATTTAAAAATGTTTTTTTGTTTCATTGGTCTCGTAAGGCATTGGCTTCCACTACTTAACACAATGTATTCTTAATCGATGGAATGTAGAGACTAGTATGTCATAATAATAAATTCTCTTTGACTATTTGAAAAAAAACTGTATAGGCGTGTGTGTAAAAAACATAAAACATCCAAGTGACTAACTCAGCTAACAACGCAAAGCTCAAACCACTGGACGAATCGAGTTGAAATTTGGCATGCAGATAGCTATTATCACTTTTACTGCCACTAACAAAGGTTTTCTGAAAATTGAACCCTAAAGGAGTAAAATTGGTACATAATAGTATGGAAAAAAAGGCTAAGCTTATTTATAAAGTAAACTAAAAATTCGAGATAAAATTTGATTAATGAAATTTTAATCAAGGGACTTTTACTTAGACTTTTTTATTTGATGAATCTTAAAATAGGTCAGGCTTCAATCATTAAAGGATGCCTCTTTGTATTTTAGAAAATTGAGGTTGTAGTGATGCGTCAATATGTTATCTTTTAGATTAAAACAGTCATAACATTTTAATTTAAATAAAGAGAGTTATATCACTAATAGCTTAAAGAGCTAAAATCAATGCACCTCTTATATTTGCTTGTTCTCAGATCAAAGCAACGATTTAGATTTTCACTTACGTTACGTTTACGTGTGCCTGTTTCTTATTCAGCATCCCACAAGCAAATACGATCTCTGTGTGCTCAATCTGCACTCATGAATTTCTTATTTAAGGGGAACCTTCGAGAATAAACCATATGTACTACAACTCGTTTTAAATATTAATTTATTTAAATTATGGTACTTCTCTATATGTTGTATTTTTAAGAATAATTTTCGTTATTTAAAAACCAAAAGCACTGTAATTTTAATTAGTATTTGACTATACTAAACACAGTTGTAAAGGTCTTTAAAGTTTGTTGTAACTTAGACAATATTATAAATCAATCATTCGCTCTAAGATTATAATTCGTACAGCGGTATACGTGAGTACCCTAGCAGAGAGATCCGACCCTTAGAGATGTAACGATAGGATGAACGTTGATGACTCTATAATTGAAACATCTCTTACGTGTAGAGTTCTGGACAATTCACTTAATTTTTATCGTATTCCTTAACTAAAACTTCCATTACTTAATTTCTTAGATTACAAGAGATACAACAAACATAATAATAAACCAATATGATCGTGTTATTCAAAACAAATCATTTTGTTGTCGCTATACTTGTATTATGTTTATTTATAATAATAATAAAAAATACTTACGTACAAAGCATACTTAAAAAAATCCACTTTTTCAAATGTGAACACACACAATCACTCTACAAAATCACACACACATAATATCTGTATAACATTCTCCTTAAAAGGGACACAACGTGATTACGCTACCAAGGGTGGCGTTAGACTGAACGAGACGAAGGGGCGCGAGGGGGTGGGGGGGTACCACGAGACGAGGGCTGGGGGTGCAAAACCGGGAACTTTATTTTTCTCTACGATTGCCCACTTATCTTTGCTGATGCAAAGCAAAAGCGCAATTACAACGTCGCGATTCGAATTATCTGTTTGAGTTTCGATGACCTGTATTGATTGGTAATATACCTTGTTTGAAACTTTAAAGCTTCAGCGTCCTTGTTTTTTTTGTGCTCGTATGTGAATCGGTGAGTCTTGTATGGTGAAAGAATAAATTAAATTTTATATATATATAGATTCAGAAATCAAGCAAAATGGAGCTTATAAAGTTTGTTATGTCCCTATCTACTTAATAGATTTTAATATATAATTGTACGTTTCATTTACTTTAAGCATTATAAATTCGAAAGTAACTTTGTCTGTCTGTCTATCTGTGTCGGAATTATGGGCGAATCGCTGAATGCCAATAAAACCGAAATGTCATATAGAGATACTTGAGGGTCTTGGGATGAACATGGGGGCTTTAATTTTTTTAATAATAAGAATTTCCTTTAGTTACTTTTAGGCCAGTCGTGGCGCAGGGGCACAAAGTGTAACTGTAAACGTTGTGGGTTTGACCCCCAGTTGAGGAAATTAAAAATTTATTTAAATTTATATTTCTGTTTCTTCACTCTGGTGTCGAGGTAAAATGCGGCGTTGAGTTTCGCCACTCAACACGCTATGCCTCCAAAATTCGGTGAAAGTGGGGTACAGAGTGTCATAACACTAGGTTATTTTTTTACTTTCACTTATTTTCTTTATTCATTTTATATATCATAGACATTTTTTTCTAATATTTTTTTTTATGTCTACTTATTATTCTGTTTCGCTTATTTTGATCGGCTTATATATTTTTTTAATCCTATCGATAACTGAAAATAATTTAATATATATATTGTATTAAATTATTTAAATTATTTTTACTGAAAATACTTTTTTCTTTGTTTAATTAATATATTTTTGAATATTAGTTTATAGAACTACCACCAGAGGACACTACTAAAATGACACTTTATGTGGAAAATTCGAGATAGACTTTAGACTTGGAGCGGAAGAAGAAAGAGGTCCTCCAGAATAACATATTGTATTAGAATTTAAGTTAGACATTGTACAAGCTTAACAGTATTTTGCTCTGGAAGAAATATAAGTTCTGTAAAAGCCTCGAAGTGTTTTCGAGAGAGTGATTTCTTTACATCTTCGGATTTTCCGACCACATAAAGCGTCATTTTAGCGTTTTCTATACTGTCATGCGGTTGAAGTTTAGAAGTTATTTACAGATTAAGATCTTATCCTTTTTACAATAGGATAAAAGGTGACGAATTATTATGAAAATTCATCATTAACCGCTTTCCGCCCGATTTTGAGACATTGCGCGACGATTGTATCTAATCGCCGCACTATGTGGTCCATAGTCAGAGAATAAAAATAATTAATTCTTACGTTTGTTCTAAAATACAAAACAGTAATTACTGCAGTATATATAGAAAAAATAAAACAAATAGTTTAAAGGTTATAAGTCATATAGTTTTTAATTGTTTAGTGAGAGCTTGGAATAAAATAGATTAAGAGATTTATTGTAAGCTACATTAATTAAATGAAAACGGTGTTTTGCGAAACGAAATAATCAAGTGTCAAGATTCAAGTTCAAAGGTATGCTAAGATTCATTAAATAATTAATAAAGAATTTACTTTGTCAAGAAACTAGAAGATTATATTATTCATTTAAACACACTTTTAAGTTGTAAAAACCGTCGATGTGGAGAGAAAAATATGTTTTTTATAGTTTCACTTAAATAAAATAATTTGACTTTGACTTTAATTTGATCGAACATCACAGATATATTTTTATTTAATCCGAAGTATTATTTAAACACTAATAAAGAATCATTTTTTATATAAATCAAATGATCGTTTTTAAATAATAAAGGTACTTGAATTCTTCAAATTCCAATCCCGACATTTTTAAGAATCCGTTCCTTAATTTTTTTTAATCCAAAAGAATCGTTGTTCCTCAAAAGAAAAAAATATAATTAAAATTCTAAATCAACACAATTAAAAGATATACTCGTAAATTTTTGCTGCCTTGAAATGAAAATTGCTGCGTAATCTAAACCCTATATTATGTACTTCGAGTATACTTATTTTGTTTAGATAGCATGTCCTACCTAAATGTTAAGATATTAAGGAACAGAGTATTGACTCTGTCAATTATTATCTTAACATTTAGAGAATTTTCACATTTAGAGACTAAATAGTCTCCGAATGTCATATTATGTCACTAGATTTGGGAGTAAAAGGATTTTTTTCATCGATTTCAAACAATAAGGTCTTTGATTTTCGAAATTTTTGCACATTTTAAACGAAACTTTTATTCTCTCAATCTGACTGCATCAGATTGTGAACATGATGCGTGTTAATTTGACTACTTACAGGAACGAATTATTTTCATTTGGCGTTGAGTCCCACTTCTCAACACGTAATATCTCGATTTTTATAACAATTTTGTACCAATCAATTTCGAACTACTTATGTATCCAAATGTTAAAAGCATAAATATTAGGGAAGATATAAATAGCTTATTATCACATATATCCTTACCAATATCCGCTTCCGATTTCTGCTGATTTATTTATTTATTTATTTATATATACTTTATTGTACATCACAAATAGAAAACAAGCAAAGTCACAACTTACAAAATGCACATAACATTGTGTGAAGCACAAAAGGCGATCTTATCGCTAATTAGCGATTTCTTCCAGACCAACCTTGAGGCTAGGAGATATAAAATTAAAAATATATAGTGAGAGGTATAAATAAACATTAATACCTAAATAATATTTTATCCTAATATATAAATACGCACTTATATAAGCATATATAAAAAATATTTAAAAATATTGCTACATATATAAAAAATATTACTTTAAGTTGTCAATCCTGACGCCTCTTGTTCCAAGAAATGGGGCAAATATCTTAGACATATTATTTGTAGCAGATTAAATTGCCACCTACAACTACCTATAATGCCAATAACTTTCTGGTTTATACGAAACACAAAAATTATTACAAAAATATATACATATTTACTAAAAAGCTTGGAACCCTTTACAAAATTAAGATAAATTCTGTAAAAAATTAAAAATAGCAAACATAATTATTAAATACAACACTAAAATGTAAAACAATTACAAATCAATGCACCGTCGCGTCGCGGCGCAGTGTGTAACTGACACCCCACAACACCTTTAAAATGTATAAATTAAATAATATGGAATAGCATAAATTATTTAAAATAAATCAAAATAAATCAGCTTTACGCTGTATCCCGCACACGGCAGGGTAGGCAGAGGGAATCTAGCGTTAAGATACTCCGTTCCCCACTTTCTGCCGAATTCTGGAGGCATTGCGTGTTGAGTGGCAGAACTCAACGCCGCGCTTGTCCACTACACCAGAACGAAGAAATGGAAATATAAATTTAAGTAAATATTTCATCTCCTCGATTGGGGATCGAACCCATAACCAGTCGGTTTTACTCTCTATGATAAACAAAGTGTTGAACAAACACGTGGTACACTACTGCCTTATATGTCAATAGTATCTCCCTTCCATCATTCTACACTAAGTCCAACGTAGAAACTACTTTATATGCCGTTATATCGACGTCAAATTCCATATATAGCGATGCTTGCGTCGCTTACGCACATAGCATTTATTTCTAATATCCATTTTATTAAGTATATTTAACAGTAAGTCAATGTGTCGCCTCTACGCATATTTTGCCTTTATTAAAAAATCGATCTGAAAAGTTCGTGGAATTATTATAGCCTTCTAATTATTATATGGTATTTATCTACATATATTTGGTACGAGTCTTTCAATACATTAAAGTTTTTAGTCTTTCAATACTTTCAATAAATTACAGAAACAAAATAAAATTTATTTTTATAATAATTACAATAATAATGTTACAATTGACACAAGGTTGTGACAGTAAACGCGACGGTTGTTGGTTCGATTACCACTCAAAGACATGAAATATTTTCATTTCTTTGCTCTGCGAACACCCAATGCCGCCATCAGAAATTGGCGGGAAGTATCTTAACCCAACCTTTTCCATACATTTCCTTTTCCATATTCCTTTTCCATCCTATGTACGCAATACAGCAGGAACTTAAATAATAATTAATCAATAGTCAATTTTCCGACTTTTTTTTACCGACTAGCCTTTGTATGTGCTTAAAAACATTTTGGCGTTACTCGTATTAAGTCGATATCCTAAAGTATGTAGATATAATGTATCTATTAAATATCTATTTTTTTTCAAAATCACTCATATTAGTCTTTTCTTTGCAATACATTTGAAACTTTAATATAGCGAATGTATGGGGGCAATGAACCTTGTACAGAATAAGTAATAGTCCAGACAACAGTATCATTGTAAGGAGTTACTTCGGCTAACTATTGTACAATTGTTTGGTGTTTTTTTTTTGTTTGAAATTTGTTTTGTTTTCTTTAAAAGTTGAAAAGTAATCAAGAGCATCTTTTCAAGTAATAGTTTTCTAAACATATAAGTAAATTTAACTTTAACTACATATGTCGCGGTGGCGTGTTGTGAGTTTTCTTGTTCTCTCATAGTAATTTGACAAAAAACCGCTCGAAAATTAAGCGGAAAGTGGAGAAGGTAGTGTCTTAATACTAGATGCCTTTTGCCTTCTTTTGCTATATGCAGGATACAGAGATTTTTTTAGAGAGGCCAGTCGTGGCGCAGGGAAAATGTGTAACTGTAAAGGCAACTGAAAGTGGATTTTATCCTCGCTCGGGAAAATAAAATATTTATTTAAATTTATATTTTCATTTAAGCAGAGTGTCCTAACACGTGGTTTTCTCTACTTACCCTGCTGTTTACATCATGAAGCCGATTTTGATTTTAAGTTCCTAGCAGGGTAGGCAGAGTGAGCCTGGGAGCCTAGTGTTAAGGAAACGAAGAACTTCATTCCGATTAAGACACTTCCAGTGCGTGCGGGCAGTGCGTGTTGAGTGGCGAAATTTAACGCTGCGTTTTGCCTCGTTACCAGAGCGAAGAAATGAAAACTATATTAAATATTTAATTTCTCCAAGTGGGAATAGAACCCACAGCCGCCTCATACAGTCGCTCGTTTGTATCCCTGCAACACGACTCCCTCAATGGGATCCCTGGGTATTATTATTCTTACCAAAGTTTTATTAGTCTAGCATATATGAAGAGGTTGATGACAGTGGACGAGCCGAAAGAAGTATGTAGAGATTGGAGCCTTCTCCCATCTCTCTGACTTCTCCGCAGGGATAAAGCGTGAAATTAACTAAATAAGTAGTAAGCAGTATTCGTTGTCTAATTCCTTAGACAGCGGCTGTGAGACAGTACAGTGCACATTCAGTGTAAATATTTGCCCTTACTCAGACGGTCATTGCCTCTGTTTTAATTTGATAGAATCTTTGATTTTTATAATATTTAGCATTTTTGTATAATATTAAAAGTTAAAATATTGTATAGAGCACAAAGATGATATTTAAATATTTCTTTAGTGTTCTTGCTCTAGCCAGAAATTATATGATGTTTGGTTTCACCAATAAACATGTTTAAGTTTAAAAGAAAGTGTCTCAACACTCGAAAATACAAAAAAATGTAAATGTGGTACAGTGAAACAGCATCTGACTGTTAGTACGGTGGTTGTGAATTCGATCTCCACTGAGGGGAAATTAATAGCATCCTTATTCCTCCCTCTAGTAAAAAAAAATGTAGCATTAAGATCCGCCACTTATAACTGGTGTCATTCTCACCACAGTGTCATGACATTATTTTCTCACTGCCTCTGTACAGGACGGATTGTGAACTTGAAAAAAATAAATCGAGATTTAACATGCCAATATCCTCGTGAGCGAAGTTCAACTAATAGTAAAATATTTGTTTTTAAAAAGATTTTTAATATACACATCTTTAGTTTTATAAATACAATAAGGTATTGTTTCAATTATTTTGTTATTAGCGTTTGTTTATCAATTTACTATACAAAAGAATGACTAAAAATTTAATTCGAATAGCAGTAACTTCTTCAGCTTTGGGGTATTTACTTGAGGCAACGTCAATTTTTTTTTCGACAGTATGACGTCTGCTTGTTTTAATAACTGTCATTTAGTGACTCATACGCTGTGACACGCAGATTTAAGATAATAGAATCAAAGAAGACAGAATACATAAGAATCATAAAAATTGATCGATTTTGACCGCTTTTGATCCGGAGATTGGCCCTTTTGATCTCTACAGCACCACATAGGAACAAACATAGGCTGATAAATACATTTCTTCCTTTGCGTCACATATTCAGATGAAGAAATTGTAGTACTATTATAATGCAGAAGAGATATTTTAGACTAAAATATAGTTATTTGAAACGCCAAGAGATCATTTCATATTTTATGAAAACTATAACAGAAAACCTAATAATATAATAACCACTTCTAGCCTATGTCAACTGAAGTGGATAGTCGTGCTAATATTAACCTACATCAGACTACCACTTAACTGGAGGTTTCTTCGTTTAATTTAACTCCAACGAAAATAGAGGGGTGCTATAAGTTTGACTTTTTCTATGTGTTTTAAGTATGTGTGTGTATGTGTAGCTTCGAAGCTCCTAAACGGATGAACTGATTTTGATTTAGTTTTTTTTTTTTGTAAAGTGATCGAGAGTTTTCTTAGCCATGTGTCAAAGAATATTACATATTCAGACGTTTGAAGATTATCAGTTCTTTTTTAGTTGTTTACTTTTTAGAGCTTCCAGAGGTTTTTAATTATCAATAATAATAAAATATTATTAGTGGCTAGCTAAAATAATTAAAAACCTTTAAGAGATAATTATTTCTTCACTTTCTCATATTTTAAATATATTATTTATTTTCGAAAATTTTGTTATTTGAATTTGTATCGGCACATAGTCTGAGAGTAAGCACGATGGTTGCAGGGTAGGTCGCCACTGTGGGAAATAAATTATTTTTCATTATCTCGCTCTTGCCCAATAAAACGTGTTAAATTCCGTCATTCAATATACAATTCCGCGAACTTTTGCGGATACTGGAGAATTTTCTTTATTCTTTCTTCTCATCTCTATTAGTATTTTAATTTCTTTATTTTCTATCAGCGTAACTCTAGTTATACTAACGTTGAAGGGTTTGTTTATTTAAACACGGTAATCTGACTGGTTCTGTATGGTGAATAAGAAATATATTTTTGTGTCGTAAGTCTGTTTCTAGTCTTTATTACTAGACTACAGTCACTTCGTCAATATTTCGATGTAACTCAACAAACCACTTCCATTTGCTCAAGGGAGCCATGCCACAAGTATAAACTAGTTAAAAAATAAAATTAGGTTTTGTAATGGGTCAGGCTAATACGGTACCCAGTATTGTTTTCCAAGAACCTATTCTGCACGATCTAATTGCGAAACTTCTTAATACCTATCACCGGGGCTTGTACCGATCGCAGCAACTCGCTAAGAGCGCTAAGAAAGGCTTTTAAAAGTTTCCTTTTAATCTAACCCGATAGTGTTTGTTCACCCACTTGGCACGTTCCTGAAGTAACTGGAATAGAATTAACATTCTACCTTACTAAGATTTTTTAGCTTTTTCTCTACATAATGGAAATGGAGCTTTATTTAGTGTGTATTTGCAACTTCACACTGTATCCCAAATATAAGAAAGTAGGCAGAGGGAACCTATTTTTACAACACCACCATTTTCACCCTGTTCTCATGCACATTCTGAGATAGTTCGTGTTTGTTATCTATCATAATCTAATCATTGAAATGTTTAACTGAAAATACATAAAATGGAATAATTGTAATTACTTCGATTTTTCAGAATTTCAATAAATTCTGTATAATTTTTATAACAATCATAATCTCACTTAATATTTAGGAAAATGAAAATCTACAGAAAATCCTGAAACTAATCAAGCAGTTCCAGGAAAAAGTTATTTTGAGGTACGATTGCTCTAATATAACTCAAAATTGTATTTATGATATAGGGATTTCTAGTGCATATATGTCATGTATGTATTTATTTAAACTTTTAAAGCTTTTGCCGTTGTCAGCTGACTGCACGGCTGACTTTAAAAAAGGCGATTTGTTTGTTTATGGTAATATTTTTATTTGTTTTTCACGTCTTTCATATCTAGCAAAATATATTAAGAGGATATTATACTAGTTTTAAGCCAATAAAATTTTAGTTCTAAATTACTTAAATTATGGTTCGTCACTAGGTTAGCTCAGATTTTGATGAAATATTTATACTGCAAAATGATAACGTATTCGCAGCTTCACATATTTACTAGCTTAGCAAAGTAAATCGAGAGGATCTAGTCATACTACTTCGTTCCCCCTACTATGCATCGGAATCGAAGATAATTTGAGTAAAATAACGGAACTCTACGTCGTGTTTTGATTACTAAAGCAATGAAGTAAAAATAATTGCTTAGGTTTAATTAATATCGAACACAGAACCATCAATCACATGCAGCCAACAATACTTATAAACATTACAACAGTAATAGTATATGGCAAAATTTAAAAACCTTTTTTTAATTATATAATTGTATATGTGTATATCCAAAAACACTTATTTAGAAAACGTATAAAAATTTGAACGTAGCGGGACTGGAATCCGCGCCTTCTGGAAACTGACCAGGCGCCCTGACCACTGAGCCATACGCGGGTTCCCCAAGCAAATACGGAGTCCTGCTACGTTCAAATTTTTATACGTTTTCTAAATAAGTATTTTTTTTCCTAAGTGTGGATTGACACTTTAAACATGTTAAAAATGTATATCCAAGTTTATTTAAAACGAACACTCTTTAAAGTGACATATATACTATCAATACACTCCGTATAAATAGTGAGCACAATTTGAAGCAGAAGAAACTTTCAAAAATAAAGCACTCAGACTTTCCGAACCACTGTAAATAGTAACAAGCGGCAAATCCTATTAAAGTTCGAGGTGAAGCTTGAAATTTAGTAGTTAAATAGTAAACAAAATATTGATTGAGTTAAATTATTGGTAACTATTACTATGGGGAAATATTTATTTTTTCTTTTCTCTCCTTTGGTAATAAGACAAAGCGCGGTGTTGAGTTTCGCCACTCCACCCTTGGTTCCCTCTGGCCACCCGCGGGGTACGGGAAATAGCGTGAACACAGCAGCATGACGGAGCGTCTATCAAGCAGATTGACATAGTAACGTAGTTGTCCTTTCCTGACCTCTTCTTCTCCTTCTTTTTCTACTAACTATTGCTTTTATTTTTATTTTCTCGTTTTCTTCACATAGTAGTAGTACTACTTCACATTTGTATAGTAAGAGAATTAATATCAAAATACTATGTCCTCCAAGCGGCGGAAAAAAGCGAGTGATTTAAATATTTTAAATGATACTCCTCTGATTAAAGATTGCAATCACAACCATTTATTGTCAGGTTCCCCACTATACCACGACGACAAATAAAAACTCCACTTTTATTTTATCATAGTTTTTTTAGTTTCACGTATCTTGGTGTTAAGACACTCCATTCTCATTCAGTCACTACCGTACCCCGGAACTCAACACCGTTTATATATAGTTACATATTTTACTATGACAATAAATAATGGACTGACTAACTGACGAAGTTCTTGCCATCTTTATAAAGGCGAATATTATTTATAAATTAATTAGAAGAGCGAGACTGTGCCCGACTCGGTATAAAATGTAATTTTATTGACACGCTAGTGCACACACATACATACGTAGTATCTTATTATATTGGGCAGTACGAGTATAGGGACCATGATTTATAATTTATAAGGATTCCTCCGCTTAGGGTACGGCGTTGAGGTGCGATATTTAGTATAAGTGGAGAAAGTAGTGTCTTAACTCTAACTGTTCTATTGTGCTTGCTGGAAAAAAAAACTGAATACTTAATTTTTAGTAAGAAGCATTCATATTAGAGTATTATATAAATTAATTATTTTTATGTATCACAGTCTTTTTAAGCCTAACCGAATGTATTGGTATCTGTTTTTTTATTTATTATTTTAAAATAGTTTCATGATGGTTTGATGACTTGACATAAGAACATTAAATAATTATTCCCCTAGTAAAGATGGAAGCAGTAACTATCAGGTTATATTTTTTTTGTTAACATCGATTTTTTTCATAACACTAAAATATTATAACGTTTCTTTATTTTGAGCTTCACACTGTATCCTTTAGGAAAGATACCCTTCATTCCTTACTTTCTCCCCATTTTTCGAGGCTCTGTGTGTGGAGTGGCAGTACTCAAGGCCGCACTTTGTCTTATATTGCTACCTTTTTTTTCAATGTTACCAAGTCAATAATTAAACAACTTTATTTTAACTAATAATTGTAGGTAACTGTAGGTTCAGTTGCCATTCGGGAAAAAAATAGATAACTAAACGGCGAAAATTAAATAACATAAAACTTAAGAAATATTGAAAACGTTAGTTTTACTTATTTGGAAACGTATAAAAATTTGAACGTAGCGGGACTCGAACCCGCGCCTCCTGGAAACCGACCAGGTCCGACCGCTACGTTCAAATTTTTATACGTTTTCTAAATAAGTGTTTTTCTTTCCTAAGTATTGAATAACACTTTAAAAATGTTTAAAAAAAACGTTAGTTTTACTGTCACATCACATCATGGCTATGCTACAAAACGCTGATTAAAGCGTCCATAACTCCGTCAGATTAGGGTAGCTACAGTGAGGGGCAGTGGGCACTTCCCGATGTTGTTTTGTTTAACAACCGTCTAGACTTTTAGACGCGTTTTCTTTTTAAAGAGCATGCATAGTTTTAAAATAACTTTTAACCGACATCAAAAGAAATAAGGTTATTCGATTGTAGTTTTTTTTGTATTTATGTATGTTTGTTAACACTTTTTTTATTCAATTATTTTCATTTAGTGCCATTATTCGGATGGTGAGGATGATGGTGAAGCTGTTAACATTTAATTTAGTCGCCAAAAGTAAATTAATATTAAAACTTTCTTTTTCTTTTTATATTAATTTTGATGAACCTTTCAATGGCTGACCTTTTTAACTACACTAGATGAAAACTATAAATATTGAACCTACAATACTCACTGTCAACCAAATGCACCACAATTGTGCCAGTAGGTAAGTATATATATATAAATTGTTATTATATTTATTCACAACCGGATATCATGACTCAAGCTCCCTGCGTTTAGTGTGACGCTGCTTAAACAATGTCTAGACTTGCAGACGCAGGCTCATATAAGATTTATCTTTTTCTTAATATTATTATTAGGATGAGGCCGGTCGTGACGCAGCGGCACGAGGTGTGACTGCAAAACCGACTGGTTGTGGGTTCGATCCCCACTCGAGGAGATGAAATATTTACTTAAATTTATATTTCCATTTCTTCGCTCTGGTGTCGAGGTTAACCGCGGCGTTGAGTTCTGCCACTCAACACGTAATGCCTCTAGAATTCGGCAGAAAGTGGGGAACGGAGTGTCTTAACACTAGGTTCCCTCTGCCTACCCTGCTGTGTGCGGGATACAGCGTGAAGCTAATTTTATTTTTTTATTATTAGGATACGCGATAGTTCTGCATTAAATCTAAAACTATTATTTTAAAGAAAGTCGTGGCGCAGAGATACAATGGTGTGACTGTAAACGCGACGGGTTGCGGGTTCAATTCCCATTCGAGGAAATGAATATTTAATATGTTCATTTCTTCACTCTGGTGACGTAGCTGCGGTGTAAACCAACCACGTCTTCACGTCCGGGCTGGTTTGCTTAGAATAGGAAATTTTCCAGCACAATCGATGGCACGCTTTTACCGCCGTCGACATATTCTTAAGCAAATACGTAGTGCTTGATTTTTTTTCAGGGACAGAGTACACTCTCCCCTATCCTCCTGCTGAATCTAGAATAACTAATAGGACTAACAGCATTGGAAGGCTACATACTTGTTATAACCGGTAAAAGTTTCAGTGTAACTTACTGTATCTGACCACTGAGTCAGAATTACCTCGGGCATTTAGTAGGAATTATTTATCTTATACAACTCTTAGCTATTTCTATTTAACTACGCGGACGAAGCCGCAAGTGAAAATTAGTAAGTATATAAGAATAACAAGAAATATACCAATCGAAATATACCAAAATTATATCAAAAATCCACCGTTAGACGGGCGTCTAGACGGTGCTTAAATAAAATAACATAATAAGTGAATCAGGAGTGTTACTCGTTAGCGCTCCCCGTTGTCATGTTCTTACTTTTATTACTGCTCTAATAAACACCGATAATATCTTTTTTAGATAAGAATTGTAATCTATTTATATCTATCTATACGAGTATATCTTATATTAATGTTTATACGCCTATAATAAAATTATAAAGCTGTAGATTTTACTAGGTTGAACACACTAATCTCAAAAACTAATATTTTCAATTAAAATTATAATTTTATTGCAAAAGTATATATTTCAATAAATTGAAAAAGAATTTTAAAATATTGTTGAATAGGCTTGCGTAAAATAAAATAGATTACACATGATATTTATTTATAGTCAATATATTTTTTATAGAGAAATAAATATAGAAGCTTTTAAAATTTAGTCGTGGCGCAGGGTCACAACAGCGTGACTGTAATTGCGACAGATAGTAAATTCGATTCCTACTTGAGGAAATGATATATTTGATATTTTCATTTTCTCCCTCTGGTAACGAGGCAAAGCACGGCGTTATGTTCCACCACTCAAAACTCTTCAAGAATTCAGCAGAATGTGGGAAGCGTCTTAACACTAAGCTCACTAACTACCCTGCTACTTGCGGGATACAACGTGAAACTGAAAAAAAAATTCTTTTTTTTCAGTTTCACGTTTACAAACATTCGTTTGTAAGCATTCCGAATCTGACACACTTTGCGCTTCACTATAAGTGCCATATTTATATTTACACATAAATATATAAAACCAAGCTCTGTCTAATACTATAGAGTAAAAATTCTAATCACGAACCTCTCGAGCCCTACAAGGCGCTTTATTACAAAAGTTTGCCGCACTAAAATAAATAACCACCAAATTGATATAGTTCGGTCACAATCGGTAAGGAGTTCTGCTGTAATAAAGAAAGAATTATAGCACAACTTGTAGTTGCACGATATCGTAGTTATCTAAGGCATTTAATATTAAATAAGTTGATTATTTACATTTAGGCCCAACGAGACAGTACCTGATTGTAAACGCAATGGTTGCACATTCTATTCCTGCTCTAAATTGGGCGTGAAATTTTGAATGGTATATAATATATATAGATAGATAGGTACTGCCTACCATGCTATACAAGCATGCAGGATATGTATGAAACTACAAATAACTGTGAATTGTAATATTTTTGTGGTTCCGTACCTCGAAAAGAAAAAATGGAACACTTTGTTATCTATGCGTCCGGCCGCCTGTCAAGGCTATTTATCTCGAGATCGCATGGAAGTTTCAAACTGAAAATAATACCAAATATTTCGGGTCTATAAGTAGTATGGATTCGTTGGTTCTGGCGCAAGCGCCAGAACCAACGAATGCCAGTGTGCCAGACCCCGCGAGTCGATGCGTCGGAACTAAAAAAAAAAAAAAAAAAAAAAAAAAAAAAAAAAAAAAAAAAAAAAAGGTTTAGCCCCCCATTTGAATCGATTGCGCTGGGTCCCAGAGCTCTATCTCTAACCATTCCAAAGATAGCTTTTCGATTAATTAAATCCCACTAGTCGCTTATTAGTCACCCTCATTAAGCTCACGCACAGCCTAATCACTCACTTCCCCGAATTGCTAACGAAGAACCTACGTCACAGTGCAGTGTTGCTGTCTCTTTCTTGCATTACTCATCACCTAACGACGTCACAGTGCCTGTCTCTTTGTCGCTATGTTAAAAAATAAATACTTGCAATTTCTCTCATTTTAATGTGAAACAATATTTTGTTTATTAAAAACTTCCCATTTAATATATATATATTCTTATGAAATCTAAATAGTTCTATTGTATTTTTTATTATACAATGTTTGAAATAATGGCGCGCCGGTGAAACAATATTTTGTTTATTAAAAACTTCCCATTTAATATATATATATATTCTTATGAAATCTAAATAGTTCTATTGTATTTTTTATTATACAATGTTTGAAATAATGGCGCGCCGGTGAAACAATATTTTGTTTATTAAAAACTTCCCATTTAATATATATATATTCTTATGAAATCTAAATAGTTCTATTGTATTTTTTATTATACAATGTTTGAAATAATGGCGCGCCGGTGAAACAATATTTTGTTTATTAAAAACTTCCCATTTAATATATATATATTCTTATGAAATCTAAATAGTTCTATTGTATTTTTTATTATACAATGTTTGAAATAATGGCGCGCCGGTGAAACAATATTTTGTTTATTAAAAACTTCCCATTTAATATATATATATTCTTATGAAATCTAAATAGTTCTATTGTATTTTTTATTATACAATGTTTGAAATAATGGCGCGCCGGTGAAACAATATTTTGTTTATTAAAAACTTCCCATTTAATATATATATATTCTTATGAAATCTAAATAGTTCTATTGTATTTTTTATTATACAATGTTTGAAATAATGGCGCGCCGGTGAAACAATATTTTGTTTATTAAAAACTTCCCATTTAATATATATATATTCTTATGAAATCTAAATAGTTCTATTGTATTTTTTATTATACAATGTTTGAAATAATGGCGCGCCGGTTAAACAATATTTTGTTTATTAAAAACTTCCCATTTAATATATATATATATATTCTTATGAAATCTAAATAGTTCTATTGTATTTTTTATTATACAATGTTTGAAATAATGGCGCGCCGGTGAAACAATATTTTGTTTATTAAAAACTGTTTTATTTTCATTTTAAAGGCATTTTAATAAAACCAAATAATATTTTTTTACATTAGCATTTATTACATAATAAATAATGTTTCATACATATTTTTTTACATAATGCTATCCTTATTTAAAATATTATAAAAGATTTGAACATATCGTTTAATAGAAGATCATTATTATTATTTGTATCTTGATTAAACATTTCAACAAAGTTAGTGAGAGACATACCTCTACGCTTAAGATATATATATACAAGACAGTATTCACCACAAAAAGAAGAAAAAACATTTTGAATTATCTTATTGCTATATATCCATCTACTTGTATTTCGCTTTAAAAATGATAAATGATAACTATTTGGTTTTCGACCAAAAGTATCGAAATATTCTCCAATTCCATTTGTACCTATGTAAATTGCTATCCAATGTGAGCCTGGTTTTGTATCAGGATCTAAATTACTGATCAAATAAACAGGAGTTGACATATGAACCGGCAATCGATTAGCAGCAAAAACATTTGACGTTAAGGTGGGATGTATTGCTTTTAAACATTTACTTATCTCTAAAGTATTCATGATATTTACGTCTACAGCACACAAAAGTTATCAAATATATATAACATATGAAATGGAGAATGTTATTTTATAAGAAGACCTACAATCTATTAACTACTAAAATCTACACTAACGTTTCTGTTCTTGTCTATTTCAATTAAATTATCAAACTCAGCATAAACAATACAATTTATTGTTTGAGTGAGAGCATTTTCAAACCTTACTTCTAACCTAACACTCCCATGTTTGATTAAATTCCAATGTGAAGAGGTGTTTGCAGCTAAATCAGGAGTTAGATCAAAAGCCATCAGACAATATCCTTTTGGATATCTATCTCTGTTGATGCCATTACCCTCATTCAAGAAGTGAATACCAGTTCCCGTAAATAGTGTATGATACATAAGAGTATGAACTCCATTACTAAACGCTGGTTGTAAAGTTTTTGATGGTATTTGCATACCATCGATATATAAACTAAACGTATTAATACCAAAGTTATCAAAATCGTATGGGTTTTTAGTATAACTACCGTTAAAAGCTGTGTTATTAACAAATCCAATAATACACCGTTTAGGTATCTGTCCAAGGAAAACATTGTCAAGTGTTTTACCCTGAACACCAGATGGAATTGTTAAGACTTTTACTTCAGCTCTTGTGATTGGATATTTTGCAGTTGTAGATGCTAAAACTTTTTGATGAGCAAGCAGTACACTCGGATTTATTCGAGCTTTACGAATCATAAGAGTAGCATCAGTGATTGATACTTTTACTTTTATATCATTTGTTGAAGCCATGAGGTTAAAAGAATCTCTTGATCTAACTAGTTTTACACACATTTCAACACCGTTTATCAAAAACTTTTCTTGATTAAAAATATCTCCATGTAAATGTCCAATCATTTCCACTTCTTTACTTTCCTTTACATATTTTTGTCTTTCTGTGAATCCTTTATTTGCTTCATCAGTATTGTTCATTTTCCCAGCAGTGTCTTCGTACCACAATCCACATGTAAGATGTGATTGTTTCGCATGTGGAGCATAATTTAATAGAGTTTCTATGTAAGCACGATATCCATATGTATTATTTGGTGGAGACATAAGTTTTTGATTTAAATAGACATCTAATTGACTAAAAAGAGAGTGAAGCCAATAATTGACTGGAGCTACAACAGTTGTATCCTCAAGAGGTGTTAAATCTTGATTTACTATTTTTGCTTTGACATGAATTAATGTATGTGACAAATCAATGTAATCATCACCAGATCCAGGAATTTGAAATTCTAATGGTCCATCGTCGCTGAGTGATGAAATTGGTTTGTAGTGAATCCATTGTCCATTTTCTATGCTTGTTTGAGTTGATGGTAAAGCGAATAAATCCAGTTCGGATTTGGCACATTCACAAGAATGATTATGTAAAAACGACATTATTTTTATTTGTTGAAAATATATCGTTGTAATTTAATTTAAAATTTCTTTTAGCTCTTTTTAATGTTCTTCCTTTTAGATTCTCCGACTGAATGAGACTTTGTAGGCGACGTCTACTGTTTTTGTTACCTGATCCTGTCATCACTCGATCTATTTTATCATCAGCTTTTCTTTTTAAATTTGAAGTAGCTTTCTTAAAACGTTCTTGCACTGATTCATTTAATGGTTTTGCCTGTACCATGTCTGATAAAAGTCCTACACCAGCATTCAATGCCTCTTTTGCAACCACTCTTGTTCCATTTGACAATAGAGGTAGAATTGATCTAAACAATCCACCCAAAAAACTTCCAATACCATGACCACGCTGATGTGTTGTACCTTTATAGATAACCCCAATTCCAGTTCCAGCTTGATGCATGTAATATTGTTGATATGGACAAATATTATCACTACGTTTCTCATACATCATTTTATTTAAATTAGTTGCGTTTGAAATGTAACTTAACACAGCTCGTTCCAAATTCAAATGGTATATTTTCTCCGGTGTTAGACCTTATATCTATTTCAATTGTATCAAACTCTCTACGCATTACTGGAATATAGTGCGGTGGCGAAAAAACGTGCATTTTGTTCGATCCATATGCATATTTAACTGGATCCAAGGAAATAATCCGTAACAATGAACACATTACGTCTCCCACTATTTGAGGTTCTACGATATCACAGTAAATTAATAGTTGTGATGGTAAACCTAAGTAAAGGTTAGCTGGAAATTTACCTGTAGTTTTAGTTCTTACATCAGTATTAGGATCAAAACCAAGCTGAAGACTTAATTTTGAAGAAAACTTAAGAGAAATGAGGTCATCGATATTTCCGGTTAAAGTGATGTATTTTGAAATTTTATCGTAGCGTAGTTTAAATGATTCTCTAGAATTCAGTGCTGATAGAACATCATCTATATTTTCATAACTAGATGCTGGGATATGATTTTTATAAGTAACAATCTGTGGTTCAGCTTCATTGGGAACCTGCGCTTTTTTACTTATGTACATTATATTTTGTTTACTTTGAACAGTAAACATAGTACATGGATACTGAAATTCAACAATTCCTACCGACCATTCTCCTTCTAGTTTGATAGATTTTGGAAGTTTTGTTGAAAAGTGTGTTGTCTTATTATCAGGAAAGTATAAAAATGAGCTGTTACTAAGTAGCGTTAAATAAAAATCTTCGTTATTCATGACTCTAAGCTCGATGCTAATATCCAACTGTTAAATTTATTCGGATAACCTTTCCACTTCACGAACAACTCCTTTGTGAGACCTGAATACCGAGTACGTATAATTTTATCTATTTTGTGTTTTGTAGTGGGATCATATGTTACTTTTTGTAACTCTTTTTCATAGAATGTTCCTATTATAGGTTCATCTTTTAAATCTTTTAAAGTATACACTAACCACGGTGATCTCTCTATGACTGATGTAATTATAAATATTTCATCACTCCAATTTGTTTCATATCCTTTTTGAAATATGTGTTTATATTTTGTTATTCTAACATGATCACCAATTTGAAATTTAGGAATGGTTTTATACTGACTATTTGTGTTACCATACAAATTACGCCAAACTGTCATTATATTATTTTGATTAACATCACAAGGACGCATCTTAATACTTCGATGAATGCTATGGTTATATGAATAAAGCAAATCTTGTAAAATGTCAACATATCGATAAGTATTTTTATGTGTAAAATATCGCCACATTTTCATTTTCAATGTTCTCTGAAATCTCTCAACAATACTGGCTTTGATATCAGGATTGTTCGTCGTATAGTAATTAATATTTCGCATTTTTAAAAACTGTTGTACATCTTTCGATATAAATTCAGTACCTTTATCAGATTGTAAGTGTCTGGGAATAGTGTTAGCTTCTAAAAATATACTTGAAAAACATTTTTTTATAGATTCAGAGTTCTTTTTTTGCAAAGGTCTAGCAAATGCGTATTTACTAAAAACATCGATAACACATAAAATATATTTATTTCCATCATTACATTCACTGTAATTTCTCATGTCACTTAAATCAGCTTGCCAAAGATCGCTAATATTAGATAAAACATATTTATTTCTCGAAAATCGTCGCTGAACAGGTTTATGTAGGGTATAAGTTTCTTGAGACTCCAACCATTTTTTTGTATCTTCTTTAGTCATTTTACTTTTCATTGCTTCAGATAATTTATTTAAACTACTATAACCAGCAGGATTAGAAACATCATAATAAATATTTTTGATTTCTAATAAGGGGTCCATCTTTCCCAAGCAATTTTTCGTTTTACTTTTTCTTCGTTCGATTTTGGATATGTTTGGGGAGTTAATTGATTTGCGGTGCTTGAAGATTCTGTCACAGCTTGTGATGTTTTCCCAAAATCAGGTGTCTTTGACATGACATTTATGAAAGTCGCTCGTTTTGGATTTCCTATATAACTCAATGGTACTTTTAAATCCTTCAAAACTTGCGAAAATTCTACCCAACCATGTGGCGAACTGTTTTTGAGTGGTCTTACAACATCATTGATTAAGTCAACAATATTACTTTTATAAACTTTCTTGTTGTCTATAAAAATTGTACCGTCATCGTTCCAATTAATCTTATTTTTATTTTTCAATAAAATATCAATTAACAGCTCACCTTTTATTTTATATGTCTTTGGTATGAGTTGAAGCAGTTGAGATTTAGTGTAATAGTCATTACTTTTGTGTGGAATATTCTCATTAATCGGTCTTTCGTGTGTTTTCATAGGCTCTTCTTTAATGTCTGCAGTTTTCTTTGTTGTTACATCTTCTTTTATATAATTTCCCGACTCACCAAAATTTACTAAGGGTATTTCTATTGGTTTTCGATCTTTAGCAATAAAATACAAATATCTCTGAAGAGTTTGTTGATAAAGTGACCATTTCTCTCTGTCGTCTAATTTAGTTTTTAAAACTTTACTCATTTCTTCATCAAGTTGTGATAAATTGTTAACGGTAGTATTAGCATTATCTTTCTTAAGTCTCTCTATTGCTTCAGGTTCAATTAATATCATTTTCTTTGCGTTCTCCATTTTTATTCTAAATCAATGAATTAAATAGTGCACCCAAAACTGTACTCAAGATAATTGGTAAGAAAGTTCCACCTTTTTGTATTATAATATTTTTTCTAGCTTTGTTCTTTGTCTTTGAAACAAGCTTTCTTAAAACATTCTTATACTTATCTAATTTATTTTTGTGTTCGTCTTGCAGTGGAATTTTCCCTTTCAAAACATTGTATATGCACTCACAAATACAATCGATTTCTTCTTTATTACAAGCGCCAAGTAAAACTTTTCTATATTTTGGTTTTAAGCAATGTAACGCTCTTAAAAACTCTTTATGTGCCTTTACTCTATGCGTCATTGTTTAATAATGATGGAATTGTCTTTAGAGTTATTGTATTTATATCCCTTCTTAGGAATGTAACAAATAGTATATTCATCAGGAAATATGTTAGTTTTCATTCGGTAAATATCATCTGTATTTTGTTTTAAATCTATCATTAAGTATCCATGTGGTTTACTAGTGGCATCTTTGTATGCTTCTTCAACATATTTAGGATTCTCAGGTACTATTTGACGAGCAAGAAAACGTATTTGAGTTTTGTCTCTAGGATTTTTAAAGTAAATGATGTAGCTAGAATTTAACGATATATCACGTTGTCCTTTCCCTTGATGAAACAAGTTTTGCGTTATATAGAATACACTCAAGTTTCTATGATGACTCCCTTTAGTAAAAATATCAACTATGCGCCCATCAGATTCTCTCATAAGGTCGTCGATTATAATCAATTGAGGATACTTCCCATCAAACATGTTCAAGTCAGGAATTCCTTGATAGTAATTAACTCCATTTAAATTGTATAATGGTTGCATTTCATCGTAACACCATAAGATAGTGTTAAATTCTTGATTACAAACATGATTTATGTTTTTCAAAAAATCACATACGAACTTTGATTTTCCGCAGCCACTAGGACCCGCTATAATAGCAGTGAAAGGGTGTTCAAAATGAAACATGTTAAATGTAGTAGGATACGTCTATTCAGTTAAAAGGTAAAACTAAATATGTACATATAAAAAAATACATAACATTTTATTATATTTTCTTAACTAATACAATAAAAATGATATCTTAATACTATCTTAACTTATAATGACCCCAAGCTAATGTATCCATTGAGTTATGCAAAATATGTCGCTTGGTGTCGTTGTATGACAAACAAATTTTATTATTTTTTTGTGTAAATATAATATGTTTGATGCTTCTAAATCTATACATTTCAGCGAGTTGTATTTTTTTATTAAATAAACATGATTTATAGTCACTAACATTTAGTTTCTTGGTTACACTTCTATTAACCCCTTTAGCTTTGGTGATAGTACGATCTTCAACACTCATTGCATACATTTTTGATCGCAATCCAACAAATTCAGTAAGAATTTTACCGTTGTTCTCGTCTTTAAAAAATCCTAATTTCTTTTTATTTACTTGAGGAAAGTGAAACTGATTATTTGAAGGATAATCAGAAGTATCGAAATATGAATTTAAATCTCCCTTAATTTCTTTGTAAAAATCATCGCAAAATATTTGGTATATCAGACTATCAGTATCAGTATATAACAATTTTATGTTGGTAAATTTATTTTTCATGTACTGATAGTGAAAGTCATACATTAAAGTCTTGGATATCTCTAATATGCTAAAACCTAAATATATGGGCTTATTATAAAACAATTTAGTTTTGCGAAGTTGGACTGCGACCAAATTTTCAGAAAAAATGGAAAGACTGTGGAATTCGGGGCGAGCAATGAGACTCTGAACACCTTTGATTTTTCCATGATTTTTCCAATGTGTTAATAACTTTACGTTTACTCTTTTTTCGATATTTTCCATTGTCTTTCCAAATACAGAATTATTCATCAGCTTATAAAAATCTTTTTCAAAGTCGGATGTTGCTAAAGTTCGTAATTGGGTGTTTAATTCAATATATTTTTTTAACCAAGGTTTTTGCTTGAATTTTAATACTCTATGAACTTTTTGTACTCGCAAACCATATTGCTCACATTGCAAAAGATTTCTATAATGTATAACATATTTTTTTTTGTTATATAAATTAGTAACTAATTTAGATTCTTTCGAATTACCCACACAAATATTTTCTGGACACAATGGAAAGTCGGAATGAGCATCATGTAAGCTATCGGGGTATTCTAGATCTACTTCTAAAATATATCCAATATCAGAGGTGATTGGTACATTATAATTTACATAAGGATCTTCCCATTCAAAATTAGACAAAGGCAAATATTGAGACATAGCCCACCCATATAAATTGTTTGCATCAAGATAAATTAAATATGAAATAAGATCATTACTATCAAAAGTTTTCATGTGTGGATTATTTGCTTTTGCATAGCGATTACTGCATTGCGATATGCCTCCTCTAATACTGGATTTGACAAAAGCAATTTTATCAAAATCTGTTAATAATTCTAGCTCAACTTTGGTATATTTTAACATAGCATCCCAACTTAACCCTGGAGCGGTATAGTAATGAGCAGGATCTAAATCGTAAGTCTTCATGCAAACATTTCTAAAATTTTCGAAAATATCACATAAAAGTATTACATCAGTTTTTAAATAAAGATTTGAATAGTCAGCCATATTTTGACAGTGGAAATGAGACCATACTTTTTGAGCATGATTATAATCATCAACTGAAATGCTTTCACCAGTCAATGTACTAGCGAAACACTCAATTGATGGCAAAGATGATAATTCTAATGATTTGAACGAAGTCATATGTTCATATGGATAAACACCTTTCCGCTTTAACAGCTGAAAGTCTTTATCGGAGGGATATTGTTTTTTCGTTTCTCGGAACTCATCGTCATTAAGATTCTTAGCTAGTGAATCTAAACTACTCGATAAAAATTTAAAAGAGTCAATAAACCTCAAACTAACCTTTTTACCATTTACATTCAGAATTTTTGAGAAGGAAATATACTTTTCTTTATTTTGTGGAATGATTTGTACCTCACCTTCGACAAAATTTAATGCATGTACAATAAAATGAGCATCGTAATTGCTCAGATTATGTAATATTATAGGAATAAATGAGGTGTTATGAATTTTTTTGCTACAATTCTCATGGCATACACCTATAAAAGTACCTAAATGCCAGTCGTGATCGATATATCGTTCGTCCTTTAATTCACTCTCACATATGTAACATATAGAAGCTTCTTGTATTGTTTTGTTGTCTATTTCTGATAGAGGAAGAGGACATTTTTGAAACGAATTAGCTCTACAAATAATTTCTATATCTTTACGTAAACTTGTCAAAAATACGTTAGCACAATTTTCGCCGGTATAAGTAACATATTTAGAAAGCTTATTATCATATGAACATTTGACGTAATAACCAAAGCTGTACTCATCATGTCTTTGAACGTTGGTAGTGAAAGATTTAAAAGGATCATTGGAACATGAATCGATTGGATTGAGAAAAGATTCAAAATCTGCGTAAATCACAAAGGGTACTCTCTTTTTCTTTTCATAACCTTCGAATTTTATCTTATCACTTGGTACATTTTCACCACGCCAGTTTTTTTTACTTATATTTTTATTTGGAAGATCGGTTCTGACATGTGTGCAATCATTCAATCTATGTCTATCGAGAGCTTCCTGACTGTTAAAATAAATAAGGCAGCCGTCACAAATGTAAATGGCATTATTTCTTGATGTAACCTGATGACTCACTAAACGAGATAAGTTTTTTATATAGCAATAATGGCCATTACTTCCACTTGTTATGTAAAGTAAATTAATATGAATAGGTTTGAGACACTTTGTAAAATATAATGGACCAACCACAGAGTTAGACTTACTCAAACCATTGTATTCCAGTCCATAAACGTTAACACTCAAATTATTCAACTTTTCGATTTTATGAATGTCTGTTAACTTCACAGGAAAAGGAACACCAACAAAATTTAACTTGTTTTCATATTTTGAATATGAAGAGACTCGATCTGAACTTTTATTTGCTGGGTACAATGCTGAGAGTAAAGCCCACTTAAAGCACTGAACATCGCTATTTTTTACATTTATTACTGCCTTTTTGTTTCGTATGTCGTGAGGCAAATCAATGTATGAAGATCCGCGAAGTGGATTAAATTTATTCACATTCATATCCAAACTTAATATTTTCTGAATAGACCAACCGCTGTCTTTCTTTTCAAATTCAGTTATTTTGTTTGCAAATGTTTCATTTAAAGAATCGAGAAATTCATTTAGATTAACAGATTCGTTAATGACGACATTCGGAGTTTGAAAATCAAAAGTATTTGTCAATTCTTTACATTGTTGAATAAAATTAGCTTGGAGTATAAAATTAACTTTAAAGGTTTTCAAAGCTACTATACTCTCACTAACTAAAGTAAAAAGAGTATCTCTGACGGAATTTAAAAACAAATTAAAATCTAAAAGCTCATCACTAACGGAGAGTGGAGTTATTCTGTAAGTATAAACACGTTTTCCAAATGCTTTTTCGATTAATGTTACATTAGGAAAACTGTGATGAATGCGTAATGCATTATTTTTATGAGTATTGCTTCGGTAATGATTTGCTAAATATCTCCTTTTAACAAGTATTTTGCATACCTCACACTTGATCATGTCAATGTTTAATGGTTGAACTGATGATGATGATGATGATGGTTCTGAATCCCTCGAAGTTGAAGGTTCGCTTGGACGTCTCATTTTCACAACTTTTTTATTGTTATCTTGAGCTACGCGTTTCAAGCCTCTGCCAACTTGTAAGCTGGTTAACAAAGAAAAAATAAGTTTTAAATTCAATATCTCATAAATTTAAACAGGAAAAAGAAGAAATAAATAAAAAAAAAAAACATTAATAATCATTATTACTTACTGCTTTTCCACACTTTCACTTATGTTGAACAAAGCTTCATCAAATTGTGAATCAAAAGTCTTTGACTCAATACTTGTGAATTTATCGTTGAAAACTTCCATAGCACATTCTGCTGATTCAACAATCTCGCAAATTTCATCCAATTCCTTGTCAGTCCAGCAATTACTTTCAATCTCCTGTTCTTTAGTAAAAAACACACTAGTAACATGATCACAGTTCGACATTTTCAACTACTATTTAACTCAACACGAATTAATGTACCGCAAGACGGTTTAAAAGTGAGTATGTTAGAAACGTTTTTGGCTTTTATAGATTCTTTATAAATGAACAAACCTATTAAACTACCGCAAATGATAACGATAATATTCAAACTAATGCTTATGACTTATGAGTAATAAAGAAACAATGCCATTAGTAATAATGACAAAATCTGTTAGAAGTTTGAACAGGTTTAAAATTTCACAATAACAACTAAAGTTTTTAATAAACAAAATATTGTTTAACCGGCGCGCCATTATTTCAAACATTGTATAATAAAAAATACAATAGAACTATTTAGATTTCATAAGAATATATATATATATTAAATGGGAAGTTTTTAATAAACAAAATATTGTTTCACCGGCGCGCCATTATTTCAAACATTGTATAATAAAAAATACAATAGAACTATTTAGATTTCATAAGAATATATATATATTAAATGGGAAGTTTTTAATAAACAAAATATTGTTTCACATTAAAATGAGAGAAATTGCAAGTATTTATTTTTTAACATAGCGACAAAGAGACAGGCACTGTGACGTCGTTAGGTGATGAGTAATGCAAGAAAGAGACAGCAACACTGCACTGTGACGTAGGTTCTTCGTTAGCAATTCGGGGAAGTGAGTGATTAGGCTGTGCGTGAGCTTAATGAGGGTGACTAATAAGCGACTAGTGGGATTTAATTAATCGAAAAGCTATCTTTGGAATGGTTAGAGATAGAGCTCTGGGACCCAGCGCAATCGATTCAAATGGGGGGCTAAACCTTTTTTTTTTTTTTTTTTTTTTTTTTTTTTTTTTTTTTTTTTTTTTTTTTTTAGTTCCGACGCATCGACTCGCGGGGTCTGGCACACTGGCATTCGTTGGTTCTGGCGCTTGCGCCAGAACCAACGAATCCATACTACTTCTATAGCTACTTGAAACACAGAAAAAATCAACCTTCTAAGTCAACGCAATCAAAGATACGAGCATTTATGCATACATAGATTTTGCTGCATTTTGAATGTTATTCGCTGAAAAATTAAAACCTAAAGGGTACTTCCCGTGGACCTACTGTTATGAAATTTGGCACGAAATAAGAACTAGCACAAATAAAGGGAAACATCCGAAAAATGAAAATTTATAGATATTTCATAGAAAAAATATATTATAAACTTATATATGTAGTTTATTTCATACAAAATAAGCACATATGCCCGAAAACTTAAGTTGGTAAACTTTTATAAATTGTACTTCCTGTTGACCTACAATCATGAAATAGACACGGAAGTAGGCGAGTCCGACTCGCACTTAGCTGATTTTTTGTTATACTTTAAGCATTTATTAAGTGTTATTCCACATACAGGATAGATTTTTTTAAAGTTATAAAAATGTGAACGTACCGGAACTTATACCCGCGTCTCTCGGAAACAGAACAAACGTCTAAAGACTGACCATATAATTTTTTCCGCAGATTATGCCTCTAGCACGAAAATGGAGTAACTTTTTTAGAAATAATACGAGGAAAAACATTAACAAGCCTAAACGAATGTAATACTTCTCCTTAATTAACTTAACACGGATTCTATGAACGAGACCTACGACAGTGGGGCTTAATTATTTAATTCAAGGAAATTGTACACAAAAATGGGGAAAAGTCGTTATTCTATTAACATAAAGAGATTTTTTTTATTTTATCTGTGAATGAAGCTCATATAAACGGTGTTGGAAGCTTTTATTTTTTATTATTAATGTTAGCTCTTAGTGAGATTTGCATATTTTATTATTACAAATATTAAATTTATAATGTGAACGCTATTGAGAAGAGCCTAAGTGTAGGCGTTGGTTGTAGCTTCAATTCCTTTCCGGGGGGATATTTATATTTAAATTATTTTATTTTTATTGGTCTGGTAATTCGTAATTCAATGTTAAGTTTCGCCACTCAACACAAATTTTATCCATAAAGAAAGTGGTAAATGTGTGTGAGTTGCTTGTCGAAAAGATGCATTGAGATAGAAAAAAAAGTTGAATAAGTAGCGATTTTCCGATAGTACGACAGTGTATGACTAAAACAGCAGGGTTTGTGGGTTTGAATTCCGGCGAACTTCTCCGAAGCTATTATATATAAACTTATATTTCCTAAATTTCAGGTCATCGTGGCGGCATAAGATGGTGACGCGACGGTTGTGGGTTCAATTACCACTTTGGAAATATATAAATAAATTAAATTAAATTAGCTTCACGCTGTATCCCGCACGCAGCAGGGAAGGCAGAGGGAACCTAGTGTTAAGACACTCCGTTCCCCACTTTCTGCCGAATTCTGGAGGCATTGCGTGTTGAGTGGCAGAACTCAACGCCGCGCTTAACCTCGACACCAGAGCGAAGAAATGGAAATATAAATTTAAGTAAATATTTCATCTCCTCGAGTGGGGATCGAACCCACAACCGGTCGGTTTGTAGTCACACCTCCTGCCGTTGCGCCACGAATATATAAATTATTTTAATTCACTCGGTTTTGTGCAATGAAGCTTTCTAATTAACTAATTCTAGAATAACTTCCTAGTTTGTCAGCGAAATTTTCATAGTTAGGGTATTTTTTTTTTTTGGTATATGATGACATAATTATAATGTGTGATATAAGATGATAAATGTGATGGTTCCTGATTTTACTTCCATTTTAGGATTTATAATTTTTATTTTACACTCTATGTTTATTCTGTCACTCAACACGCATAGTTCGAACTCCTCGGATTCTGGCACATAGCGGAGAACGGAGTGATTTAACATAGTGTTGTTTCGAAATACTTCGCTATAAAGTCTAAAGCTAAAAAATACTACTACAAGATTTTAGCTTAAAGATATTTTGCGATACATTTCGTGATATAACTTGTGGTTACTCCTATCAATGTCTAAACTACAGATACAGGCTGAATTTCAGACACTGATAGGAATAAATAGGAATGTCGGTTAAACAATGGCAGCAGGATTTTCGAGGCAGAGGAAACCTAACGTTAATACGCTCCGTTGTCCACTTTTTTGCCCAATTTTCGATACACTGCTTATTGAATGGCGGAACTCAACCCAGTGTCGAGCTCGAGCGAAAAAATTAACGGGATCGAATCCACAACCCTCGAATTTATAGGTAGATGCTGTTCCACTACATCACGACAGCCTTAAGTCAGACACTCAAATATCATAATTAAAGAATTAATATAACATAGTAATAAAATTTTTACCATTCATCTTCTATATGTGTCGTATTTTCATATATTTACGCAGAAAGTAAATCACTTAGTATAAAAAACCTACGCACTCTGTAACAATTTTATTTAGAAAATTTAATAAAACAAAATGCTCATATGAAACGTAATATGGTATATACGAGTAGAATCATTATATTACGTTTGAGCATTTGTTAATATGAGGACGTCGTGGCGGAGCGTGTAACGGAACACGCGGCAGTTATGGGTTTGAATATCACACGGGGGAATGACTTAGTCTTATGTCCTTATTTTAGTAAAAAAGATAAAATCACGGCGTTGCGATCAACTCATATTCCAAAAATTGAGTGAACAGTGGGGTGTCTTAATATTACGATCCATCTGTCTCTTCCATATGCGGGATACACAGTGAAGCTAAAAAAAAATTATAAATGCAATACATCTGAACAAATTTAATTTTGAATTCAATACAAAGTTTTGAACTTCTGTTGAGAATGTTTCGTTGGTTAACTAACGCTGAACTAAGCTGGAGTTGACCGATTATAGCGTGTTTGGACAACCTGCTATTGAAGCTGGGTTAGTTATCGTGTGATTATCGAAACTTTAATATTAGTGTTTAATCTACGGGATGGTTTGTAATATTACGGTATTGTAATATAACGAATTAGATTCATTTAAAATCAGACAATTTTTTTTTAATTTTAAGCTTTACTAGTAGGTAGGAGGGAACCTGAAATTCAGACACTTCATTTCGTGCTAAGCGTCGGAACTCAACCCGCGCTTTGTCTCGTTACCAGTGCGAGGAACTCAAAATGTCCAAATTGTATTACCTCGAGTGTGAATCGAACTCCCAACCTGTCGTGTTTACAGTTGCATGTTTGTGCTCCTGCGCCACTAATGGCCTCTATATTTGAAATGAATGAAAAAATAACCACTGCACTAAAGAATACAGTATATCAAGTACTTTAATCAATTGGAAAGAATCCTTAGAAACTAAAATTTTTCTTCCCCCGTTATACAATGTGCAATATCGTTGAAGTCTGTGTTCATTTAACAAAGGGGTAGTTTGCTACCCTCGAACAATTTACCCATAGAAAAGACGTAGCTCAGATTACAAATGTTACTAATGACTTAAGAAGGTTACTTGATTTTTTTATATAAAACCATTATATTGTTATATTAATCTCTATATATAATAAGACAGTAAAAATATTTTGTCTGTACATTTAGTAATTTTGACTGAAATGGATAGAGGGACACTTAAAAAGACTAATAGAAAGCAAAAAGATTTTTTTTGAATTTCTTGTCTGTCTGTCTGTCTGTCTGTCTGTCTGTCTGTCTGTCTGTCTGTCTGTCTGTCTGTCTGTCTGTCGACATATTGTTGTCCGCATTTTTCTCTGAAACTACTGAACCGATTTACTTGAAAATTTCACTAATTGCTTTGTTTTAACTCAATTGAGGTTCTAAAGTTTGGTTCATCAAAATCGGTTCATTAAAAAAAAAGTTATCGTCATTTTAATGAACTCAAGGCATTAGCTTGCCAGCGAATGTTATATAGAAATCGCGCTGGTATGACCCTGGCTAAAGAATGACATTCGAAACGTCTTGATTATATGACTGTTGATAAAAATATATATTTTTGAAGCACTATTATACAATATTTTATACAATAAAGTAAACAATGCCAGTCGTGGCGCAGCGGCAAGAAGTGTGACTGTAAAACCAACTGGTTGTGGGTTCGATCCCCACTCGAGGAGATGAAATATGAACTTAAATTTATATTTCCATTTCTTCGTTCTGGTGGCGAGGTTAAGCGCGGCGTTGAGTTCTGCCACTCAACAAGCAATGCCTCCAGAATTCGGCAGAAAGTGGGGAACGGAGTATCTTAACACTAGGTTCCCTCTGCCTACCCTGCTATGTGCGGGATACAGCGTGAAGCTGATTTATTTATTTTAAGTAAACAAAATTGAATTGTTAGTAGAGATTACCTTCATAAATTGTAACAGTAAAGTTTAAATCGTAATTAATTCAACACAGAGATAAAGAACGATTTGATCTTCAAAGAAATATCAAGTAAATACATAGATTTTTTGGTTCGTTCGTTCGTTTGAAATAAATCTATATAAAAATGCCTAAAAACATCCTTTCTCGGTGTACTCTGTAATAACTACATATTTACCAATTATTCATTTATCTAATAATATGCAAACAGGAGTTAATATGCAAACATAACAGTTATTTTACAAAGAATATTATGAATCCTTAACCAAATTAATAATTTTACATTTAAGACTGTTTCTGAAGCAGTACAATTATTAAGTGACATCAGCACATTTAACAGAGCTTTAAAAAACATAACATAGGTAAAAAGAACGTAATGTTACAAAAATATACACATATATATATATATATATATATATATATATATATATATATATATATATATATATATATATATAATAAATAATTAGCTTTATGTATATTTTATGAATATCAAATATCGACATTGGTCATATTTTTTAGTTCGAAACAATCAAAAATTCTTACAGAAGTTACGATAATGTCGTAAAAAAATCATAATAGAATATTACAGATTAAAGTAACAAAAAATCATATTAGAAGTCATTATAGTTCTATTATAGGGTGTGAGGCCAGTCGTGGCGCAGCGGCACGAGGTGTGACTGCAAAACCGACTGGTTGTGGGTTCGATCCCCACTCGAGGAGATGAAATATTTACTTAAATTTATATTTCCATTTCTTCGCTCTGATGTCGAGGTTAAGCGCGGCGTTGAGTTCTGCCACTCAACACGCAATGCCTCCAGAATTCGGCAGAAAGTGGGGAACGGAGTGTCTTAACACTAGGTTTCCTCTGCCTACCCTGCTGTGTGCGGGATACAGCGTGAAGCTGATTTATTTATTTATTTTATTTTATTATAGTTGTCAATCAATTCTGCTTAAATCAATAATCATGTATTTTAAGCGGGCGAAGCCGTGGGCGGGCCGCTAGTTTTATATATATTACAGCTTCACGTTGTACCTATCCCGCGCACAGCAGGGTAGGCAGAGGGAACTTGAGAACCATTAAGACACTTCCGTTCCGCACTTTTCACTGAAGCAGAACAGAACACAAAGGACAGAGCAGAAAGAACATGCAATGTGTTGAGTTACGGATCTCAACGCCGACTCGTTTCCGGTGAGCGAGGACATGAAAATAATAAATATTTCATTCCCCCTTGTGGAAATCGAACCCAAAACCGTCACGTTTACAATCGTACAAGTAATAGAATCAAAAGCTTCTAAAACACCTGAAATATATACGCATTGATCGTAAAGTACCAACATACTTCTTTGTCTCTACAAAAGTTGAAATATCGCATCAATTTGTATAGATTTAGATCTCGGTGCAGACGAGGCCCTCGGCGGATCCAATTGAATTTATTTGTTCAGTAAATAGCGTTAAAGGCCCTTTTATACGTCAATAAGAATTGTGAAGAATTTTGTTAACGGTTTTTTTTTGGTTCAGTCCTGTTTACATTCTGTTTAATATGTTTGCGCATCTTGAGGCGCGGCTTCAAATCCTCCTAGGTTCAAAATTTTTAAGTTTCTAAATAATCATTTTCCTTTCATTAGTATAACAATGTTAAAAATGTATATATCTATTTTATCTATACGCTGTATCCCGCATATAGCAGAGTTGAGAGATTGAACCTAGTAATAAGTAGTAATATTTATAAAGGTCAACGCGCAGGTTTGAGTTCCGCTACTTAACACGCAATGCCACAAACATTCGGCGGAAACCGGTGAACGGAGTGTTGGAGCTGTAACGGAGGTACCCTCTGCCTACCCTAGTATATGCGGGATACAGCGTGAAGCTGAAAAAAAATTATGATTATATATAGCATAATGTATAGATAAATAAAGAGATTTCAAACATTAAGACGCTATATTCAAAATAAACACGTACTTTTCTACGTCATAATCAGAAATAGCTACAGCATTTACACCTCCGCTCTCTAATTAATTCGACCCTATTATAGCACCCCTTTAATGGTATGCGAGGGTCTATTTTTGCTTTATATTTTTATGATTCCTACTTCTACTTTGCGTTGGCGTTGATTGTGATGAATGAGAAAAATTTATCTTTGAAACATTTTAAACTGAAATGAGAAGGAGAATAATGGTTGTTGCGAAAACTCAATAGGCATTTTACGTGAGGAATACTCTACACAAATAAACTGTTTGTTATTTATATTAAATCCTGAATTCGTTAACTTTTGTTGTTACATAATTGTTGAAATAAGATTTATGTGAAAGTGGAAGTCTGTATTTTATTATATATCCTTAAATATTACGTCAAATAGCAAAAGTATAAGAGATACATGATTGTATTATACCGCCGAGCTTCATGCGGGCTCTTAATTTATTTACAACCTCCGTATAGTCGCAAATAAACGAATAATTTTATCATTGGTTTCCAAATATGAAATGATATCTTATTTATATAGAACTTGGCATTTTTAGTTTATTAGGTAAATGAGAATAAAAGATGGAATAAATGAATAGTTCAAAAAACCAATATTACACTTTTATTTAATACACTAATGTCATGGTTGAATACTTGTACAAAATTGCATGCTGCTCAAAATTGAGGAGATTGGTTGAATGGAGCCGTACATGCGTGTCAGATCAGGCCATGCTCATCATATAGATTCATTGTCATCAGAACTGAACATGTGTGCAAAATTTCTGCTTCATAAAATGAAAAGAAGTGCTTCTAATTTAGCTTGCAAAATTTGACCTGAACAAACGTATTTCCTTCCATACATTACAAGTTAAATAAAAGCTTGTGAAAAAAAAATTTGGGTCTTGGGATGCCTGACAGAAGTGATAACTTAAAATTAATCTAAGTTGATTTATTTAATTTAAATAAAAAATCTCAGTTGGAGGCAATCTCGTAGCCGTTACACTCCGACGATATTACACTACAACCCGAAGCGTTCTAATATTTTTATTTATACAGGTGCGTTGCCGGCCTTTAAAGTGGAGATAGTCGCGCTTATTGAAGGTACTCAGGTCGTATCGACCTGAAAACACTGCCGCAGGTAGGCCATTCCACAGTTCCGTGGCGCGTGGAAGGAAGTTCCTACGAAACCGCACAGTAGTAAAGTGTCACGTCACCAGATAGTGTGGATGGTACTTGAGTTTGTGACAAATTGTACTGTTTGAAAAATTTGGCGACAGGTAACAGGTCATACAGTTCTCCAGAACAGTCCCCATGATAAATGTGGTGACGAACGCACAGCGAGGAGACATCTCTATGTAAAGATCATTGGGTCCACAAAGATTAGAATGGCTCTAAGTTATATGTGATCAAATGGGTTAAGCTGATACTAAGGTGCACCAGCCCAGAGATGGGCAGACAGGGCCAATTGGTATTTTAGCGTGGAGTACTGTCTCGCTCTGCTGATAACCCTCAGTTTCTTCGGGGGCAACTTGGCCTTCACAATACTAGCAGTCACTTGAAACGCTAAGCCTCAAAGTGCTGATACTGGGCGTGGCTATTAGGGGAGTGTTTTGGAAGATTGGCAATATGACAAATGGAGTTTTTTTAGTGGTTAACGCGCAAACTTGTGTCTTCTTAGGTTTGAATTGATCGAAGATTGATGAAGTTACTTTCACCACATGAAGAAACATTCCCGAGGAATGCCTCAACTGAAGACAAGCTTATTTCGGCACCGGCCGACGTTTTCCCGAGAATGACTTGCATGGCCGAATTAAATTGTATAAAATCTCGTTAATGGGAGTTTTGCAAGGAGCGCCCCATGCTGTACTCGATCGAAGGCCTTCGCCTTGTCCAAACTAACTTAGACAAGATAGCCACAGCCCAACGGTGGGTTAGGTACACCAGAAGATCACCGGTTGATCGACCATGTCGGAACCCATATTGACTGTCATTAATCAATCGGTGATCCTCAAGATAAACCAAGAGCAACAAAGTCGCTGTCGGTGGTTTTTGCTCCGAACACATGCCCCTGAATGCTGGACATATTTACTCCGGTCATACAAGTTATGAGTTGTGTCGCTCAGCCGGGCAATTTGATTTTCCGTCATAAATAACAAGGCCGACCATGCCGTCTCAAGATGGCGGTGGACGGCATTCAGTTTGGAGTGAAGACCCATAATGTAGCAAAAGTCCACGTTAAACGTAGTAGGGGTTGCTGTGGAGCGTACGCCTCGTTTGCCCTGCCCATAGCGCGGAACTGGGACCTCTTAAAATTCGACGGGACGAAAATTTCCAACACTGAAGGTGCTGGTACCCTCCTAGGGTAATTTGTCTTTGAATGCCGCTATCATATTCCGCCGGAGTCCAGCATTACCTAATGCGAAACGTAGTAGCAGAAAGCCACTATTTTACGGCGGTTTTAAATGCCGATGGTGGTCTGGCTATGCGTGTTAGGCCGGGATCACACGACAATGTTTTTTTAAATTTTAATCAAAATTATATTTTATTTCATATTATAAAACTCTTCCGCTTCCATTTTACATCTTGACGTCCTCCCAGAAAAAGTTGCTGGCCACAATTTGTTAATAAAAAAGACGTAAAATCTTTCCACGTATTGCAACGTATTGTAAGTAACCAGTTAAAATAAAATCAGTCCTAAAGCGGAGAAATGCGGGATAGAAAATATCTTATTCTGATGACTGGAAAAAAAATCAGTAAATAGTCGTATATCATCTACACTGTACACCTCTCAAGAGTAACATATATACTAATAAAACGTAACGCGACGTCTGTTTGTAAACAGAGGTCACTCAGGGGTCACGTCCCGAGGCGCGGCTGTATACAACCCATGACATTTCATTTTACTGTCACTTTTCCCACAATTTTAACATTTCAACTCACGGTTTAATCAACGTTATGAATAAGTTAACTTTGTTATTTTTTATTTGCTTGTCAAATATGGCTTCACGCTGTATCCCGCGTACAGCAGGGTTATCTAATATTGGATCATAAATTATATCAGTTTTACTCTTTATCTCGTATATAGTAGGGTAATTAAAGGGAATTAGTGTTAAAACACTCCATTTTACGCGTCGTCCAATCTTCGAGATATTGTGTGTTTAGAGGCGGAACTCAACGCCTTGCCTTGGTTCTTATTAGAGCGAGGATATGAAATAATGAATTATCCCGAGTAGGAACGAGCCCATAGAAGTAAATAAATAAAATATATTTGTAATTTAAGTTGCAGTTTACACTGAAGTTAGAGGGAACTTAAGCGACACATCCGTTCTACATTTTCCGCCCAAATACATTGACTTTGTTTGTTGAATGGTGAAAATTGTAGCGCTTCGGATGAATTAAAGAAAGAAAATAGTATAAAGGATCTTTCTTATCCACTTTTCTTATAATACGTTGAGTTGAGAAATAGAAATAAAAATAAATGTAATACAAAAATTGGACCATCATGGCAAAGCAGCACAGCGTCTAAATGAGAACACGACGGTTGTGCTTTCGATTTCTACTCGAGGAAATGGATTATTTTGATCCTATTTCTCGGAAATAAGCGCGCGCGAGGAATGGAGGACCTTAGCACCGTAGCACCGGGTGGTTGCTTTTGTTTGTTTTGTTATATCCGGGATAGAGTATGAAAATAAATAATAGAAATATATAATATAAAAATATCACCGAGGTGATCAAACCCATAGCTATCGCAGGTCTTGTGGCAAGAATATTCCACTATTTTACTATTAGTTTTATTATTATATTTGATTTATCATAAAAATATATAAAAGATACATCATATAAAATATTCAATTTAAAACATATTAAATAATTTGTGTGAAATACACAAATTTATCACACAAAAAAGTATATTTATTAAAATGAAACAGCGTTCGGTATCAGAATGTTTTCGTGACACATTTGACAGGTTCATCCGCCCGCGTTCCATGTGTGACAAGTTGATATATTTGTTGAAAAGTGTCATTTTGACACAATGGTAGTGTCTGATTGTAAACAATGGTTGGTGGTTCGATTTTGCTCCGAATTTTCGCTAAAAAAAGACAGTATTTAGTGTTATATTCCAGATATTGCCAGTTGTGTACGGAATTCAACTCTGCGCTTTGTCGTTAGAACGGTATCAAACTCGCAGCCATCATTTCGAAAGTAGGGAACAGAAGTATCTTAATGGGAACGGAGGGTCCTAATACTAAGATCCCGGATTGCCTTTGCCTACGTTCTTATGTGTGCGGAATAGAAAAACAAACAATTTTGAAATTTATATCGAACCCTTGGTTCACGCTGAACAACTCGTACTTGATGGATATTTTTTTAATAAAAAATTCAAACAAATCATTCTTTATTAAAAAAAATCTTTATTATTCATTTAATAAACATAGTAACCTCACGCAATGCCTCGAAAAGTTTGACTGAAAGTGGGGAACGGAGACTCTTAACACTAGGTTCCCTCGGCCTATCCTGCTGTATGTAAGATACAGCGTGAAGCTGATTTTCTTAATAAACCTAATTGTGTAGTTTAAGCGGATGAGCCGCTGGTATAAAAATAAAAGTTTCAATTATTTTATATATCAACGCTACGTTATTCCCACAATCTTGTGTAGGATATTTATTTAGAAGAAATATTTGGACTACTGTCATCTCTGGGGACCCTAATAAATATTTGCTGTATTGTTTGCGGAACGACCTCCCGAACAATTACGTAGGGACAATAGTAGGGTAGTGCGAACAAAAAGTAAATCGTTTTGAATTTTCTTCGTAGAGTACTGGGATATATAGAATTGTATGTGGAGTGTATATACTATACGTTGTTTGTGAGCTCGATTTCAAGAAGCAAGAAGACAAAGCGCGGCGGTCAAACTCATTACTATATTAGAAGTGTCTCAAAATTTTTATGGAAAGTAGGGAATGAAGTATCTTTACACTAAGTTCCTTCTAGGTTAGGTCAAGGTTTAATTTATATACAAATACATACAACATTGTAGTGTTACTTTGTACCGCACCCGTTCTTTAATAGCTGTAAAATATGAAAAATTCTAATGCAGGTATAAAATTTCGAGTGAAATGTTATAATATTTGAGGCCCGCATACATATTTCATGCATTGCAAAATATTCTGCGCGTTCAAAGAGCAACATTTTATGACATTCTCAAAGTAGCGGTCTTAAGAGAAAATATTTAATGAATTCATTCGTGTATGTTGAGATCGTCGCGGCTTAGCGGCACTGACATCTGACTGAAAGCGTCACGGTCGTGAGTTCCATTCCTACTTGGATGAATAATTTTAATTTTCTCGCTCAGTTAAGATGTCAGAAAGCGGTGTTGAGTTCTGGCACTCATAATAAAATGGCTCAAAAGTTGTATAGTGGAAGAACGGAGTGAACAAAGTTTCAGCGGTTCACTTTTCCTATTCGAAATAATGTTAAATTAATATTACAATACTTATTAAAATTATGCTGTAGTTCTCTTCTCACTTCGCACTTCTTGCAAAATTTCATAATTCCAGGTCCACTGGAGTTATCCTATAGGTATTGATAACGCGGCGATCGTATATATAATGCGCCTGCGCATGATATATACGATCGTAGTTGCTGATTGACTTAGACACTTTTTTTGAGCTCTAAGAAATTATAGACCTGGATATTTGATACTAGTTTCAGTTTGATACCTCCATCTTAAGTGAAATAGTCTTAACAGACAAACAGACATATCGACAGATAGACGTATAGACAGACAGAAGGATAACAATATGAGGGTTTGGTTTTTCTTTTGAGGTACAGAACATTAAAAATGAATATGAATCTAAAAACAGTGAGGCCAGCCGTGGCGAAGCGACAGATTGTGGGTTCTACTTCCACTCGAGGAAATAATATATTTAATATTTTCATATCTTCCCTCCGGTATCGAAACAAAGACCGGCGTTAATATCCGCTACTCAACACGCGATGCCTACAGAATGTCTAAAAGTGTCAAGGTACCTTCTGAGTACAATGCTTTGTGGATATAGCATAAAATAAAAAATAATAATATGTAAAACTCTACTAATTAATGTATTTTTACAACAGCCCGTGGCTAATAAAATACCTTTAAAGAAGTTTTTCGAAGTAAGTTCATAGCAACTACGCAAACTTTCCAGGAAATCTAGTAAATAAAACTGACATTTTTACTAAAAATAATAAGAAAATAAATTATATCGCTATGACAAAGAATTTGTTTTATTATTTGTTTAGTTAGTTTATAAAGGTGTGATAAAATAATCCTCGGTAAGGAAAACAGATATATTCCTAGAATGATCCGCGAGGCTATTGAAATACAAAAACATCCTAATTTCAATAGAGAGGATGGCTGGAAGCTTTCTACCACCTGGGACCCACTCATAAAATCATTGAAGTCTCAAACCCACATTACCAGAGGGCAAGACAATAGTACGCGAGGCAATTAAGAAATCGTTGGCGGTAGTTTGATATAATAATTATGTCAACTGACAGACGAATGCCACCTCAGTCTACTCGTGACCACGGACTACGGACAAAGTAATATTATAGTATATAGTGACAATCTAGGGAAAAATATGGGAGTGATTTTAAATAAGATTTGTAAGGGACAGTCAGTATTAAATTATTGTATGCCGGGAGCTTCTTACTCCCAAATAATGAACAAAATTCTAACTAATACTCACTGTCCTAATACAGTTTTAATTATTTTCATCGGGGGAAGGGGAAATGTAAATAAAAAAATATTACAAGACTACCATGTACTAATGAATTTAAATGTAAAAAAAATTATTATGTTTACATTTCCTTACATAAAAAATTGCCACAAGAAAATGACATTAGATATAATTTAAATAATATGTTACATATATTAATAAATAGTAATTATGTAACATTATGTGATAGGCTACACCTATCTTATTTTTACAAAAGACAGATAGCAAGTATGCTATCTTATTTTTTACAATTTAACCTAGCCAATACTGTGGCTAGAAAGACTACTGTTCCTCTTGAACAGTGTAATACAACATGTTTGGAACCTGTTCCAATTAATTTAAATTAAATTATGAGACAATAGAGGCCATCTCTGGCAACATATTATACAATAATAAAAATGAAATAAATATGAATATAAAATTAAATAGAATTTGTTATGATAATGATACAAACTTGGTGCATCAAAACATACAAGGGATGTTTAATAAAGAGTTAGAAATCGAATTATTCTTAAATAGTAATAATGTTCATGTACTTTGTATTACAAAACACTGGCTTCGAAGCTCTGAGGCTATTTTTAATTTTAATAATCACCAAGTTGCTAGTATGTTCAATAGAGAAAAAACTATTCGCGGTGGCTCTTTAATAATTTTGAATAAATCTTATTATTAAATATATAACGTAAATAAAACACTGAGTTCACAATAAGTATTGTATTAGCTAAGTAGCTTGACATGAACTAAACTTGTCATACATAATTCCAGCTTACCCACTTAAATTCACTTTATTACTTAACAAAGCAAATAAGTACCTTCTAAAATAACAATCTTTAACAACACACAAATTTATACTACTTTATATATGACATACCTCCCCAACAAGATAGTTTCACAATAATTTAAACATCAACACAAAATAACACATAAGACATAACAATCAATTTAAATAATGAGCATCTTCAACCACCTGCGGCCTCTGATAAGGTGACTTTGCACGTACACTAAACTTATTTTTAATTTTTCCTGTGCTATCTGAACTACTAGGAATTCCTAACATTTCTGCCCATTCTGTGGCATCCGGTATAGTAATGATTTCTTCCTCTTCCTGACTATTCTCCTTCTCTTTGCTTTCATTCATATCATCCTCATCTTTATCCATATCCACATCTATATTTTCAGTGGTGATATTTGGTGATAAATGTTCACGATTACCATTTACCTCTCCCTCTGTCTGAGTTGCTGCCGGAGTCATTTTTATCAACTGGTCAATATGTCTGTTAATAATCGTGCCCTCGCTCGTCTTCACTTTATAATTAGATGGACCTGACTTTTCATTAATTATACCAGGAAGCCACCTTGGACCACTCTGGTTGTAATTTCTATACATTACTTTCTGGTTTACATTAGTCTGACGTGGTTTCTTATGATTATTATTATAAACTTCCTGTTCATTTTTTGTGTTTCTCAAATTATCTGGATGCAAAGTATCTAATAGAGTACGCAGACGCCTCTTCATTAGTAATTCTGATGGACTTTTATTAGTTGTTATGCATGGTGTACTCCTAAGAGCTAGCAACAAATTAGGAATTCTAACAGCCCACGGTAAATTATCCATTTTATTTAGTTTTCCCTTTATCGTTTGAACCATGCGCTCAGCCAAACCATTAGTAGCTGGGTGGTAAGGTGCTGTCTTTACATGCCTAATATTATTGGCCTTCAAAAAATTCTGCATATCGCTTGATATAAAAGAAGTGCCATTATCCGATACTAGCACTTCACACAAACCATGGGTGGCAAATACTGATCTTAATAAGCCAATGGCTGTTGCAGATGTGGTATTATTTACCACAAACACTTCTGGCCACCTGGAGTATGCATCTACCATGATCAAGAAATATTTATTCTTATAAGGTCCGGCCCAATCAATGTGGATCCTTGACCAGGGTCTTGTCGGCGTAATCCATTCATGCACTACCTTAGGTGGCATATGTCGATTTTCTAAGCATTTTGAACAACTGCCAATCATTAATTCAATGTCTTCATTGAGACCTGGCCACCAGACGTAACTCCGAGCAACTGATTTTGTTTGAACTATTCCTGAATGTGCTTTATGTAGAACTTGTAATACATGTGGTCTAAGTTCACTCGGTATAAATACACGACAGCCGAGAAGTATGCAATCATCTTGCAGTGATAGTTCAAGTTTATGTAACCAAAATGGACGGAGACATTTGTCATTCATTTTTGTTGGCCACCCGTGCTTTATATAGTGCACAACTTGACATAAAGTTTTGTCTTGTTTTGTTGCTAAAGCAACGCGTTCAGCATCATAAGGAAAATCGTCTGGTGCTTCAGCCATTAATAAAATATCACTCAAAAGCTGCTCTGGTTGTTCGGCCACTGGTTGAGGCCATCTACTGAGACTATCGGCATATCCAATTTGAGATCCAGGTTTGTATACTATATCATAATTATGTGCACTCAATGCAATAACAATTCTAGTTAGTCGAGGTGAGAGCATAGTTGGCATAGGTTTTTTAGGATCGAAAATGCCAAGTAGAGGTTTATGGTCCGTGACTATACGGAAACGTCTTGCCATCAGGTAATTATGAAATTTTGTTATACCAAACATAATAGACGCTGCCTCTTTATCAAGTTGTGAATAACGTCTTTCGTGTGAATGAAGAGTTCTAGATGCCATTGCTATCGGACGTTCTTCCATATCCTCCATTTCATGAGATAATACTGCACCAACTCCATACTCTGAACTGTCACAGGTGAGTATTAAAGGTTTGTTCACATCATAATGTACCAAGGTTACATCGAAGGTAAGTAAACGTTTAGCTGTTTCGAATGCATTCTGCTCTACTTTTGACCATTTCCAAATATTTTTAGCATCTAATAAACGATGTAACGGCTCTAATATCGTAGCTTTGTGTGGAACAAATCGCTCATAAAAATTGTAAAGGCCAAGAAATGCTTGCAACTCTTTCTTGTTTTTTGGTGCAGGAGTCTTCACAATAGAATCTACCTTACTAGGTGCTGGGTGTATGCCTTCTGCATCTATGACAAATCCAAGAAATTCTACCTTCTCCTGAGCAAATTTACATTTCATTTTATTTAAGCGCAGACCTGCTTTTTCTATTTTTCCGAGTACCATGTCTAACCTTTCTAGCATTTCTAACATCGACCTCCCACTAATGATAATGTCATCAATCAATACTGCAACACCTGGAATGCCCGCTAATAACGAAGTCATTAAGCGCTGGAATATTCCGGGACATGCTTTAACGCCAAATGCTAACCTATGTACAGTATATAGGCCCTTACAAGTGTTTAAAGTAAGTAATTTTGATGTATTATCATCCACAACCACTTGGGTATATGCTCTGTCTAGGTCTAATGTTGTAAAAATTTTTCCACCAGCAACTGTGGCAAAAACTTCATTAGCCGTTGGCATCGGGTATGTATCCGATTCCGTCGCCTCATTCACTGTACTGCGGTAATCTCCGCATAGTCTTATTTCACCTGATTTTTTCACTATAGGGACCACAGGTGTAGCCCACTCCGAAAATGACACGGGACACAAAACTCCTTCTTGTTCTAATCTATCTATCTCATTTTCAACCCGTTCTCTAAGAGCATATGGCACAGGGCGCGCTTTTAAAAATCTAGGATTTGCACCAGATTTCACATGTATAGTAACGGGATTACCATTGTAAGTGCCAAGGCCATCTCTAAATACATCCGTATGCCTTGTTATTACCTTCTCCAATTGCGCCAGATCATCGCTAGCAATGAAATTAATGTTCATTGATATATTTAGAGGTGCGAGCCAATTGCGACCAAGCAGATTTGGGCCATTCCCTTTAGCTACTATCATAGTCAAATCTATTAAAACATTCCTATATCGCACTGGCAATATTGCCTGCCCGAGCAACTTTACTGGTGTTTCATTCCATGTACGCAATGATAACTGGACCTGTTTTAATGTGTTCTGCGGCAAGAGACTGCAAAGCACACTCCATGTGCGTTCATTGATGAGAGAGAAACTAGCCCCAGTATCGACTTGCATCCGCACGGGCACGCCAGCAATGAAAATATCGACTTCGTAAGGTGGCACCCGCGTAGCACTCTGCATGTTGTAAATGCCATTTAATAGGTCTCCATTATCTTCAATCTGTGTGAAATTAACGTCCTTCTGGTTAGACTTTTTCTTTTTAATACAAATTTTTTCAATGTGCCCTCGCTTCTTACAAAATCGGCAAATTGCGTTGACAAAACGACATTCCCCTGCGTGTCGGTTCCCACATCGGTAACACAACCGATTAGACACTGTCGTTTGTACTGCGTTAACGTCCATCGGCTCGCCGGCGTCGACGTCGACCGATGTCTCTGCGCGCGTCCTCACGTCCGCGACGGCGCCAGTGATACTCGTGGTACCGTGTATCATGCGCACATCACGAACTGCACTTTCTGATGCTAACATTGCATTCACTACGTCCTGATACTGTAAATTGTCCCGTTTTAATAGTTCGTATTGTAATCTACTATCACTCATACCACATACTAGTTTGTCGCGTAACATTCTTTCTAAGTCTGTAAAATTACACTTGGAACTAAGTTTTCTCACATCCGCAATAAAGTCTGAAGCTGATTCACAACGTTTTTGTTCCCGTTTATAAAACTTAAATGACATTGTTATTTCATTTGGAGTAGGACTGTAATGCCTACTTAGAATTGTTTCTATTTCGGTAAAAGTCACATCGGTCGCTTTTCTGGGCGTAATTAACGCAAGCAAAGTATCATACACTCGCGAACCACACACTGTGAAAAAATTTGCACGCTTAACATTGTCCACGATCACGCCATTTGCCTCGAAACAAAACTTTAATCGATCTATGTAACTGTCCCAGTTAGCTAAATCTGGATTGTATTCTTCAAATCGTATAGCTTTCTTATCCATTTTGTGTAACTTTTAACTTCTCGTCGCCAATATTAAATATATAACGTAAATAAAACACTGAGTTCACAATAAGTATTGTATTAGCTAAGTAGCTTGACATGAACTAAACTTGTCATACATAATTCCAGCTTACCCACTTAAATTCACTTTATTACTTAACAAAGCAAATAAGTACCTTCTAAAATAACAATCTTTAACAACACACAAATTTATACTACTTTATATATGACACTTATAAATTTAAAGAACGTAAAGATATTGTGAGCCTCTCTGTTGAGCAGACTATTGAAATGGCCTGTGTTGAGCTAGAGCATTTCATTGTTGTAAGTGTATACAGACCTCCCTCTGGGTTATATGAACACTTTGAAATAATTTTAGAACAAGTACTTGTAAAGTTATCTGGGTCTAAGAAATTAATAGTTGTATGTGGTGATTTTAATATTAATTTACTAGAAAATTCCACCATTTGCACTAGATTCAGGTCACTACTTAATTCATATAACCTAGACAATCTATTTCTAGAGCCAACAAGAATCACTCATTGTACCGCTACTTGCATTGATAATATTTTTACAAACTCTGTGCCTTGTAAAAAATCAATAATTAATATGTTAAGTTCAGATCATTGCGGACAGTTGGCTTCCTTTCACATTGGTAAAAAAAAAATTGATAAAAATAAAAAAAATGTTTGTATACCGATGACAACTAGTCGTATAGAAAAGTTCAGAAGTAATATAATAACAAAACTTAAATATTTAAAACATAATAATAAGCCCAATTTACTATATGAGAATTTTTTCAATGTTATACAGAGTGAGTTCAAAGCTATATTTACTTCTAGAACAGTCAATTCCAGGAGCTTCTTGTCATTCAAGGATTGGGCGACTGTGGGAATTCATAAGAGTAGACAAAGGTTATATGAACTTTATAGTGAGAAAATGTATAACCATAGTGAAACATTTATTAATTATGTTAAATCTTATTCTAAATTATTTAAAAAAGTGTGTTCCATGGCAAAATCGTTACATATTAAAAACAAGATTAAAAACTCTTTTAATAAAATTAAAATGACATGGGACATAATAAATTGTGAAACTGGAAAAGCCAGGGATTGCAATTATGAATTTAAATTAAGAATTGACAATGGGTTAACCAGCTCGGACCAAGAAGTTGCCAGTGTTTTTGAAAAATTCTTTGCTGATATTCCAGTTTCCACAACCAAAACACTTATATCTTCCACGACAGTCGCTGAATCTTTACTTAAGGAGAACGTAAACAAATGTGATATAGATTTCAAATTTAATGGTAGTCATATAATAGACGCTGTTGCTCCTTACCTCGCGACTGTATTTAATAGTTGTATAGAGTATGGTGTGTTTCCTGACTTAATGAAATTTAGTAAAGTCATACCTATATTTAAATCGGGTAGTACATCTGATCCCAACAATTTCAGACCTGTATCTATACTACCCTCATTTAGTAAAATCTTTGAGAAAATTATTTTAAATCAAATGCTGATGCACTTTGACTCACATCAGCTTTTGCATGATAAACAGTATGGCTTTACTAAAGGTCGCTCGACTACTGATGCTGGTGTAGGACTTATAAAAAGTATATTTGAGGCTTGGGAGGGATCGCAGGATGCTCTTGGTATGTTCTGTGATCTGTCTAAGGCCTTTGATTGCGTTCAGCACTCTACATTGGTCATGAAGCTACACCATTACGGCATAAGAGGACGTGCACTCAATCTTCTGACTTCTTATTTAGCTAACAGAATTCAGAGGGTTGATGTAAATGGCAAGAAATCTCCTGGATCATTTGTCAGTATGGGGGTCCCACAAGGGTCTATTCTTGGTCCTTTTCTGTTTTTAATATACATAAATGATTTGCCATTTTTAGTGGGAAAGAACCATGATATAGTATTGTTTGCTGATGATACTTCATTGATTTTTAAAATAAAACGACGACAAAACATATATGACGATGTAAACAATGCTCTATCGAAAGTAGTACATTGGTTTAGTGTTAATAACTTACTATTGAATAGTAAAAAAACTAAATGTATAATCTTCAGAATACCTAACACAAAATTTGTTAAAGCTGATGTACTCTTGAATGGTGAAGCCGTGGAACCTGTCGATTCTACGGTGTTTCTCGGTATCACCATTGACTCTAAATTGCAGTGGGGACCTCATATCGATGGATTGGCGAATAGACTTAGCTCAGCAGCTTTTGCGGTTAAAAAAATCAGACGATTAACGGATGTGGAAACGGCTCGCCTTGTTTACTTTAGCTACTTTCATAGTATTATGTCCTACGGCATTCTACTTTGGGGTAATGCAGCCGGTATTAAATCAATTTTTGTCTTGCAGAAGCGAGCTATTCGCGCAATCTATAATTTAGGCCCAAAAGAATCGTTAAGGCAAAAATTTAAAGAAATAAATATTTTGACAGTTGCATCTCAATACATTTTTGAAAATGTTATGTATATTAAGAAGAATATTAAAGATTTTGCCAAAATTGGTGATGTACATAATATCAATACTAGAAATAGGAGTAAACTTATTGCACCTGTGACCCGATTACATCGGGTCCGTAATTCTTTTATGGGACAATGTGTACGCTTTTACAATAGGATCCCAGAAAACGTCCGAGAATGTTCTATATCACAATTTAAAAGAGTTGTGAAAAGACGTTTGTGTGTTAAAGGTTATTACCAAATTAATGATTATATAAATGATAACACGCCTTGGGAATGAAATGCTCGCTCCAGTCTATTTCAAAGTATCATTGTCAGAAACGCTGAAATGTGATTTTGTATAATTGATTTTAAAAAAAATAAGTCCCGCTGAGTTTCTTGCGCCGGTTCTTCTCAGGTCTGAGGCACTAATTTTAGTGAACTGGTGGTAAATTATTTGACGTTCAAAAAATGAAGCATGTAACTTTTTATTTTGAATAAAATTATTTGACTTTGACTTTGACTTTGACTACTGCAAAGTGTTCGAAACGTCGGGTTTCCAAAAATGTATAAAAGTACAAAATATACGCGATTAATCCGGTTAAAATAGTTTCATTTAAAATGTGATAAAATATTTTGTTATAAAGATTGATATTTTTATTTTAAAGAGGGTGTTATATTTACTTATTAAGGAAAGAAAAATATTTGAAAACACATAATAATATTGACGTGGACTCGAATCCGCGCTGCTTGGAAACGTTGGAAATACTTACATCATAGATTAATTGTAACAAGCATATAAGGATACCAAGAGGAAGACGATAAATAAGACTTAACATGCTCTATACTAACATTGTAAAGTTGAGGAGTTTGTTTGGTAAAATGCGTTAATCTCAGTAACTACTGGTTTAAATCGAAAGATTTTTGTGTTGGATAGTACATTTATCGAGGAAGTCAAATACTACACAACTCTTAATTACTTCCATTTGACCATGTTTAAGGAATCCATAGGTAAAAGCTATTATTATTAACAAAATATTTTTAAATAAAAAAGGAGAGTAAATACGTATATTTAAAATACTATTATTATTATTTAATAAAATATTTTTAAATAAAAAAGGAGAGTAAATACGTATATTTAAAATATTGAATTATGAAAAGGATGGTCAGTTCTGAAACTTAAAGCAAATCTCGTATTAATAATCAACAAGAAAAAAAAGTATATCAATTCTTCAACACCGGACTTGTATTCTCAATATTTCACTCTCCTCCGTTGTGTTGGTTATGTTGATAATGATTTGTTCCGTTATATCATCGAGAATGCTATGTATGGAATGATTTATTTTCATTTTTCTGCTCTAATATTAAGACAAAGCACGGCGTTCCGCCCTATGTTAACTTCTGACACTCTATGTTAAATTCTGAAATATCAAAATTCGGACGGAAAGTGGAGAATGGAGTTTACTAAAACAGTAGGTTCCCTCTAGTAGAATTATTCTGCTAAATGCAAGATATATCGTGAATGAATGAAAAAAAAAAGTAAAATTCAAACTGATTTATATAAATTTACTAAAAGACTATAGAGATGTTTTAACTAAATTCTCTACATAAACATATAAATTATTCATAGAAACTATACAAAACGAATGAACATAATATATGGTAATCATTCGATTCAAGAGTCACATCGGCCGTTGTCAGCGAACTCGTTGAAACTTCGTGATCAGGCTCACAATATTCGCTTATGGAAAACTTTGTATACAGAAAACATTTATATATAAAATTTCTGTATGCTATGTACAAGTTATTAATTTTAATTACAAGTTCCAATAAGCACATAACACACAAAATTACACACACATACACACTCACACACACACATGCACACATACAATCATACATACACACATACAATCACACACACACACCTAAGTATTAATTATATTTTCACACCTTTTATTCAGAGTGGTGACTAATGCCTGCAACTCGCATTCTGTAGCTCAAGCACGAAAAACTATCAAAAAAGTATTCGTATCGTCATCGAGAGCAATTTGTATAGGAATTGAACAGCGCCCCTACCGTGCGTAAAGGGAACTAGCCCATGCCAGCACGAACCATTTTTTGTATCGTGTTACGTTCGACTATCGAGATACTCGAACGCAGTAAACAACAATTGGTAGCACGAAGGCCCGTTTTGACGTACGGTATCGAAGACGTCGAAGATTGGTCGTCGAGTGCGTCGGGACTTTATTCGGTTAATATTTGTCAGTGAGAACACTCTCGTTACATAGTAAATCACAGTTTTAAAAATATTTGTAATGTTATTGGGAATTCTTTTTGATTTTTTTTACTTGTACATGTTTTTAGAATATTGTTTAGTAATTTTAGCAATAATTAAGTAACGTCCACTATGCAAAGGCAGCCGCTATACGAATCACCACTATTACATTTATTCATTAATTCTTTCCACTTCCTTTGAATAAAATGGCGACCTCGTGGACCTCCTGAGGGCTTAGATAAATCGCCATTCCTAAAATACGAATTTCATAATACCTTACTTATATTATTAGATGTTTTTATTTTTAAGACTAAGTACAACTTGCAGCGGCACGAGGAGTGACTGCAAAACCGACTGGTTGTGGGTTCGATCCCCACTCGAGGAGATGAAATATTTACTTAAATTTATATTTCCATTTCTTCGCTCTAGTGTCGAGGCAAAGCGCGGCGTTGAGTTCCGCCACTCAACACACAATGCCTCCAGAGCTTGGTTCCAGAGGGAACGTAGTGTTAAGACACTCCGTTCCCCACTATTGTAGGCAGAGGCCTACCCTGTTGTGTGCGGGATACAGCGTGAAGCTGATTATTAAAAAATAATAATGAAAACGAGCTACCTACAATATTTAACGATGGTGGAATTCATGGAAGCGTGAGTATAGATTTAGTATGAATTAATTTTATATTTAAATAAGTTGTACTTAAAAAAAAAAATAGCTTCGAAAAATTAATTAAAAAATCAAAAAATTAAACAAAAAATTAATTAAAATATAAATGTAAATAAATATTTCTTTTCCTCAAGTGAGAATCGAACCCACAACCAGTCGGTTTTACAGTCACACCTTGTGCCGCTGCGCCACGAGTGACAAATACAAACTTAGCTATGATTGGCGGGGCGTCAAGTGGATTCTGTTAGAAACCGCAAGATATATATTGTTTTAAATCTACAAAAAGATTGAATTTCTTCCAATCTTGATACCTTACTTATATATTTTGTAATATTTTTATAGATTTTTCTTCATTTTCAACGTAAATTGTAATGTAAATTAAGATAAATAAATATTTTGATTGAATGTTTTAACATTCACCACTTTATTTGGTTTTTGAACGTCCATTTCATTCGCTCAGTAACATCTCTAAGTCTCGTTAGCATGACGTCACCTACTTAATCCTATCGAGTCCTCGATAGTCGATACACTATGGTTCGTGCTTCGAACTTTGTAATCGTATCGTCACCTCGAAACGTTTACAATACGGACTCGAATATTTTTCGTGCTCGACCCACTGATGATACAATGAGCACTGCGTCATCTGCGTACAACAGGCAATTTACACTCAAATCCCCTACTTCCAGTCCCATGTCACTTTGTTACACTCCTTGCAGATAGCGGAAAAAAATATTAAAATTTAAAATACATTGAAATAAAAACATTTATACGAATAGATATGAAACGCCCAACCGTCGCATTCACGGTCAATACTGTAGTAGGTACTACTGTATATTTCGATATATTTCCGCAAATTTTGATAGTCGAACGTAAAATTACTAAGCGAGGCAAAATTTGCTAGGCATTTAGCTGATGGCATCCCGATGCCGTGCCGTCGATAGGCATTTCAGGATTTAGCCGTATATCTAGAAAAGGAAACTTTAGATTGATGATTTATCGCGCAGGTGAGGGCAAATTTCATAAAATTTTATCCCAGTATTTTACCCCAAAACATGTTGTGAAAGTACGCCTCAAAGATTAAACTAAAATGTATGAGTATTTTGTAGGTGTTTTACATATTTTTGCCTAGGATTTTTGTTGTATATGTTGCTTTTGGTGTAGAAATAAAATTGTTACCAAAATACTTGCATAATATTATTACTTTTTTGTAATATTTCGCTTTATTCTGCACACAACAGGGTAGGCAGTGGGAACCTAGTGTTAAGACACTCCGTTCGCCATTTTCCGTCGAATTTTGGAGGCATTGCGTGTTAAGTTGCGAAACTCAAGCCGCGCTGATACCAGAGCGCAGAAATTAAAATAATAGTAATATAAATTTAATTAACTTAAAATCGAACCCACAACCTCACGTTCACGTTTAAAGTCACACCCTTGTGCACCTGCACCCCAACTGGTCTTACGTATATATTTTGTATTTTAATTTTAATACTATGACATTAATAGCCCGTGAATTGATGGATGAAAAATAGAGAATGGAGTATCTTAACACTAGCTGCCTTTATTGTTATGATGCATTATTCTGTAACGCATGAATCTGCTGCTGAAGGTACGCTGTTATTAGTGACGGGCCCTAGTGCTTCGAGGGCTTCGAATTTATACGTATATATTATGTATTTAATTAAACCTGCAATTTGGATATCTGAATTATACATAAACATTGTTCCTGGATTGATCATTCGATTATTAAATAAGACCTGTCGTGGCGCAGGGGCACTAAGTGTGATTGTAAAATCTACTGGTTATCGGTTCGATCCCCACTCGAGGAAATAAAATATTTATTTACATTTATATTTTCATTTCTTCGCTCTGGTGTCGAGGCAAAGCGCGGCGTTGAGTTCCGCCACTCAATACGCAATACCTCCAGAACTCGACGGAAAGTGGAAAACGGAGTGTCTTAACACTAGGTTCCCTCTGCTTACCCTGCTGTGTGCGAGATACAGCGTGAAGCTGATTGTAATTTTTTTTTTTTACTAAGCACTCTCTGGATACTCTGTTACATGCTAGATGCAACGTGAACCTGAAAAAAAAATTACTGTTCTAAGTGATATATTAGGTTATTATTGGTTTTTAAGAACTAGTATTCGCATGATGTAACTTGTAAACTTAAGTACTTAAATAAACTTGTATTAGAAAAATGTTTTTTACAAATATTAAATATCTATTTAATATTTAAAAAAAACATTCACAAACACAAAAAAGTTCTAAGAGTTTTTAACTCTTATAATTACTTTGTTACAGAATTTTTATTTATGAGGTTTGGATGAGACATTCTACAATACCGTTGTATATGTACTGATAGTTATTATAAACGTAAAAAAATAGTAATTTAACACGTTTAGCCAGGGATAACTTAAGTATTAATAAACTAAATAATTGAGAAATTCTTCTTTTGTAATATATATTTTAATAGTCTATCTATCGAGGAAAGGTATAAAGGCAATATTATATATCATCACGTTACCTCGGATATGTAGAATCCATACACAATTCCTAGTTATTTTTACAAATTCGTACCTATTGATATTAGAACCTCCACCCACCAACCTATTGAAATGATAATAGTTACACAACGTTGTACTGAATGTTCAATGAACTATTCCACCCATATAATATCAAGCAAAATTGATGATATTCGAAATCTTCGTCTAACCAGCGTCGCTCATTTGCAAGTACCTAAGTTTAAGCTAGAAAGTTACAAGTCTAGTCACATTTATGATATCTACGATAATATATTCTATTTGAGTCGATGAACATGATTTAACCGTCTTATGGGAAAAAAGATATATTTTTTTATGGCATTTCTTTCACCTTTCTTCAAAGTTGGAGTTGTCGGTGTTAAGTTCCACCACTCAACATTCAATGCGTTCAACGTCTTGACACAAGATTTTTTCTGCTTAGCCTGCCATGCGGGAAAAAGCGTGATACTATATTGTATTAAGATATAAAATATAATATGTTTATTCATCCGGCAGAAAGTGGGGAACGGAGTGTCTTAACACTAGGTTCCCTCTGTGCCTACCCTGCTGTGTGCGGGATACAGCGTGAAGCTAATTTAATTTAATGTTTATTCATTTCAGTACATAATTATTATAAAAAAAAAATACATACAGAGCTAGATTCATTTAATAAAGAGTATTTCTGGCGTTGCCGCATTAATTCGTTAGCATCCTTTCATTGCGGATAGTTGAACGACCGTGATAATTATATTTTTTATATTATTATCAAGTGAATTTTGAACAGGACCAGTCATGGCGCAGGGGTGGGTACAAACTTGTGACTCTAAATATGAGAGGTAGTAGGATCATGTTAATGGTTAATGTAGTAGTAGGTTTAACGTTCATTCAAAGAAAATTATTTCTTCGCTCTGGTAACGAAGTGAACCGCTGCGTTGATTTCCGCCAAGCTCCAAGATTCAGCGGAATGTGGGAAATGAAAGTGTCTCAATAGGAACAGTGTGAAGCTTAAAAAAATACAAACAATTTATCGATTTTCGATGGAAAATCGAATCCAGGGTATCCTGACAAAGCATGAACTGTTTTATTCTACACACACATATATTTTTTACATGAAAGCTTCTAAAACAAGCAATTTCAATATAAAATTTGCTGGAATCGTTTGATTTTATACAAAAACTAAATCCCCTTAACCGCATTGGAACAATAAACAAATACGATGTACAAACAAAGCGTGTAAATAGAAAAAAAAATGAAACAATCGTACATACAATTAAAAGTATAGACAAATGAAATAAAAAAATTACAAAACAAAACAGCTTCTCGCTATATCCCGCGTATTACAGAGTATTACAGAGTTGACAGGGCGGGCCTAGTTATAAGCCACTGTTTCTCACTTTCTGCCAAATTATCGAGTCATTGCGTGTTGTGGTGGCCACCAGGGCGAAAAAGTGAAAATAATTTAAATATAGTATATTTTTCAGCAATTTCCTACAAAATGGGTAGAGAGGACCTGGTCACTCCGTTCTACAATTAATACACATCCTATACCGCACGTTATAACAATATCATATATTACAGCTTAATAAATATCCGGAAAAACCTACCAACCTAAATAATATATTCAAAGGACAAACGCAGCGGCACCGTGTCTGACTGTAAATGCGACGTTTGTGGTTTTGATTTTCACTCGGAGGAATGCACTATTTTCATTTCTTAACTCCTGTAATAAAACGAAGCGCGGTGTTGAGTTCAGCCACTCAGCACTAGTCAGAAATTGGTTAACATATTTTTAAGCAAAATACAGCGTGAAGCTATTAAAAATATGAACATAATTTTTATAAAAATGTTATTTCCTTAACAAATCTGACTTGGCTTATTTTTTTAACTTATTAATGACTTTTTAAAAGTATAATTTAAGTCCAATTTAGAGAGTAGAATTGAAATCTTTTGGAAATTTATTTCACTTTGGTCTCAAAAGCTTGTCTTATTTTTTTATTTATTAAAAAAATGTTTAGTTATTTCACAACCGTTTAAGTAGGCGGCAGGTAATCCCGCATGGCAAATGCAGTTTTTTCCGCTTAAATCCCGATCCCGCGGGAATTCCTGAACAAAAATCATTTTCCCTTTATGTTGCTAAACAACTCCCTCTATCTTTCTGTCATGTCTGTAATGTCTCCTAAAAATCGGCCCAGATGTTCCGGGGATTAGCAATGGACAAACACAAAGACAAGTATACAACATTTTAACATTATTTACTTATTTACTGTGTACCATTTTTGGAATCGGGAATTTGAGAATTTTTTTAACCTTCAAACGGGCGCGTCCTAAAATTCTATATTCAGAGGACGCGCGTCGACTTTGTACTACAGCAAAATTAACAATAAATATAACCAATAATATTATTTGATGTTTTAAATAAAACTATTTTAACCGCATTAATCGCGTATATTTAAGATTTTACATTTTAAGAAGACTAACAGGCCACCCACAGTATAGAGACAGCCGGCACTTCTACCATATATGAAGGGGGTTACAGACAGGATTGCAACATCTTAAGAAGAGCTTCCATAAAAACCATATTCAAGCCTAACAAGAAATTGAGCCAATTCTTGAGACCAGTGAAAAGTAAACTAGACAGTGACTGGTGCTTATCATATATACAAACAAAGAGAAGCATCGGTGTCAGGATAAAGGAACACATCTCCGATATCAAGAATGGGCATGTATTGAAGTTAACTGTGTGTGAGCATACTGTGGATAAACCCAGCCACTACATTAGGTTTGATAAACCACAAATCCTCGCTAAGAAAAACAGATACATTCCTAGAATGATCCGCGAGGTTATTAAAATACAAAAACATCCTAATTTCAATAGAGAGGATGGCTGAAAACTTTCTACCACCTGGGACCCACTCATAAAATCATTGAAGTCCCAAACCCATGGTGGGTTACCATAGGCCAAGATACTATCAGCTCATTCTGCAGGAATCCAGGGCAGTACGCGAGGCAATTAAGAAATCGTTGGCGGTAGTTTGATATAATAATTATGTCAACTGACAGACGAATGTCACCTCAGTCTACCCGTAACCACGGACTAATGCAAAGTTTTCGAAACGTTGGGTTTCCAAAATGTAAAATCTTAAATATACGCGATTAATCCGTTTAAAATAGTTTCATTTAAAATGTGTAATAATCATGAAAATCAAAGAACTTCTCATTTGATGTTGTAATGACCAATACAACGGGGGAGGAAATGGACGGAATAAATAATTAGGTATCTGATGCTGGATTTGAATAATTGCAATTACTGCCTGTTTCTTCTTTGCAAGTCCCGTAAGAGTAGGTACCTGTTGTCGTAATTACGACACCGCTCCCGCCTGAAGCTTAATTTTTTTTTAGATTTTGTTCGGTGTATTTAGTAGTTATCTACGTTATATAATGTTATTTTCTTCTTGGCTGACAAGGATGAAAGAAGGATGTACCTATTAAAAAAACGTATAAAAATTTGGACGTAGCGGGACTTGAATCTGCGCCTCTTTGTAAACCGTCGGAGTGCTCTGACCAACTACGTCATAAGTTCTCATTGAGCTACTTGGAAATACGCTTTTTCGGGTAGCGGAAATTTGTAAAAATCTCCCTACAGAGATACTAACAACATACGTAGATAAATATTTATTTAGAAAACGTATAAAAAATTGAACGTAGCGAGACTCGAACCCGTATTCCTGGTAACTATTATTCGTTTTCTAAATAAGTATATTTCTTTCCTAAGTATGGAATAACACTAAAAATGTTCAAAATACGTAGATAACTTGTAACAAGCAATTTCATAAATTACAAGTAAAAAAATTAAATTAAATTAGCTTCACGCTGTATCCCGCACACAGCAGGGTAGGCAGAGGGAACCTAGTGTTAAGACACTCCGTTCCCCACTTTCTTCCGAATTCTGGACGCATTGCTTGTTGAGTGGCAGAACTCAACGCCGCGCTTAACCTCGACACCAGAGCGAAGAAATGAAAATATAAATTTAAGTAAATATTTCATCTCCTCGAGTGGGGATCAAACCCACAACCAGTCGGTTTTGCAGTCACACCTCGTGCCGCTGCGTCACGACCGGCCTCCATACACAAGTAACCTTATAGAAATAAGTCCCTGTAATATTTATTAGATTATCAATTAAGACAATTTAATAAACATGTATCCAAGTAATACATTAGCACAGAAATATACACGTAGTAACTGTAGTAATTGTTATACCAACAAATAGCATAGGGCGAGGGAAGTAAGTGAAAATATGAAACAATTGAATTTTGCCGGGCTCACGTCGCTCGGAATAGTGACCTGTTTAACGACGGCCTGTAGTCAGCAGTTAGCAACCTTTCGTGTAGCTTTACATACATTTTTTTTACATTATTCTTATTAATAAACTCATTTTCTTTATGTTAAGATCACATTTTACAACACAAATATATATATTTTTTTGTGAAAACATGTTTTTATTATTTAAGAAAGGATATATATTTTTAAATGTTATATATGTACAATATAAAAAATTATAAGGAAATAAATTATAAAAAAATCTATACTAATATTATAAAGCAAAAGAATTCGTTTCTTTGAACACTTCAATCTCAAGAATAATTGAATAATGTCAATCGAGGCATTTGCTTGTAGGCAACGGCCTTTATTGAAAGAAGAAACTTGTGTGAAGTATTGGGTGATTCATATGACTTATTGCAATTACGTAGAAGCATATAGATGATATATGTTTTTTATCTTATTTTTAAAAATGCTAACCGGTTCCGATTTCTAACATCAGATGTGGGATACGTACAAAGTTATCATCGTACCTTGGTATTATCCCATTAACAAAATCTATATCCCATTGAACAATATTTTGTATTTTCAAAATTAAAAGCTATTCTTGTCACAAAATCTTTGCTGTATTTCGTAAAGTTTAACTCATTATCCAAAATACTTTACTTCTATTTCTACTTTTATTCTTTCTAATTTTATCCTCGTATAAATCGAAAAATAAATTGAGTCAAGGATAAAGTACCTGTGAGCTAAGCAAAAATACAGGCCTACGCAAAAATATTTGATAGTAAACTTACTCTTTACAATTTTTATAATTAAAATTTTAGTTTTTTTTTTTTCGATGTGTAAAATTAAGTTGTTGTGTGCTATGGGGTAACCTAGAAAAGACCCTCGAGACCCAAGAGTCTTAATCTCGTTAAATAACGAGCGTCGGAGTGACTTAGATACAACACCGTCTTTATATATCTACGTCGTGTAGCTCACGATACAGGGTGATTAGGAAAAGATCTGTATTAGTCTCTTACCTATAGCGGCAGAGTGACCTGAAAGAGACCTGTATAAATAAATAAATTCGTGCTTAAGATAGGTACAAGGTGACTGAGAAAAGACTCTTGTAAGACTCAGTATGAGCATAGGGGTGACTCGGAAAAGGCTTGAATAAAATCCTATCATTTAAGTCTTAAACAATTTCATATAAATTATATAGGATACATGTACAAAACAAATATTTCTACAATAAGAGGCTGTGACCAGCGTGAAAATAACGCGTTCTCGGCAGCAGGTCTCAGCAGGCGCGAGAACACTCGCCCGTCAAGAGAGGCCGTGTTAGTAAACTCGTGTAAAAGAGGAGATATAGGTAAAAAGACTATATAACAATGGAATTGTACCAATCGAGTATTGTTATTGAGTGATACATATCACTTATTGCAATTATGTAAAATCTCTTTGAAAAGAATTAAGGAAAATATAGGCGATATATGTGTTTATCTTGTTTTTAAAAACGTTGACCGCTTCCAATTTCTAACAACAGAGTAAATTTAAACAGGATTTGTTGAATTTCTCAACTGCCTCGTCTCAGTAGAAATCGTGCCAAGTGTACATTTCTTTAAGACTTTTCACTATCATCATTAACACCATCAAGAGTATACAATATGTTAATTTTGATAAAAGAAGAATATGTTAATTTTGATAAAATAACACAATTATTAAAAGGTTGACCATTCCCACCTCGGTTGTAACAGCGCTGATCTAACTTCGTCAACAGAACTGCAGTCATTAGGGAAAACGAACCTAGTCGTAGCGAGAGAATTTATTTGGATTCTAAATCAATATGTGACTTTTACAGCGGAACGCAGAAAAACGGGCGTTATTTGCAAGTTTTTAACCAATTTCTGGATATGTATTGAGTACACTAAATTTTGTGTACGTTTTAATTGTAATATACGTTTGTTTGAAAAAGCGAAACAATTTTACATGTGTTTGCTAATGTACGTGTTTTTTTTTTACTTATAACAAGAATAGCGATTAATTATTTTTATATTACGCTGTATTCCGCATATAGTAGGATAGGGATAGGAAAACTAGTGATAAAACACTTTCCTCCTAATTTTTGAGACATTGTATGTTGAGTCATGGTAAGCAACTCCACGTTTTGTGCTTTAACTAGTGCGAGGAGATGGTAATTATTATTTATCACAAATGGGAACTGAATCAAAAACTATTCAATCCTTTTACAAAAATATAAATAAAAAAATTCAAGCGTCGTCTTCGCTTATTTATAGATTTAGCTGTACACAAGTCAGTCAGTCCTTATATAATCATAATGTGGAAATGAGTGTAATGTTGATATTTTCAGCAGCCACTTCATATTTTTTTAACCTATAACTATATAAAAGACCGTATACCTAACACCTCTCTAACCTCCCCTACAGGCAAAATATCAGAAAAGAACAAAAACAACCACTTAAATGAAGAACGTTATTTTCAGTTACCATTAACGTTCCACATGAATTCAGTTTTATCTTTTTTATAGGAACGCAATTACCTGGATTATACTTTCTGAATCACGTTTGACCATTATTCTTCGTCTGCTTGAATTGCCGGTAGTTTCATGTCCCGGGGGGTCCGGCGCAACTTTACCCCTAATTCACTGGGAAACTAAAGCTTTAAATTTAAGTATAAACTTTTATTTTTTAATTCATTTTGTTGATTTATTTAGATTTTAAAATCAAGAAGAAGAATAAAAAAAATTAAAATATATATTATCGCGGCGCGGAGTTCTGATATTTATATTGCAGTCTTCAATTCGGGCGGTAAGCTTTCGGTATGTGTCTTAACAATTGGTAAAGCTTTTAGAAGTTAAATAAATATCTATACATAATTATGTCTTGTTTTAAACTTGGTTTAAGTAGAAGATAAACAAGGAAAAATATTTATATAACTGATAGTTTTTACAAAAAGTTTCTGATATAAAAAACAATAGGTCAACCGTATTTATATTACTAAAAGGATGTGAATCTAAAAAAAGAAGATAAATTACAGTATGATGAATATTTTTTAAAATGGTAAACTTAACCTTCACTTGAGGCCGTCGTGGAGCAGGGCACAAGGGTGTAATAAATATAACGCGGTGGTTGTAGGTTAGATTGCCACTCGGGGGAATGAATTATTATTTATCAAATATTTTCATTTCCTGGCTCTGGCACCAAAGTAAAGCCCGGCGGCGGTGAAGCTGAAGTTAAAGATGAAGCTGAAGCTGATAAATTTAATGAATATTATATTGTCTTTTAATTTTAAATAATTTAAAATTTTCTTTAGACCTTCAAATTTATAATAAATGTTAAGTTTTATTTAATTTATTTTAATTATTGTGTAAAGATAACAACTGATAACAACATATCGAATGAATGGACAATTTCATATTGTACTAATATTACTAGTAAATACATTTCTCATAGTAAACTAATCTATATTTGATAAATATTTGACCAAGAATAGCTTATGGTTGGGCATGAACAAACATAATCTAAATTGATAACACATCAGTAAATAATTGTAGTATATGTCTACTGTAGCCTTAGAATAGGAGAAGGAGAGGGAGTATTTCAGTGTAAGTATGATACCACTTTCAAGTAATGAGTAAATTTAATTTTCCTACTCTTGTGAGGCAAAGCGCAGTGTTTTTTTTTATTAAGTTTTGTTACTCAACACGCAATTTCTCGAATTCGAGTGGAAAGTGGAGAACGAATTCTCTTGAAAGCAAGTTTTGTCTGCCTACCCTGTTATAATCGAGATAAATCGCGAGACTGTATATAAATATCTAATGAGTCCAGCATATTGAAGCAACTTGAGGCTAAAGAGAATATTTAAAATATTTTCATTTTTATTCCTGATGTTCTCAGAAACAGAACTTTCCCATTTTATCTTTGCGATACGTAAAAATTAACGAATATAAATATGACATTAGAAACTTTTTTTAATATATTTTTTTAATTCAAGACCTATCTTTGCAATAAAAATAAATTTTAGGTAAGCTTATTGCACTAAAAATAACAGATCTTTCAATATTATGTAGTTAGGAAAAATAAAAAAACTTTGAGCACATGTTCAGACGAAGCCTCAATTTAAAATTGAATATATTAATTAAAAACTGTACAGAATATTAACAGCTACAGTTATTTTACTACAAAACAAATTACCCGCACGACGGCGTTGTTAGAAAAGTTCTGGAACAGTATACGAGTATGTACGATATTCCAGCAAAGTTACGACACGATGTTTCCCAAAATTGATAATATTTCATACAATATTCGCCCTTTTCTCATAAAAGTTAAGTATAAAAGTCCTATGAAGGCTTATTAGAATTTATGATCATTCTCAAATAGCCGAATTTTCCAGTCCTAATTAATACCACGTTAAAGTTTAAAACTGGCGCTCGAATGACAAATTTGGTAACATATCAAACATTTGAACAACTGAACAGTAGAAATAATTATGAACGGTGAGTGCAAGTCTTCATTGTACATCGTAAAGTGTGGTTCAAATAGTTACCATAGTTCACATGGTTCATATTAATAACTGGCTTGGTCCTCACTCAGGGAAATAATATAATTAAATTATTTTATGCCCTAATAGACAAAGCGAGTTGATTTTCGTCCCCACATTAGTATATGATTCCAGGCCAGTCGTAGCGCAGGGGCACACAGTGTGACTGTAAAATCGACTGGTTGTGAGCTCGATCCCCACTCGAGGAAAAAAAATATTTATTTACATTTATATTTTCATTTCTTCACTCTGGTGTTGAGGCAAAGCGCGGCGTTGAGTTCCGCCACTCAATTGCGTATGCCTCCAGAACTTGGCGGAAAGTGGGGAACGGAGTGTCTTAACATTAGGTTCCCTTTGCCTACCCTGCTGTGTGCGGGATACAGCGTGAAACTGATTTATTTATTTTTTTAAATTTAATTAGCATATAATGTCTCGATAAAAAAACCGTTGAGATAAAGCGAACGCTGCAATGCAAATTAGAAAAATAATAGCTTACAGGTATCTGATATCCTAAGATCCGATACCTACATATAAAACAGTAAAATATTGACTTGACTACAAAAGCTATACAATTTTTTTCTAACAAGATAAAGTCAAAATGAGTCTTCGGGCCATAGTATCTGACAACAAACGCGACGGTTGTAAGTTCAATTTCGAACGCTGCGCCCAAGAAGTACTAGGTTCACTCCACTACCTCATATTTATATGTAAATAAGATGCATACCTGTTTCGACTGCGTCGCAATGGCGTCGATTTTTTTTATTAAATTCGTTTATATCTGGCAACAACAAACGCGACGGCTATTCTGTATTTTTAGTAACCAGTAATCGGTCAGAAAATGTGTCAATGTTAGTTTTAGAGCGCTCTAATTGTCTAACGTTTGATTAAGCGAGAGTGCTATGTTTATTTGGAATTAATTAAAAAACGTTACTTTTTTTATAAAAAAATATAAACGATTATTTTGACATACACCCATACTAATACTAGAAAATAGAAGGTTGTTTGGTTTGGTTTTGATCTGTTTAAAAAATATTTATGCGTTGTATAGAAGTTGTCCACTCACTATACCCGTAAGTAAGCGAAGCCGCAGGTACGTACTAATTTAATATAAATTACAAATTGTCAAACCAATTATGTATCATGGTTAAGGTATTATAAAATTCTACAACTGATTTTAGACGTGATGAATTTGTACAATATTAAGTTAGTTAGTTATATATATTTATAAACAACGGTTGACCTTAGAAAACACAGTATCAGAGATAATGGGGGAAGGTTACGTACAAAGCATGAGGATCCCCCGGAGGGCATGTATGAAGAGGTCGATGACAGTGGACGAGGCGAAAGAGGTATGTAGAGACCGTAGCGTTTGGCGCTCCGTTCTCTCTGACTGAGGATAAAGCGTGAAGCTAATTTAGTTTACTTTTTTATAAATAAAGTTTACTATTCAATCCCAGATTACTATAATGATAATAATATTTTAAATGTTCTCTTGGGAAGCTAATCAAATGGGTAATAAATACATTATAAAATAGTTACATATCTTTTAATTAATTTAATTTTAATTTAAATATCTACATTGTTTTTACTTGCTAAAAATGTTTTATTTTATAGATGTATAATAAAAATAATTATAATTTCTTGCCATGCTACTTCCATATACCAAAAAATGTGATTAGAACATGGACTTTATCTCTTGTGAACGTACAATTCGGTACAAAAATAGATCTCTCATTATTTTGTCGTTGAAGTCCAAGAATACATATTGCTTAACATTTAACTTAGCTCCTTTTTTTTCAGCTTCACGCTGTCCCTCGCATATAGCAGGATAGGCAGAGGGAACCTAGTTTTAAGACACTCCGTTCACCATTTTCCATCAAATTTTTTATGTTTTTGATGTTTGGATTTAAAATTATTCGTGTTATATTTTTGTTTATTTATCACAGTAATGACAGATGAGCATTGACAAATGAATAAGAAACTTGATTCTGTCACACTATTTTAGGAAACACCTATACATATACCTCCATATGTAGTAGTAAATACGAAAATTACACCACGGAAATTAAAATTATGCAGCATGTACCTACTAGGATTAGTTAAATTCATTATTTTGTTTTTGTCGAGACCACGACAGTTTCACCAGACCGTTAAATTACATTTAGTCCTAGCTATAGACGAAACTTCAAGTTTAGAGCTACCGAAATTGGATAAATTAATAGAAAAAAAAACAATCTAAATTGCATTTTTATAGAAATTCTAATTAAAGAAATATTATAGTACCCATAGACTAACCCCATTATAGTACTAAATAGTAACTATTTGTGTGTATAGTCAGATATTTGTCAAATGCACATCGAAAGTACCACTTTATATATGTATGTAAGGAAACTTAGTGATAAGACACTCAGTTTCCTACTATCCACCCAATGTTTGAATAAGACAATGCGTTTTGAGTGATAGCGAGAAAACGATAATATAAATCGAATCCACAACCGTCACGCCTCTAGTTTTATATAATAATTAAAAAATTCTAATTATTTTCGCTTTAATCATGAAATCAGGCCAAGAGTCCCGAATGTTGCACATACTCACAGTTTCAATAGCGCACGAGTGATGTGATGATCTCCATGCAAACAGAGACATGGGCTTTGGAATGACACCAAATTCACCACTCAACCATTCATGTATGCGAGCTGAACGCCCGTACAGAAGTCGCTCTGTTGTTTCATGTGTAAATTGCATTTGTTTTTAATTATTTTTTTGTTTATAGAAACTTTTTATTTCTATGTTTTTTATAGCCTTATTATCTATAGTAATCTTAATGAAATTTATACTGATGCTTTCGCGGCTCAGCGTCGTATTGTCGAACTATAAACGCGTCGGTTGTGGGTTCGATTCTCAGTTAAAGGAATGAATTGTAACAAGACAAAGCACAATATTGAGTTCCATCAATCAAAATGAAATGCATTTGCCTTGAAAATTGAGCGATGCATCGGAAACAGAGTGTCTTAACACTAAGTTTCTCTTGCTTACCCCGCTATGTGATGTCTACGGCGTGAAGATATATAAAATCAGGTCCCAATAAAGTTTAATGAAATTTAATTGAATATCCATAGTTTTTTTGGAAAATTTTTGGTTCCAGGATATCTTTATACAGTACAAAACAATGTGACGCCCACGAACCAATCAAGCAACGAAAGTTAATGCGATTTGTCAGTGGATAGTGGAGTAACTCAGGAATGGTATTTTTACCAATTTTTAGGTTAGGTTACGTTTGTAACGATCCGACTGTAGTGGATAAGATTAATTCTGCTTTTTATGTCATATATGTTTTTTTGTTATAGGAGTTAATTTTTTTTTAATACTAATTATTTTTTTTAATTAAAATTAGATAAATAGAAAAGTGCCTATTCTATTATTTTTTATAGATCCTGTTCAGGGCAAACACCTGATGTTATTTAATGGCAACAAGTTTTAAATCCCATGTATGCAAATAAATGATATAAATAATGCATTTTTTCTTACATTTTTACTCTTCCTATTTTATTTTTTTTGGACTCAACTTAAAAATTGCTGTTCTTTGTTAAATGATTACTCCAAGAAGTCGACCTCACAGAGAGAGAATTCCACTAGAGATCCCATATTCCAAATATAATATAAAAAAGAGGTACAGTCAATTACTAGTCATGAAATAAAAGAAAAGTGTAAATTGTTTATTTACCTATTTTAATATATTTTTAGAAAATTTTGGCAATATTTTCTTATATAAATTATTTTTTAATAATAATGTTTTGTTTTAGTTTGGGGTCACATAAATGAATAAGGGGTGCTTTTATCACAATTTTAATGTAGTTTTTAGTTATAAGTTAATAAGTTGAATAAGTAAAACGTTTTTTACCGCTGCAAATTGCCTGACTACATCTGGGTATACAAATATGACAGTCACCATTTAAATTAATTTCTTTGGGAAATAGAACTCTTTTTGACGCAAATGTGGTAAATTTGAGAAGTAGCTGAGTTTATATAACAAATATTATTGGAATAATAAGTATACATATAGTGGTAAAAATATTTTGCTCAAAATATTTTTATGTACCTAGTTTATTTCGCAAATGAATGATTTGACCTTGCCAACACTATTTAACACACAGTCGTAATAATAAATGAAAAAAAATTAAAGAAAATGTTCTTACTAATTTCACATATCTCTTTGTACTAACTTTTTTATATATAAATGTATGTTTGTATAAAATATATTTTTATCTATTTAAGTATTAGTAAATTTCATGAATAATAAAGTATTCAAAGAAGTAATATCAACAGACCTTGGATGTACTAAAAGGCTTTAAATATAGATAAATATACCGTAAATCAGCTTAACTGGACTCTCTAGTAGCGCTCTCATTTTAATGACCTATAAATATTTACAAATATTATTACAGATTCACAAAGGAGATTGGCCATATCCCGTACCACATGGCGTCACAGGTACAGTATTGCTAAATATATTTGATTCTTTATTACTGGTTTTAAGCTGTATTTTTAATCGCATCAAAGAGATAGTAAAATATTCACAATTATTAAAATATGTATGTATAAAAGCGTTCCGTTTACGTCTGATACTTACTTTCATAAATTGAAAATGATCGAAATATTTTAAGCAGAGTTTACTTAGAGCATAATTGTAATAAAAGAATGGATAATATTAAACAGTTTTACTTCATAAAATTTGAAAAAAATAACATTGCGTATTTAATCAGTAACTCAAAACAGCACAACGGAGCACCGAAATATTGAACTGTGTAGGTCAATGTCGATCGATGTTTGTGTCTATCAAGATATTCGCTGTGTTTAAGTAGTTGTGCTATTTTTAATTTTTTTTTATTAATCAAGTTCAATAGTTATTAATATTACTATTGAAAGGGTTTTAATGGTAACTCTGAAGTTTTGTGTCAAAATACTGACTATCGGTGGTCAAACCGTACCGTGGTCAAATATGGTGGTAGATTGAGGTGACATCCATCTGTCAGTTCATATAATTATTATATCGAACTACCGCCAACAATTTCTTAATTGTCTCGAGTACTGCCCTGGATTCTTGCCTAAGGTACTTACCGTGTCTTACTCTCTGGTGTGACCGTCTTCTATATTAAAATTAAGATGTTTTTATATTTCAATAGCCTCGCAGATTATTCTAGGAATATATCTGTTTTCTTTAGCGAAAATGTGGAGTTTATCAAACATGATAAATTGGATGGATTTACCCGTTGTATGCTTATACACAACTGACTTTAACATCAGAGATGTCTTCACCCTAACACCGACGCTTTTATTTGTTCGACCGATGTATGTTAAGCCACAGTCACAAACTTGTATACGCTGCAAAACAATATTAATTTTAACTAGTCTTAAGAATTGGCTCTCTTTCTTGTTGAGGTGAAAAAATATGTAATAAACAAATAATAAATAAATATATATATTTTTTAAGTTCGTAAGTATGCAAAAAAAGCCATGTATCTATAGTCTATTATTTTATATGTAACTAAAAGTAGATCATTCGAAACATACATACGTGTTTACGTATTCCCCTATAATTTGTCCGAGAGTTTCTACTATACAAGAGTCAAAATCATTTTGTTGTCATCAAAAAAAATTGCATTTTTTTTAATGTTTGCCTCCCGTTTAGTTTTGGATGAAATGACATCAGTTCTTCTGAGAACAGATAAATCAAAATCATCTAATATTGATTTGAGGCAAACTTGTTTTCTTTATTTTAATATGTTTATTATTTTAATATTTTTTTAATTATACATAAATAAGTGGTAAATTAAGTTGCCAAACATTAACACGATACAATCAATAGCCAGATAGACCTAAAGTTGTAAAAATAATACTTCATCGAGACAATGATTTCATGTCTCCATTTATTGAGAGTACACTTACCTATATTTATCTAACTTTTAATAATACTGATGCCGCACTGAAAATAATATGGTTATAAATTATATATCGGACCTTTGGAGAATCACTAGCGCGTGAAGAACATGAGGAAGCTGATACCCGGAGTTTATCGTATAAGTCATATAAATTTTGAAGTACAAGTTGTTGTACGCTGCTCGGACTCAAATATTTTAATTTCTTCTTTACTTCTCGGCACCATGGATCATCTGAGTGTAAATGTGAAGCTTTGTATTAAATGGGAAGCAGGAAATCATAAACCAAACGTTGAACTAAACATAAACGTCAATGGATAATATAAAATTTTTGTCACTCTTTTATTGAAAGCTCTACCATGTTTTCATGCGATGACAGAGTGCGATGCAGAAAAGGCAAACTGTGGCCTTTTTAAATTGCTCGAAAATCTGTTGCGTACCGGGTAGCATATCACAAAATTACAACGATGGAGACGTACTGGAACGTACATTTAGGAAGCTGGAAGAAATAATTTGTCACATCTACATATTTTTTTTATGGAAAAGACAAGGCAAACGAGCGTTTGTGTCACCTGATGGTAGGTAAGTGATCACCGCCGCCCACGACCCCGTGCAGCACCAGAGGAGCTACAGGTGCGTTGCCGACCTTTCAGGTGGGTTCGGCGCCGGAGCCCGGCTTTACCTGATGCGAAACGCAGTGGCATAAAGCCACTAATTACCGCGGGTTTTAAATGCCGGAGGTGGTAATGCTGCGGTCGAGTCTGCCATTGCTGGCGACGTGACTCTACCACACGTACTTTAGAGGCCTCTTACGACACCACAAGTACCAGGATGATCCTATTCTAGGCCGGGATCACACGGTTAGACACGGTAACGCATGTTTGTATATACGCATTTGTCTTAAAACTTTTATTCACTTTACGCTGTATCCCGCTCATACCAGTTTAGGCAGACGATACCAGGGAAACTTACTGTTAAGAACCTCCGTTTTCCATTCAGACTGTTCCGTTTCAAATCTTGTTCCGTTTCCCACTTTCCGCCGAATTCTCAAGGCATTGCGTGTTGAATGGTTGAATTGAATGCTAATGTAGAGAATTTAATATATTAAATGTTTCAGTCCCCCGAGTGGGAATCGAACCCGCAATGATGTTAACAGTAGCAGGCTTGGCAGGGGGCCACTGCGCGACGACGACCGTAATATTACTAGTAACTGTAATATACATAAATGATATGTCCCCTTGATAACGCTATCTTAACTACGCGTCGCCGGGTATCCCCCGCTACAAATAAAAATTAACCAATCACAATCCACGATATTCTCATTTAAAAAACTCTCAAATCTTTAAAATTAACATAAATAATAATCCGAAACATAATAATAATGATAGTTTAATATGTACTTAACAATCTTGTCTAAAAAAAATAACAAAATAAGGCATAATTAGACTAAAAAATCTTCCAAAAATCACCAGCCTGAATCGCACTAACGAAATATTTTAACAACTTTCATATAAATATTATAACAACGAAATATAGAATGGGGGCCTCTTAGAGATCTTCATGGACCGACTCCCAATAGTCACCTACATTGGTTTCGTCTTAGTAATTATCAGCTTCCACTGTGGCCTTTCTAAAATGCACGATATAATTTCAATAAATCTATGATACGAAATAAACCAAATCAATTCAAACAAGTTTGGAAGTTGATACATTACTTGAGAAGAAATACATATAATGTGGGGTTTATTTGATATGACAATTGAGGTTGCTTTAAATGGAGTCAAACCCATAAAGGCATGGTTTGGGCATATAATGGTTTCTGGTTTGGCAACCAAGCCACAGTGATTGCTAATTCTCTACCATGAAAGCCTCCGTGTTTGGAAAATAAAGATTCTTCTAAGAGGTTACCAAAGAAAACATAAAATAACTGAAACCAAAAAAACATATATTTTTTGTATGGTTATATTTAATATAAAAATATCTCCTGAAATACTCAAAATAACTAAGATAAATAAAAATAGCCATTATTTATGATACGTATCGTACATACGTATGAATTACAATTACATTGAATAAATTGTTATAATGTATTTTATTCTTCTTCTTATTTGTGCAATAATGTATTATATTATTATTATTACAATTACATAAAAGACAGTAAATTTAATTTTATTATGTAAATATTTTTTTATGCTTTACGCTGTATCCCGCAAATATCCCAAAGACATTCGGTTTCCCACTTTCGCTTCGCTTCCTTCCTTCCCACGCACACCGACGTTAAACACATCGACGACCGGATTGGCAACATCTTAAGAAGAGCTTCCATTAAAACTATATTCAAGCCTAACAAGAAAGTGAGACAATTCTTGAGACCAGTGAAAAATATTATTCCTTTACAGAGTGCGGGTGTATACAAACTAGATTGTAATGTGGCTTATCATACATCGGTCAAACAAAGAGAAGCATCGGTGTTATGAACACATCTCCGATATCAAGAGTGTATCGAAGGCAGCTGTATGTGAGCACACTGTGAATAAATCCAGGAATTTCATCAGGTTTGATAAGCCCAAATCTTCTCTAAGGAAAACAGATATATTTCTAGAATGATCCGCGAGGCTGCTGAAATGCATCTCAATTTAATAGGACGGCTGGAAGCTTTCTACCACCTGTGACCCACTTATAAAATCATTGAAGTCTCAAACCCACCATACCAGAGGGCAAGATACCATCAGCTCATTCTGCAGGAATCCAGGGCAGTACGCGAGGCAATTATGAAATCGTTGACGGTAGTTTGATATAATAATTATGTCAACTGACAGACGAATGCCACCTGTCAGTCTCAGTCTCCCCGTGACCACGTGACTACTGTAATGTGTTCGAAACGTCGGGTTTCCAAAAATGTATAATAGTAAATATACGCGATTAATCCGGTTAAATAATCTCATTTAAAATGTGTAATAATTGTGAAAACCAAAGATCGGACTGGAAAACACGAATAAAATACATCGATTACAGTATCTAAGAACTAAACGTGCAAGATAGTTAACATCGATAAATTTCTTAAAAAGGTGCCGAGACATTACTCTTATACCAGTTTGTTATATATATTATTAGGATGAGCCAATTTTTTTTCTTAATTATGGATAAAGTATTGTTCTCGACACCGAAAAAATATATGTGTTAAAAGGATAGCTCATATATACATACATATATATAAATATTAAGAGGTGTCTCATCGCGGTTTTCAATTTCCCATATAAATAACAAGGGGAATTTTGTTTTTTCTTTTCTAGATATTTAGAAATACAGTTGTTAGCTCAGTTTTAGAAACACAGTTATTAGTTCAGTTTTTAAGTAGACGGTCTATACAAGCTATTATTATTTTTGTTTATCTATGTTTTTTTTTACACACTACCCATATTAAAAAAGACATTAAATATTCTCCTCCTGTTTTTATTCGTTTCCTCTTTTTTTCTTTTTTTTTTTAATTTTAACTAAACACTACAGACACGTGGTCCATATATTTTTTTACTTTTTCACTATTGTCAGCTAACCAAGAGTTTTTTATTTATCTGCTACTTAAACTAGGTTTATAACTAAAAATAATTATCTAGATATTTAATTCCTAAGAAAGCTCAGATATTTTTAGATTGCCTTTTTGTAAATATTTCACTTATTATCTATTATTACCTATTCGTTACCTTTTATTGAGCATGTCTATACGAAATAACAAATCCACGAAGAAAGTTGTGAGTGTAAAGTTAGTAATTAAGTAATTGTATTGTTTTATTAATGAAGAAACGTGAAAAAGAGCGGCGTTGACTTCCGCCACCAAATACTCAATGCCAATGCAATGAAAGTAAAGGAACGGAAGTGTCTTAATGGGAAAGGGAGTGTTATAGTGTTATAATATTATTTAAGAATAGTACATCTGTATCATACCTGGCTGTTCAAATATTGCTATTCAACGTTAAGGCACGGAATCCGATAATTGAGCGTTTTCCGTCTAACCAAAGGGGGTCTACTCTGTAATCGTCTCATCAATCCCTCCAATATGAACGTAGCACGCTCAATCTACTGTCTACTGCGATGTTTGATATTTGATTGTTCCTGTGAACTAGATCGTTAGAAAGATTTGTTATGTTAGTTTATAAGTTAAAACTAGGCTTAACTAGCCTAGTTTTATCTACATCCATATTTATAATAAAACCATGACTGATTGGTGCCTGTACATGGAAAATATATCAGTAAAAAACTGACACTGAGGCTCAACTTTCATTGCATTATTTAGAGTAATAGAACCCAAAACAATATTTTTAATTTTTTTGTCAAGAGCGTTTGGAAATATCGAGTTGAAATTCAAACCATACACTCAGATCAACGGTCTCTTGATATCCTGAAAAAATTGTATCTCTACATTTACTTAAAAAAAATATAGTCATTTATATCCCAAAAACTGTATATTTCGACATTATAAAGATAATCAAAATTAATAGGGTACTTTCTGTTAACCTAGAATTATGAAATTTCGTATTAAAGCTGCTAGTGTCGGTGAGGTATCAGATGAAAGGGCTCTGGCTAAGCTAAGCTTAAATTTCAGATTTCGGTGGGCGAGCCCAACTCGCGCTTGTCATGTTTTTTTTATTAAATACACTTAACCCTCTGCGACTGAAGCGGTAGTCGTATAGACACCGCAAAATATAAGATTCGGTTTATTTGTACTGTGAATCAGCACCGCCGCTTTCAGCAACATACTGTTGCACGTCGAAAAGTTTATGAAAAGTAGTCGCAGAGAGCCCACGAGTGCATAGCGAGAAGAAAATGTCTACGAGACTACCACGTTACCGTTAAGGTAAGTATCTACTAGACTACCACCTCTGTAAAATGGTTATATTTTCAGGCAAAGTTTATTTTAAATAATTTTATGTTTTTATGTATAATGTTTTTTACGGAGGAGGGGGGAGCCACTGTGGCACGGTTAACATCGGCTCCGCAATTTTTTCCGCAAATAAAATATAAATAGTGAGCAAAAGGAACGTAAAAGTATCAAGCTGAGTGATATTGATAGTGAGCCATCGGAGCAATATTCAGTTTGCCATTTATATACATTGGAACTCAAAAGAAACGTCAAGAAATAATACCAATCGACCCGGCCCGTACAACTATCAAAATTAGACACTATTGCCTATCAAAAAACAGCGAAGATCATGAAACAAGCAAGAAACTGTGAGTAAAGTGTGTGTGAACTAATCTAGATCAAAAACCCTTCTTGCAAAGTGATGTCTATAAATTTCATAACCTAAAAAAATATTCTTTGAACAGTTAAAATAAACGGTCGATACGCGCAACGCCATCTAGTACAGATTTAAAAAAAAAAAAAAAAAACAACCACGCAATATTATGGTCACGCCATCTAACGAGTAACACACGTACAGGCCGATAAATACGATCTGCGACGATAAAAGAAACGCTATTAATTAGTTATCATAATATTTACGAGAGGACGCTACTTAAAACTAAACAGATGGATGACTTAAAGAAGTTATTAAAAGATATGCAACAAGAAATTAGACAATCAAAATCAGAAATGTTGGAAATGAAAGAAGAATTAAAATCAACCATTATAAATAGTCTTAGTGAAAAATTTGAAAATTTGGAAACGAAACAAAATCTTATAGAAACAAAAATTGAACAACAAAATTCAATGATAAAAAATTTCGATAGATACATGCGACGCAAGAACTTAATCTTATTTGGAGTTGAAGAACAGGAAAAATCATACCATGAACTAGAAAAGAACGTTATAGATCTAATAAATACACACTTTAACCTCCAGTATAATAAATGTAGTATAGAAGAAGTAAGAAGACTAGGGAAAAAAAGGGAAACGATAAGACCAATAAAAATAACGTTTACAACGCTGGGATTAAAAATAAATTTATTGAAAAAGAAAAAACTTCTGGATAAAACACCGTACTACTTGAAAGAAGATTTCTCAATAGAGATGCTGAATAAAAGAAAAGATCTACAAGAACAACTGAAGAAAGAACATGAACTAGGTCATAAAGCTTACATCAGATATGATAAACTAATTATAAAAAAAGATGGAGAACACCAACCTCTACCAGGCCACTCTAACTTAAAAAAAAGAAACTTATCGGAATCACCAGAAATAATATGTAATATAAGGAATAAAGATAAAAAACAATCTAGCAAGAAAAATAGGCTCACAAATATGAAAGACTTTATTATCCATAAACCAAAGTTCAACTATAGTCCCATCACAAACTCTCAAGATCTGCCTGCAAGTAACACAACATAATGCAAAATGACAATGGTGAACGCCCCCTAGACTCTATATCTCCCACCACGGTTGGTCACCGAGGGAGAGATCGACCAAAACCCTCCAGAAAACCCCGCAAATACCATACACACTAATAACAACTTATTTCACGTTGAAACATATAATGTGAGAACCTTAGCTGGAAATGAAAAAAAACCTAGAAATGGAAAAGTCTGGAGGAGGCCTTTACCCTCACATGAGAGGGGTTCTTGCATGCCTGCATGATCATTTAATGTTAAGAATTTTTAATTTCAAATGTAAATCAAGGTAAAGAAATAAAAAGAATTTATAATTATATAAATATAATAATAACAAATAATAAATACATAACATAACACAAAAATGTATTGAAACTAATTGAACTTATAGTTAAATTAATATAATAATAACAAATAATAGATACATCATATAATACAAAAATGAAATGAAACTAAATGAATTTATAATGAAATTAATATAATAATAAATTTACAATGTAACATAATGATAAAATGAATTTATAATTAAATGAACACAATAAAAATAATAAATTAATAATAGAATTTAAATTGTAATTAAACACTAAAATGACTAGAAACTAAATGTATTATAAATCTAAATGTATTACTTAAGATTATAATATAAGAATTTGTTAAATGTATTTTGTTTAAAATGTGCAAGAAATAAAAGGTTTTTTATTTTATTATTATTATTATGTATAATGTTTTTTGCATTATTTCGCATTATTTTTTTGAGTTGATTCTGTTATCATAAATTATTTAAATAAATGGGGAATGGAGTCTCTTAACACTAGGTTTCCTCTACCCTGCTATGTGCGGGATAAATTATATATATTGTGGTCTACGACGTCAGAATAATACTAAAAATTAAGCCACGTCAGTCGCAGAGGTTAAATAAATATTCGTATAGCTCAAGCGGGCACTAGCTATGTACGACTATATTTCTATAGATACTAATATTTTAAGGAGGAAGAGTTTGTTTGGTAGAACGCGCTAATCTTAGTACGTATTAGTTGGAATAAAAAAATATTTTTATGTTGGGTATTTCACGTAACGAAGGAGGCTATATCATCTTACGTTAATCGAGAAAACGAGCGGCGTTGAGTTTCGCCACTCAACACGCTGTGCCTCCAAAATGTGGTGGAAAGTGGGTTAAAGGAGTATAAAAATTACAACTTATAAAAATTGAGAAACTTAAGTTTGCGGGTATATGCACTCATTTTGTATGAAACGAACTACAAATATAAGTTTGTAATGATTTTTTTCTATGAAATACCTACAAAATTTTCACTTTTAGGATTATTTCTCCTATATATATTGTGAGTTCTCACTTCGTATCAATACATAATTTCATAACTGTATTTCATAAATGTCCAAGAGAAGTGCTCTGTAGGTTTTGCAAAAATGCATCAAAATCGATGCATAAAAGCTCGTATCTTTTGATTGACGGTGATAAACAACAAAGTGATCCGTTTTTACATTTTGAGGTACGGAAACCGAAAAATATCACGTAATTCGTGTCGACGTATCCGTACGTACCGGATGTATCATGTGTCATTCGAAATTTATCTACTTGAGAGCACGGGTGAAGCCCTAGATATGGTCTAATATTTTATACAGTACTATTATTTATACAAGAGCCTCCGTATAGAAAATACGTATTGCCTATGAACCTGTAAACCAGTTTATACAAATATATATATATATATATATATATATATATATATATATATATATATATATATATATATATATATATATATATATATATATATGTAGTCAAACGTTGTACGTAACATTTAATACGTAAATATTGGAATATTAGTAACACTGGTACGTGGTTTGAGTAAAGCGTAGAATGGGTAAACAAATTTCAATATGTGTATTTAATTAAAATTAAAAAAAATAATAATAGCCTTACTTTTTATTGTAAAATATATTAATTAAATAATAGTAAAACGCTCTCATATGTAGAAATTTAAGAAACAATATATTTAGAAGTTTTTAGAGTATATTATATTCAACGTTGTGTTGTTGAAGACCGAACTTGTAATCTGTTTAACATTTTAGACAGCATATCCATACAGCGCTTTGAAATTCAATATCATATTTACAACCTGAGGTATCGCCGTTTATTTATATAGCCGACAGCTTGCATATACAAATTCTTAGGTAAAATATTGAACTTTCTTGAAATATTATATTGAATTTTTAACCAATTGGTAGTTAATCCATTATTAATGTAGTTTTAGTTTTGTCTTTTACAAAAGATTGTAAATTATATTAAATTTTTAACATTAAGCAGTGTTGTGAATGAAGTTAGAAGGCACAGTCAATCACTTCTGACTTTATATTAATACGTATTAAAATATTGCATTTAGAAGAATTTCAAAATTAAAATTTTATTTATAATTTAGTTAGATAAGCCTTTGTCTGGATCCGACAGTCACTTATATATCTTAGATAATTTGATAATAAATTAATAGATAAGTTGGCATTGTCAATTACGTTCAATTAATTTTCAGGGATTCCATTTGAAATTGGAGACAACTTGGAGATCTTCTCTTTAAATTCTTAGCACCCTTCATATTGAATTACCAAAAATAACGAAAAGTTAATTACTCCAAAACTTACCTAATTCTAAAGTTACGAAAAGATTTTGAAACTTGACGATCGTTTTGTTGAATCGTGCTTTAAAAATGTTAATATTCTTGTCTTAGTTAATTAGGAATCTTGTTGGTTCAGGTTTACTTTAAAACATCACAACGGTATGTTTGTGTTTAACTCAAAGAAAATTATGTTTATACAATAATTTTTCTATGTCTACTGGTTTTATACTGTTTTCATTAAAGCAAAGCAGAGCAGGCACGCCGTTACCTTGGATTTTGGAAATATTGAATGGAAAGTGTCGAAAATCAACGCCACACTGCTTCGTTACCTGGGCGGTAAAATAAAAATAATTCATACACTCGAGAGGGAATCTAATTCAGCAACTTACAATAAAATTGCTATTTTAAAAACTATATTGATTTCAAAACTCTATTCAGTAATATGTCGCTTGGTTGATTGCGTTGATCTCAGGAAAAACTGGATCTTTGATGAAGATATTTTTTGAATCGGAAGGTCCATTTATCGAGCAAAGGCAATATAGCCTTTGGTCCAATAACAATATCAATTTAATGAAAATTAAAGTTGAAATGAAATAAATTAAATAATATTTTTCATAGTTTTATCGAACAAAATGGTTTTCATTGATTTTTTTTTTTATTTATAATTAAACTAATTTAACCAAAACATACACTCCATGTCAAGAAAAGTTTGATATTTCTGAGATTTTCGCGCACAGACAAATAAAGAAACGGACAAACGGACACACAGACAAAATTTTGCCGAATTCAGAAGGCATTGCATGTTGAGTGGAGAAACTCAACGCTTTAACCGATCGCCTTGTCTCTCTTTACCCACACCAGATCGATGAAATTAAAATATTAAATATTTACCCACAACCTTTCACGCTTACAGTCACGGCTTGTACTCCTGCGCCACGACTGACCTCGCATTGATAGATGCCATCAATAACATATGATATATTTCCTATGTACAGACAGCGATCAGTTACAATGTTATATGTTTAGATAAGTGTAACTAGCGTTTCAGCTCAGCAGGTACTCTTCTCTAGTATTTAAACGAAAATTCATCATACAACTAATTGTAACTGAGCGCTTCAAGCGATGTCATTAGCCGGTCTGTGTGCAGTCTTCCGCAGATTTCAAATAATTTATCAAAGAGGAATCGCGCCAGGTTTCACGTTTAAAGGGAGGGAGGGAGTTAACGAACTCCACGTAGTCGGTGAGTACCGCAAAAATGAATACGCTCAAATCGTTATTTATACATGGTTGTTTTTAATTTCTTTTAATATGTAAAAGTTATTCTTCTATATTTTATAGCTTATTATGTAATATATGTTCGTATCATATTCACCATGACAGGAACTCATCAATTATATAATAAATCTCATCATTATAAGGCCTCCGTTTCGCAGTGGAATAGCGTCTGACTATTAAGGCGATGGTTAGAGTTCGATTCTCACTCGTGGAATTAAATTATATTCATTTCATTGCTTTGGTGACAAAACGTGGCGTTGAGTCCTACTCCACGCAAAATGAAGTTAGGATAAAGTGTTTTTAACATTTTTAAAACATTATTCCATATTAGTAAGTATTTCTAGGATAAAGTAATTTGTCTGTAAGGCAGCTTAAAGGATATTTTTCATTGATAATAGAAATACACTAATAGAAATCAAGCTTCAGCTCCGTGGGGAAAAAATGGAAAAACAAGACATTGCCGCTACGTACTCTCTAGTTAACGTACACAAAAATATTACTGAGTTCGTATGAAATATTTATTTTATAGAATAAATTATATTACAATAAAACATTAATATAGACAAGTTATAAATCTTTTGAGAAAACTTTCCTCGAAACAGTAGTTTGATGAGCAATGTATCGCACATTTAAAACAAAGTTTCCCACCTTATATACTCCATGGGACCGATAAATTATCTATAATATTACATACGTGGTGTACTTGAAAGTCTGACGAAGTAAGATATCACGTAACCTCTATATAAGTTTGTGAAATTATTACTTTTGAATTGAATAATATTGTATAGTTCATTTAAATCTGCCTATTACTCTAGAGCTACGTTAAAAGTGACATTCATATTTATATTTATTATTATTTATATTTATTTTTTTTCGACTTGTCTTTATTGCTGTTGACCTGGAATGGTCAACATCACGGGGCGGGGAGGGAAAAAGTAGGAGCTCTAATGGACGTTCATGTCATTAATATGATTTGGTTTTAAGGTTATGTACCTAAAAACATAACTGAATTGTGAATTGGTATGGTATGGTTCTTTGATTATGGCGTTCCGAGCGTGCCAGTAGAGCACATATCACTTTTGGTCAATTGTTTTGTTGTCCTTACGCCTGTCTGTCTATCTGTCCATCTCTTGGAAAGGTATCCACAAGCTTAAAAAAAACTTCTTAGTTAACATAATCGAAGGATACTACTGCCGTTTATGCCATGTTTTTGTTGTATATTGTCGGGGGAATTGTGAAATTTTAGTAAGAGTAAGAAGTTATGGTAGAAATAAAGGCAAAAAACCGAAAATTGGTAATTTATATGTTCTTAGGATAGCATATAAAAAAAAGCATTTTTTATATTTTTAAGTGTTATTTCACACTTAGGAAAGAAAAATACTTTTTTTAGAAAATAAATATAAATTTAGTGAGATTTGAACTCGCGCCTCTTGGACACCGTCCAAGCGCTCTGACTAACAACAACCATGCAATTGTCATGAAACCCTCGGTGGGTTAGGCCCATTCGAACTTGATCGGTTTTATTTTTATTATTTGTTGCATAATTTGGCAATCTCTAAACAAGCTAAAGTAATAAAAATATGTTTTATATTTTAAAACATATTTTTTTCAAGCATTTTTGACATTAGGACAAAAACATAGCTTTACATAATCAGAGCCCAATAACGTGAGGACTCCCTATATATGCTCATATTCTATTCTGCCAAGGTCTTTCAAGAACTGCTCTGCCACAAAAAACACAAAATAAAATATTTTTTTACGAATATTTTAACGTTAACATTCGCTAGAAGCGTCCCTGTCCTATTTTTGTCACATACTCAAGTTTTATTGTATGTAACTTTTTATTTCTTAATTTATATCGATGACATTTTTTTTATTTTAAATATGTTTGAGGGAAGTATATTTAAAATTATGAACTGCCACGGGCTCAACTTTGTCTCTTCATTATTATTTCATTATTTGAAGGTATTAATAAAACGCATGGACATTGGATAGTAGTTTATTAGAGAATGAATATGACTTTGACAGATGGTAAGGAAGTACACATATAGCTAAATGTCGCCACTAGTAATATCTTAATCATTTAGTTACAATTAATAACAATACCACCACTTAACTAAATAATCTAAAATATGTTTATTAAACAATATCAAACAAAACAATGTTATGAGTATATTACTTGTGTAATGCCACCACACCCATCTTATTCATAAAATAATAATGTTTAATTTTAGACAGACTTTTAGTCAATAAATCAGCTGGCATTTCAGAACTCTTTAAATATTCTAATTTAACAAATTTATTACATACTGCTTCCCGTATAAAATGAAATTTTATATCAATATGTTTGCTACGTCTATGATATACAGAATTTTCAGTAAGTTTTAAAGCACTTTGGCTGTCATTATACATCAAAATAGGCATATTATCTGGTCTGTTAGTTAATTCACATAATAAATTCTTTAAGAAAATTGCCTCTTTACTAGCTTCACATACAGCCATGTATTCAGCTTCGGTGCTTGACAAAGCCACCGTCTGTTGCTTTCTACTTTCATGAGATACTAGACAACCTGAATATACAAAACAATATCCTGTATAAGATCTTCTATCTAAATTATCAGATGCCCAATCAGCATCAGCGAAACCAATTAAATCTAATTTATTTTTAACATATTTTAAGCCAAATGACTTTGTACAACTTAAATATTTTAAAACTCTTTTAGCATGTTTCCAATGTGTTTCTGTATTACAGTTATTAAATTGACTTAAATAACTAATACAATATGAGATGTCAGGTCTAGTCAAAACTGACAGATACATTAAGCTCCCTATTAGTTGTTGATAAGGAAAATTTGAATTTAATTTCTTTTCTTTTTTCAATTTCAAATTAATTTCCATAGGAGTTTCTACATTTTTACATTTTTCCAGGCAAAATTTATACAATAATTTATCAATAAACTTCTCTTGATCAATAGAAATACAATCTTTCTGTATCTTAATAGTCATACCTAGACACTGTCTTAACTGACCTAGATCTTTTAACTTAAATCTTTTGCTTAATTGACCCTTCAAATATTCTACTTCTTTATTACAGTTATAAAATATGAAGAAATCATCAACAAACAAAGCCACTAATGTTTTAACATTTTCAGATAATTTTACAAACAAACAATGTTCATACAATGACTTTTGATACCCCAACTTTTGTAAATAATCATCAACCTGCTTATACCAGGCCCTAGCTGACTGCTTTAACCCATATATGGCCCTTTTTAATTTTAAAACTTTATTCTGAACCATATCACATTTAAAATTCTGAGGTAACTGCATATAAACAGTCTCATCTAAGTGGCCATTTAAAAAAGCTGTAATTACATCTAAATGGCATATATTAAGGTCTAATTTAACACTCAAAGCAAATAACAATTTTAAAGTGGAAAATTTAAGCACTGGTGAAAAAGTTTCTTTATAATCTATGCCTTCACGTTGTGTGAAACCTTTTGCCACTAATCTTGCTCTATATCGCACTGTGTTATTAACATTTAATTTCTTTTTATACACCCACTTGCACTGCACCACCTTAGCATCACTTGGTTTGCTCACTAATTCCCAAGCTTCGTTTTCTTCAAAGGACTTTAGCTCTTCCTCCATGGCACTGCACCACTGCTCTCGTTCAGGTCCACTCATAACCTCCTCATATGTGAAATTGTTCTCATCCAAGCCTTCATCAATTTTACATATATTACCATATCCATACCTGTCTGGTTTTCTTTTTTCTCTCTTCCCAATGTCAGCAAACTCTTGTTCTAAGCTTTCAGCTTCATCACACAGAGACTTGCTATCACAGAATTCTTCCGAGCTAGACGAGCTAGTAGTCGCATATGGTATATATGTATCATCCCGTTCAGAGATTAAGCTATCTTTTTCTGGACTCAAAGTGGTATCATTTTCCACTTCTTTATCTTCAAAAATAGGTTCAATGTCTTTATTATCTTTTACCACTGCTTGTACTATATCTGAGTTTGTTTCCTCCATAATGAAAACATCTCTACTAGTAGTAATACTCTTTGACCTTGGATTATATAATCTATAGCCCTTGGTATTTTCTGCGTAACCAATCATGATATATACTTCAGATTTTTTATCCCATTTGGTTCTCTTTGCTTTAGGAACATGGACCATTGCACGACTTCCAAATATCCGAACGTGGCTGAGATCTGGTTTTTTATTACTCCATAACTCATATGGTGTTTTTTGTAGACCCGAAGCTAGCGTTCTATTCCGTAAATAGACAGCAGTATTGACTGCTTCTGCCCAAAATCTTTTATCAAGATTCGCTTCAAACAAAAGACATCGAGCTCTCTCCACAACTGTTCTATTTAGTCGTTCACAAAGACCATTTTGTTCTGGTGTATACGGGTTTGTTGTTTGATGAACTATTCCATTTGTCTTTAAATAGTCATCAAATTCCACAGAACAGAACTCCCTACCATTATCTGTTCTTAAAACTTTCAGTTTATTTCCTGTTTGTGTTTCAACAAGAACTTTAAACTCCTTGAAATACTTTAAAGCTTGATTTTTGGCCTTGAGGAAGTAGACAAAAGCCATTCTACTGAAGTCATCAACAAAAAGCAAAAAATATCTTGCTTGGCCCAAAGAGACCTGTTCCATCGGCCCACAAAGGTCCGCATGAACAATTTCAAGCACATTTTCACACCTCTTGCCTTTGTGTGAAAAAGGTAATCTTGCCTGCTTACCTTTACAGCATGTGATGCAGTTAGATTTATCAATTTCTGCTTTATCAATGTACGAAATTCCTTCTACAGCGCCATTCCTCATAGCATTCAGGTCCTTGCTATTAATGTGTCCCAGTCTACGGTGCCATATCTCACTTGTCATTGTTGTAGCTGAGCATGCCGCCAAACTTCCTGACTTTATATTCAACCTGTATACTCCATTCAACAAATTTGCTTTTCCAATCAGTACATTCTGTCTATTGCGTATATAGCAAACTTCTTTTTCAAAATTAACTTTGTTTCCATTTCGAATAAGTTGACTTACCGATAACAAATTGGTTGACAGGTTAGGAACACACAACACATCCTTGACTGTAATGTCGAATTCTGAATTATCAACTATGGTTCTAATCATTGTATTTCCTGAGCATATAACTGGTACTATTTCCTTGTTTGCAACTACTATCTCCTTTACTTTGTGGCCGAGTGTGACATTTTCTAAACAATTCTTATCTGTAATCATATGCGAGCTTGCCCCGGAATCTATATACCAATCAGTTTTTTGAAAAGTACTGTGCATAAATATCGCACTAAAAGCATTTATTTCACTTTTATTTTTATTATTCGGGCATTTATTCATATAATGACCGAGTTGTTTACATTTGTAACAGCGTAACGCTTTGACAGATTTCGAAGACGCCATTTTCTTTTTTTGTGTATCTGCTATGTTGGCTTTCTTGCTACAGTGTTGCCAACCTTTCGACAAAAAAGCGTTTTTTGTTACGTTGGTATCAACTTCCGAACTCATGTCTAATAATTTTGACTTGATAATGTCCGTACTGATAATCATGCCAGAATGTTCTATAGCCATTATCATGGGAGCAAACCTTTCTGTTAGCCCCGCCAATAGCATCGAACCAATCCACTCTTCAGTGATCTGGAAACCGGTACCTTTTAATTTCTGGGCAGTATCCACCATTTGTGTAACGTATGTCCCCATTGATTCGCAATCTTCCAATCGAATAGAAATTAGCTGACGAAGTAAGCTGATGCGACGCGTAAAACCAGAGTCGTCATAAAGACACTTCAAACGTTTCCACACACCTTGAACTGTTTGCTCGTTTTTGATGTGAACATAAATAGATGAATCAATTGTCATGATGAGTTTCGCTTTTGCCTTTTTTTCATCAACGGAAAAGGCATCAGTAGATTCCTGTTTATGGATATCCACACCATCTAACATTAGAAAATTTTCCGCTGCAAACGCCCATTCATCATAATTTTCTCGTCCCTTTAGTTTAGGCACATTCACTATGTAACTTCCAGCCATCTTGCAAAAAATTTACTACGCCACGAGGTAGCCGACAGTCAATCTGGATATAGGTCCACAAAGGAGCGATTTCCACCGCGATTTTCTATTTTAATATCAAACGGTACACTGATAGTCCACGAAAAGTAAATATTTACGAAATAAAAACTGCAATTTTATCGCGAATTATGGTCTGGGCCCATAACCTAATAAAACGCATGGACATTGGATAGTAGTTTATTAGAGAATGAATATGACTTTGACAGATGGTAAGGAAGTACACATATAGCTAAATGTCGCCACTAGTAATATTTTAATCATTTAGTTACAATTAATAACAATAGGTATAATTTGACATATTTTCACTACTAGTAAAGTCAAGTCAAGTAAAGTCAAAATGGTAAAATTATAAATAATCTGGGAAGTGGCACATATACAAAAACTGTCTGTAATAAATGTACTGATGAAGCGTATCATTGCATTACTTGGTTTAATGATAATATTAACTTTTAATATTAAAAGAGTGTCAGTACATTGTTACGATTTTATTAAGAAACCAAATATTTTTTATATTTGATTATTACTGTGTGTTTTATTTTTTTATGCTACTTCAATACGAATTCATTTTAAATAGATTTTTGAACGTATTCTGCATATTTTACGAATTATTTTAATTATAATAAATATCATTGAACATACCAACAATCATTATAATAAGTAAAATGATACAAATTTGTCACGATGGCGGTTCAAGGGAGGTCTTAATCTTCGGCGCTTCTAGTGTTAAGCGATATTTCCAAGATGTTGTTGGTAGCGACATCAATCTTCTTCCTGTTACTCAGCGCGAGCGGCACAACTCATCAGAAGCGAAACGTTTCGCTTTGCTGTTAGCCAAATTAGTTGTGCCTCGGATATATTACATTTACATGCAATTAGTGAACGTAAGTTTTGTTACGGTAGAAATTATGAATTTTATTTAAAAATATATTTTTGCTGTTGTAATGTGCTAGTGGTGAGAGCGCTTGGTCGATTTCCAGGCATCCATACGTTCAGGCAGCCTTTATATGCTTGTTATTTATTGGTTTCCAGGAGGCGCCGGTTCGAATCCCGCCATTAAAAATAAGAAATCACTTCTTATCCTATTGGAGTCCGATTTTTCTTTTTGAAGTACGGAATCATAAAAATAGTATTAATTTCTTACTTAACTTATTTAAAAACGTATAAAATTTTGTTTTCTAAATAAGAAGTATTAATTTTGTTGTGCTGAATTTAGTTGTTAAAAAAGTAATAGCGCTTTATTTAGTCCATAAAAACTAGAGTGTGAATGTAAACAATTCAAGAGCAAAGCTATATTAGCTTTAGCAACTTTTTGTTTTGATAACGGAATTCAGCCTTTACAAACGAGTACGTGATTTCTGTATAATGTATGAGCATATTTTTTTAACAAACAAAAAGTTTTATAAAGTTCTTAACTTGACGTATATATATATACACAGTGTAACTCAATCGGTGGGTCGACGGTGGTGTATGGTTAGAAGACTACAGTACCTATACATTTTACCCCCATGTATGCTCAGTGATTTTCAATGGTAATTCAGATATTAGGGAATTTGGGATTTTTTGGAAAACACCGAATTCCTGAACAATATTGACTAATACAACTGTTCAACAAGTCTGCGCTCGTGATTTTTACCTCCCCATAAAGCTCAATAATAGACCTTATGTATCATATAATAGTTAAAACTATCGATCTATAAATCTTGGAAATTAGATCGAAAAATAATAGAATTAAAAAAAAAATACCAAAAACTTTCAATTACTGGTGATTACTTTTCATAAGGCTATCTCAAAGAACACATGTTGAAAAGTGTAATTGAATCATGGAACAGTAAAAAATTGTTATTCTCATTACGAGAATTGACGACCTTTAAATTTTTTAGGTAATTATCGAAGTGTTTATATTTTTCACCAGTTAACAACAGTGTAACAATGTTTGTAGACTACAAATATTTTGATATTGTAAAGCTATCCTAGGACATTTCGCGAATTGGGTAATGCACTTAAGTGGTGGTTGTCAAAGATGAATGCTGTGGAGATGCGATCTCTTCGTAGGATATGCAGAGTCAGCTTAGCTGTTCGAATCCGTAATGAAGATATACACAGAATCAGTTCACCTTCGAAAAAACAGTATTAAAGATATTAGAGGAAGGTCACGTAAAAAGCATGAGGACTCCCCGGAAAACATGTATGAAGAGGTTGATGACAGTGGACGAGGCGAAAGAGGTATATAGAGACCGTAGACGTCGGCGCTCCGTTCCGTTCCGTGACTACCCTGCTAAGGATACAGCGTAAAGCAAGATTAGATTAGATTTAAATATTATTTAACCTTTTTTTGCCATAAATAAAATCAGCAACTATTATCACAAGTACAAAAATATGTATGAATCTTAACAATTGAATTACAATAAAATAGTACTAAGAAGGAGCTTAGTGCTAAGACACTCGGTTTTCTACTTTACGCACTATTTCAAGGCATAGAGTATTGAATAGCGGGTTAAAAAGAATAAAAAATATTCTAACCAAGATTCTGAGATTTATTCATATAACTTATTTACATGTTGAGTTACTGAGACTTCTCGACTAAGACTTCTGTTGTAAACTAACAAATATAAAGGATTCTTAGGTGTGTGTGTATGTATGTGTACGTGTGATTGTGTGCGTGTGTATGTGTACTTATCAGAATGAGCAATTAAAATTAATAACTTGTACATAGCATACAGAAATTTAATATATAAATGTTTTCTGTATACAAAGTTTTCCATAAGCGAATATTGTGAGCCTGATCACGAAGTTCCAACGAGTTCGCTGACAACAGCCGATGTGACTCTTGAATCTAATGATTACCATATATTATGTTTATTTAGTTTGCGCGTTGTAAAACATTCGTTTTATATGGTTTCTATGAATAATTTATAGGTTTATGTAGAGAATTTAGTTAAAAAATCTCTATAGTTCTTTAGTAAAATTATATAAAACACTTTCTCTCTTTTTTTATTTATTCACTATATATACCTACTGTTTAAGTGAACTTCATTCTCCACTTTCCGACCCAATTTTGAAATTTCAGAATTTGACATTACGTGTTTAGGACCGAACGCCGTGCTTTGTCTTAATATCAGAGCAGAAAAATAAAAAATAAATCATTCTCTACATAACATTCTTGATGATATAACGGAACAATTCATTATTAACATAACCAACACAACAGAGGAGAGTGAAATATTGAGAATGCAAGTCCGGTGTAGAAGAACTGATATACTTTTGTTATGTTCCTTTTTTGCTATTGATAATTAATATTAATCTTGTTTTAAGTTATGAAATACCTATTATGTTAAGATTAACTTTTGTTTCTGGCTCTAATTTTGGTGTTCACTAACACAAATACAAGCATTAGTTCACCTCAACTCACCTTTTTCCTCCATAACTGACCATCCTTTTCATAATTCAATAATTTAAATTTATATGTAGAAATCCTCCTTTTTCTGTTTCAAAATCTGTTTTTAAATAATAATACCAACTTTTATCTTCTGCTTCTTTTCACATGGTCAAATGGAAATTATTAAGAGCTGTTTATTATATTATAGCTTTCAACGTGATGTAATATAGCGTATAGACTTCCTCGATAAATATACTATCCAACACAAATACCATTAATTTCAAACCAGTAGTTACTGAGTTTAGTGCATTTCACCACCAAACAAACTTATTAACTTTATAATATTAATATAAAGCAGGTTAAGTCTTATTTAAGTTCTTCATTTCGGATTCTTATATGCTCGTTACAACCTTTGATATAAGTATTTCCAACATTTTCAAGCAGCGCAGATCGACGCGCGAGTCCACGTTAATATTATTATGCGTTTTTAAATTACTTTCTTTCAGTAGCATGTAAATGAAACACCTTCTTTAAAAAAAATCTATCTTTATAACAAAATATTTTATCACACACTTTATAAACTAAGTAAACAAATAAAAAATTCTTTACGAACATTTTGAAAAGACACTTGTTATAATAGAGTTTAATTTTCTTGTTATTTTTAGTAAAAATGTCAGCTTCATTTACTAGATTTCCTGGAAAGTTTGCGTAGTTTCTGTGAACTAACTTTGAAAAACTTCTATAAAGGTATTTTATTAGCCGCGGGCTGTTGTGCAAATACATTAATTAGTGGAGTTTTACATGTTATTATATATTTTTTTCTTTACGCTGTATCCAGAAAATATTGTACGCAGAGGCAACCTTAACTCCTTAAAACACTTTTTTCCTAATTTCCGTCGAATTCTGGAGGCATTGCGTGTTGAGTAGCGGAACTTAACGCCGCGCTTTGCCTCGACACCATAGGAAAGAAATGAAAATATTAAATATATAATTTCCTCGAGTCGAAGTCGAACCCACAACGTGTCGCGTCGTCACGGCTGGCCTCACTATTTTAAGATTCATATTCAAATTTTTGAGGTTCTGTATCTCATAAGAAAAAACCAAAGCCTCATATTGTTATCCTTCTATCAGTTTACACATCTATCTGCCAATACGTCTTTTCGTATGTTAAGACCATTTCACTTAAGATAGCGTGGAGGTATCAAACTGAAACTAATATCAAATATCCAGGTCTACAGTTTCTTAGAGTTCAAAAAAAAGTGTCTTAAGTCAATCACAACTATGAGTGTTTATGCGCAGGCGCATGATATATACGATCGCCGTGTAAGCAATACCTGTAGGATACCTCCAGTAGACCTAGAATTATGAAACTTTGCAAGAAGTGCGAAGTGAGCAGAGAACTACAGCATAATTTTAATAAGTATTCTAATATTAATTTAACATTATTAAGAATAAGCAGAGTGAACCGTTGAAACTCCGTTCATTCCATTCTTCCACTATTTTTGAGCCATTGCATTATGAGTGCCGGAACTCAACACCGCTTTCTGACATGTTTGACAGAGCTAAATTATTCATCCAAGTAGGAATGGAACTCACGACCGTGACGCTTTCAGTCAGATGTTGTGCCGCTAAGCCACGACGACCTCAACATACACGAATGAATTCATTAAATATTTTCTCTTAAGACCGCTACTTTGAGAATGTCATAAAATGTTGCTCTTTGAAAGCGCAGAATATTTTGCAATGCATGAAATATGTATGCGGGCCTCAAATATTATAACATTTCACTCGAAATTTTATACCTGCATTAGAATTTTTCATATTTTACAGCTATTAAAGAACGGGTGCGGTACAAAGTAACACTACAATGTTGTATGTATTTGTATATAAATTAAACCTTGACCTAACCTAGAAGGAACTTAGTGTAAATACCCTTCGTTCCCTACCATTAAATTTTTGAGACATTGCTTACGAGTATATATTGATGGGTTTGAACGCCGTGCTATGTCTTCTTGCTTAAACAAATTGAACTCACAACTAACGCGGTTACAGTTCAGCGCATATACTCCACATACAATTCTATATATCCCAGTACTCTACGAAGAAAATTCAAAACGATTTACTTTTTGTTCGCACTACCCTACTATTGTCCCTACGTAATTGTTCGGGAGGTCGTTCCGCAAACAATACAGCAAATATTTATTAGGGTCCCCAGAGATGACAGTAGTCCAAATATTTCTTCTAAATAAATATCCTACACAAGATTGTGAGAATAACGTGGCGTTGATATATAAAACAATTGAAACTTTTATTTATATGCTAGCGGCGTACCCCCGGCTTCGCCCGCTTAAGCTACACGATTAGGTTTATTAAAAAAATTGTTTCACACTGTACATACAGGAGGGTAGGTAGAGGGAACTTAGTATTAAGACACTCCGTTCCCATTAAGATACTTCTGTTCCCCACTTTCGAAATGTTAGCTGTGAGTTTGATACCCGCTCGGGGCAATGTTTATATTTATATTAGATTCATTTATATCCGTTCTAACGACCAAGCGCAGAGTTGAATTCCATGCCCAACACGCAATAGCTGGAATACAACACTAAATACTGTCTCTTTTTAGCGAAAATTTGGAGCAAAATCGAACCCCCAACCATCGTTTACAATCAGACACTACCATTGTGTGAAAATGACACTTTTCAACAAATATATCAACTTGTCACACAGGGAACGCGGGCGGATGAACCTGTCAAATGTGTCACGAAAACATTCTGATACCGAACGCTGTTTCATTTTAATAAATATACTTTTTTGTGTGATAAATTTGTATATTTTACACAAATTATTTAATATGTTTTAAATTCAATATTTTGTATGATTTTTTTATATATTTTTATGATAAATAAATATAAATAAAATATAATCAAATATAATAAAAGTATCTAATAATAAAGTGGTAAAATATTTTTGTCTGAAGACCAGGCAGGTCCTCGTTGGTGGTGGATTTGATCTTCTCTGTGAGATTTTTATATGATATATTTTTATTATTTTTATTCATGCAGTATCCTAGATATAGCAGAATAAACAGAAGGAACCACCCGGTGTTAAGGCCCTCCTTTCCCTATGCGCTGCCCTTTTTTCAAGAAAAAAGATCAAAATAATCTATTTCAATGAGTGGGAATCGAAAGCACAAACATCACGTTCACATTTAGATGCTGTGCTGCTACACTATGATTGTCTAATTTTATTACATTTTTATTTTTTGACTCAACTCGTAAAATTTTAATGTTATAAGAAAAGTGATCGAGAAAGTGCTGTTATTCTATTTTCTTTCTTTAATTTGTTGTGGTATATAATAGCATCCGAGGCGCTACGTTTTTCACCATTCAACAGACAAAGTCAATGTATTTGGGCGGAAACTGTAGAACAAATGTGTCGCTTAGGTTCCCTCTAACTTCAGTGTAAACTGCAACTTAAATTACAACTATATTTTATTTATTTACTTCTGTGGGCTCGTTCCTACTCGGGATAATTCATTATTTCATATCCTCGCTCTAATAAGAACCAAGGCAAGGCGTTGAGTTCCGCCTCTAAACACACAATATCTTGAAGATTGGACGACGCGTATAATGGAGTGTTTAACGCCAGGTTTCCTTTGCTTACCCTACTATATACGAGATAAAGCGTGAAACTGATATAACTATATAATTTAAGATCCAATATTTGATAAACATGCGTATTCGGGATAATGCGTGAAGCAATATTTGGCAAGCAAATAAAAAAAAAACAAACTTAACTTATTCATAACGTTGATTAAACCGTGAGTTGAAATGTTAAAATTGTGGGAAAAGTGACAATAAAATGAAATGTCATGGGTTGTATACAGCCGCGCCTCGGGACGTGACCCCTGAGTGACCTCTGTTTACAAACAGACGTCGCGTTACGTTTTATTAGTATATATGTTACTCTCGAGAGGTGTACAGTGTAGATGATATACGATTACATATTTACTGTTATATTTTTTTCAGACTTTAGAATATAGATATATAGATAGACTATCAATGCCGCATATAGCAATTTTCTCCGCTTTCGGAATAATTCTGTGTTAACTGGTTAATTATTGCAGTACATAGAGAGATTTTTAGTTTTTTTTATTAACTAATTGTGACTTGCAATTTTATTTGGGTGTACTTTAAGGTAAAAGAAATTAAGGCGGGAGAGTTTAATAATATGAAATAAAATATTTTTTTCATATTTTTTTTAGAATACACTTATTAGAACGATACCTTCTGATGGCATTATTTTAAACTTATTTGTTGCAAATATTACTTTCTTAACACTGTTACCTCTGAATCTCTAAAAGAGTTTGGTTGCTCACAATCACAAAAATTGGCCCTATATTTTCTAACCGCACAGTACTTCATAAGCTATAATACCATCCATACCACCTGGACTCTACTACAGTACTATCTTGTGAGAATTTCCTTCCGTCGAAATGTGAATGTATATTTTAAAATCTAATTATCTAAATATGATGGTCGTGGGCTCGATTCCCACTCGAAGGAAGACAAAGCACAGTGTCGAATTCCGCCTCTTAATTATTCCACAAATTAGGCACAAAATGAGAAACGGAATGTATTAGCATTAGGTTGCCTCTGCATGCCCTGTTATACAAGAAAAACGTGAAACAGTTTTTTTTATTAGAATATAATAAGTAATACAGCCATTGTGTACTATGGCTTAGTAGGAAAATCATATTTTTGTTTGATTTCTGAATACATAAATATTTTTGGTATATACTTTATGATGTTCTTTTATAAATATCAAATAAAAACCACGGGTCACGGAAGATAAAGTCGATCCCACTTTTTCCTTATTGAGCCCTCGGTGTTTCCGGACTGCACGTAAAATTAAGGATGGTTATAAATATACGTTTTGTTGCGTAAATCGGATTATTTTGGTATTCAGTTGGTTTTATCCATGTTACGAACTAATACATATTTATGGTGGTGGTGGTGGTCTTGTTTTTTTATATGTTATTTTTTAGCAGCTTCACACTTTTAACCGGATGGATTAACCTGAATTTCCTAACTGAAACTGAAATCCATTTCCTACTTTCTGCTCGACTTCAAAATATTGCGAATAATGTGGTGGAAATTATCCCCGAGTTTTGTTCACCAGAGCGTAGAAATTAAAATAATTTAAATGAAATCAATAAAACCCACGACCGTCGCATCTACCACCAGATGCTATCCTAGTACGCTACGACGGCCTCTTTATAGATAAATAATGTTATGTATTTAACTATAAAGAGGCCGTCGTGGCGCTTTCAACAGCTTCAAATACAGTAGATACGGATGTATCATTTAAATGTTCTTTTGGTTGTATAAAATCTTCGAAGTTATAAGGTCATCAATGTTCGTGTAGTATCTCGCTGTAAGTGCAATCTCCGTTCCAAATGATTATTAAAATTTAGTTAAATAGTTCCGCCTATACAGTGTCCAGAAATTAGGTCAAATTAAAGAACTAATTGAATTATCTTTGAATTCCTTGTATCGTCAAAATACAATATATTATGTAAAAAGCAATTATTTTTTATGGTTCTATATCTCAAAAGGAGATAACAGAAAAATTATAAGATCACTTTGTAGTTCGTCTGTACATCTGTCAAGACCATTTATCTCAAGATCGTGTACAGGTATCAAGCTGAAGTTAACATGAAATACTCAGTTCTACTGTCCTTTGCAGCCCATAAACAATCAAGCTTCAAAGTCTTTTGATGCATTTTGTATGAAATTCGCCGAGTAATTAAATTTCCCATATATCCCGTAGACCAACCATAAAAAATTGCAAGAAGTGAGAACTTGCAGTCTATATAAAGAAAAGACATCCGAAAAATGAAAATTTGTAGTAACATTACAGACTAGTGACCCGCTCGCGGCTCCGCTGCATTAATTTTGTTTTCTAATAATGAAAATTTCATTTTGTAAACAATATTTTTAGCAACATTACCTTTGGCCTAAAATTATGAAATTGCTATGGAGCCTTCGGTGGGCGAGTGCACCTCGCACTTGGCTGATTTTTTTTATTTAATTTAAGCCACAACATCATAAGATTCGAACCGAAACTATTGTAGAAGATGTCATGAGCTTCAAAGGAGTCGAATCCACAAGCTGTCGTCAGTATTTACATAATGCCCCTTTTCGTTCCTTGATCGCTCTAATGTCCTTTGATATTTACGTCGGATGTTTTAATATTTATCTATACAAATAAGCTGAAGTGTTTGTTTGGTTGAACATCCTAATTTTAACTAATTGAGATCCAAATTGAAAATTTATTATTATATTGGATATTAGTTAGCAGCTTATTTCTTAATAAATTGCTAATAACAGTAATTTAGTTCTTATAATTTAAACTATGTTTATGTTATAAGTTTAAGTGTATAAATAAGCCTGTCTTTAGCTTAAAGGCAACAACTTAAATATACATATAAGCCTATAATTGAGACATACTTTGTATAAATATCTATACATTAATATGTGAAGCAAAATTTTCCACCCCTTTTTTCGAAAATTGCGCGGACGGAGGAGTGTAAAATTTGGCACACTTATAGTTTATATGTGGTAGAAGTGCAAAACGCTACGCTTTTCACTAATAATGCTTATTAGGTACATTAAATCAATTGATAAAACATTATACATACTACCATGCATTTGACAACATGCACAACATTTATGTATTTATAAATGATATATACGTTGCTATGGCAACGCATATTATTATAACCGTCAACGGATCCTCTAGTATTTATAAATGTTTGTAAATTAATGTAGTCTTAGTATGTAACGTTGGCTTCCTACAAATAAAAAATATTTTTAATTTATTTTTTAGGAATATTTAAATATTGGCCCATATATTGAAGGGATGTGTGCTATATTATATCACGTTAAAAGTTTTGATGTAACCCATTATTTTACGGTCTTAATATCTTTTGCGTACTTATTTATAACTTAACGTGATTTCATTCAGCATAATTCATTCTGTGTTCTTTAAGGTCAACCGAGGTCTCCCTATATCTCCCTTACCAGAACGAATGCCACTATGGACTTAGAAAACCGTAATGCTGATGGACAGAATTACGGTTTTTTAAGTCCAGAGAACAGAGCTAGCGGTGTTCTAGCTGTATTAATAAAACATCAGCATAGCCGCACGCATGGACATACACTATGCAGTGCTAGTACCCAGTGCTAGGCCGCAAAGTATAGGTACCTACTACAGAAAAAAAACGGCAGTAATGGGAATGATATGGAGATGCGATCTCTTTGTAGGATATGTGGAGACAGTTCAGCTGACAGCTGAGATAGTAAAGAGATACACAGAATAGCAGTTACTAGCGAGGATGTTATAATGAGAAGATATCGTTTAGGTGGTTTAGGCACGTTGAGACAATGAGGGTCGACGGCCTCTGATTTAATGGAATAAAAAAATGAAGGCAAATTATTTAATTCGATAGGCATGAGCATTTCGCTAAATGATCAAACGAAAAAACTTTATTAACTTTACGCTCCTCAAACCTTTGATGTAAACAAAATATTGTGGTTTCCACTTGAAAGTTTTACTAAACTTATAATTATTTATGTAGGGCATAAATCCAATTTTTATTATTTATTATTAATTTTTACTTTTAGATGTATGTTTGTAGTATGTACAAGTACATACTTATATTTTGGCGTAGAGGGATGGACAACTGTGCGATGGTTGTAGGTAGGTTCGATCCATATTCGGGGGTAATTATTATATGTAATCCTTATTTACCAGAATAGTAGTCTTAAAAATTTTAATAGAGGAATTACGATTCTAAGTTTTTATTTAGATTTTATTGTAATTCACCATATATAATTCTGATTGTATCACTTAAGATAATTCTCATAAGCCACATTCTTGATTCCGCACTACTACCTAAAGAATTGATTTACACAAAAAAAATAGAATAAAAAGCCGTTTAAACACGATCACGTGTCCAACTAGTTTAGACGAGCTGAGGCTTAGAATTGGATTTAGAGCCTATCTTGCACTTAAGTTGCTAACATTGCCAGATGGTACGGATGGCTTTAAGACTGTAATTTTCTATTCACTTAGGTGCCAATTGGTTAGAATTTTTAACACTCCTCTGGAAGAGTAAAAGGAATAAAACATTCTATTCCGGTTTTCGAAACAATGGTGTCCTGAGTACTTGCGTGAGTTAAAAGGGTGTTCAAAAGGAGCACTTACTGCCCTAAATCAGGCACGTTCACGGTCTGCTTTCTCTTGAAATTGGTTTGTGAAAATGTGGAACTAATGTATAAAACTCTTTTTATAGTTTTTAAGTCGATAGATATTTCTGTGTGCGGCATGACCTGGTAGAGGTTTATCATCAGTACGAATCTACATTTGTTTTACAAACTAAAGAAAAAATAGCATCACACTGTATCGTTATCACGTTAAGACATTTCTAACCCCCCTTTCTGCCAAATTTTCTAGATCTTGCACGTTGAATGGGGGAACTCAAATCTGCATATCGTACAAATAAAGAAGCTACGATTTTTATAATAGCGCAGAATTAACATTTCGCAAGAGATATTTTTATTTATCTATATTCAAATATATCTAATTATGTTTGATAAGCAAAAATTTGTAAAAATGTCATATATAAATAATGTGTAACAATAAGCCTATAAGATTTTCGACGTAACTTCATGAGAAGGTATAGCTTAGTGGTCAGATCGCTTGGAGGGTTTCCAAGAAATGAGGTTACGTTCAAATTTTTATACATTTCCGAAAAAAAAATATTTTCTACGTTTGGAAAAGCAGATTAAAAAAATATTATTTCTATATTTAAACTTACGATATTCCTTACATATGGCGATAGAAATACGGATCATCCGTTATTTTATCTTAATGTATATAGCTAAAGAGATATCTCTGTAAATAGGCAACAACTTAAAGATATGTCCTTGGCTAATATAAATATCCGTATAGACTTTAAATATAGAACATTAAACTTGAAATCACTCCAGAACTATTAAGTCAGAAGTATTTTTTTATCAACGCTGTTTTTTTTCTTGTGTATGTTCTTTCAGAGTAGAAACCACGATTGAGGTATTTCCAGTCAGACATTGTACCACTACTTTCTTTTAGCTAAAAGTATTTTGGATTTTGAAGAAACTAGCGGTACTATGACCTATAAATAATTTTGCAAGTTTCATAATGCATAATATTATGTATTCAAGAACATTTTCATGCAAATGTTATTTAAGTTGTAGTTCGACGCCTGATACCACAAACTTCGAGGACACAGCAAAGATATATTTATGTCAATTATAATCACAGGACATTTTTAAAAATATTAGTGAAGATGTTTAATTAAGAATAAAGAGACTGTAAACGCGCAACTTGTAGGTTTAGTTTTCTTGCGGGGTAGTCTGTTCATCATGTTTCCCATATAACAGGGTAGGCAAAGAGAAGTTAGCGTTAATCACTCCGTTTCACACTGTTGGTTCGTTTCACAATTTCCAAAAAAATATAGATAAACATACATACATATATAAAAAAATTGCCCTCAAATATTAAACAATTCGAATAACATGCATGTCAATCTAATAGCCTCCTTATTTGAAGTTGTTCACAAATAAATGTCATAAGATAAAATCTCACTCATGGAGTTATTTGTGTTTTCGATGCATATAAAAATTTACTCATAAATATTTTAATTTCACTAGTTTGTTTTCAATCTAATATGTGAATCTTAGTCTATGAGAACGTCATTTCATTTGGAAGTCAGCAAGCAAACTTCCCTCGCCACTGCCGACGCTCGCACGTCAATGAGCATGATGCTCGGCTAGGACGAAACTGCTCTTCGCTTACCAATACTCTACAATAGCGACCATTTTATATTCTAGAGGCCTTCGTGGTACGTGGTCGTGGGGATGGGGAAAAATGCACGAAAAAATATTTCCGAAAACGTGAAACTGCTTTTGTTTTTTTTAATTTATTATTAAAACAAAAAGTCAAATACAAAAACCACACGCAATTAGCTTAATATTAAATTACTCATACACCGCAATGTACATACATACGTATGTATAATATTTAGAATTACAATTGTTTTTTTTTTCCGACCATTTGCGTATTATATTATTTGAAGCCTCACAAAGGTCTCCGCATCAGAATCAAGCTGAAAAGCTTGAAATTTTTCATCTTTTAATTCAATTTTAGCCTCCCGGCCGGTCCTCGCGCCTTTTGTTTAACTTTCATTATTCCGCTTATCTAGATTTAATCAAGTGGGATATTCTTTTGAGGTCAGTGTTTTTTGCTTAAAACGTAAAAAGGCCCGGTAATTATAATATGAGGTTGTGTTTTAGGTGTTTTTGTGGGACAAGTAGGTACAGTGAGCCTAATGTAAGCGCTGTTTGCTATGGAATTTATTTATAAAAGTGCTTTACTTGAGGCCGTCGTGGCTGAGCGTCGGAGAAATGAAAATATTTAACTTAATTACATATGTATTGTACGTAACGTACGGGCGACTGCTCTGGGTTTCTCATTCCTCTCGATAATTGGGTGGTACGTCCGGGACGGAGTGTCTTATCACTCTCTCTCTCTGGCTGTCCTTCTATATGTGGGACTGTGGGAATGGTTTTAACTTTCATTCCCACTCAGAGGGATGAATTATTTTCATTTCCCACCTTTCGATCGAGGATTGCATCCAAAAGCATATACTATGTTATAAACACCTTGATGGTTTAAAATTAAATAAATAAATCAGCTTCACGCTGTGGTTTAAAATTAAATGATTTGTACATAATATTTTTTTGTTGACGCCGTCCTGGCGTAGGGTCATAAGAGTGCGACTGTAAGCGCAACGATTGTGGATTCATTTTACACTCGGAGGAATTAAATATTTTAATATTTTTCTTTCCTCGCTCTGGCAACGAGGCTAAATGTGGCGTTGTGTTTCGCCACTCGACAAAGAAAAGAAGAGAATGTGAGGAATGGAAATATCTTAATGAGAACTTTGAGATTCCATTTGCCTACTCTGTTATGAGGAGGATATAGCGTGAAACTAATAAAACACATATTTTCAATTACATTCAAACGCAGCCAATAAGTAAATTTCAAGTTCAGAAATCAAATTAATTGAATTAAGTAGATTACAGCAAAGCTGACTGATTCCGTGTCACCGAAACATTTAGATGATAATTATACGTTTGATAATATTCAATGATAGGTTAGACATCGTCTTGTATAATATGATAGGTATTTAATTTACGAGTATTATCCTGACTGGGTATAGCATTAATTTTTCCCATGAAAACTGCATTAAACACTAGTATGAAGACTATCATATAGAATGGCTTCAAGCTTTAACCATCCAAAAAATCATTTACTATTGTCTATTAGTCAATCAAAGCTAATTGTCTATTAGTCAATTAATATTTTATTTTATTTGGCTTTTTAAATACTTTTCGGAAATTATATATACAAATTTATGTATAGGATAAAAAATCGGACAAGCGTTAGTCAGGCCAGCCCATCGAGGGTTCTATACAAAAATTGGAAGTCTCGAGTGTTTTCTGGAATTTAAGCTTGGCTTATCCAGATCCATTTCACCTGATACCTCACTTGAACTAGCGGCTTTAATACCAAATTTTGTCCCCCTTTAAGACTATAATTTTTTAGAATGTAACCACAAATATATAGGTTTCAGATTCACAATTCTAAGTCACCCGGAAGTACCCTATTAAATTTTGATTTCCTTTATAATGTCGAAATGCGCGTTTTTTGTAATATATACAGCCTTATCCTTTTTTTAAAGTAAATGTAGAAATTCGTTTTTTTCTTCAAATCAAGGTGTCCGCAGATCGGAGTATATGGTTAGAATTTCAACTCAATATCTCTAAGCGGTCTTGAGAGAAAGGTTGTTAATAGACAGACAGACGGACAGACAACAAAAGGATCTTATAAGGGTTCCTTTTTTTCCTAAAAAAGGTATGGCGCCCTAAAAGACTGTAAATTATCCTAAAGATTGTTCATTGTTTTACATAAGTAACCAAAGTTCGGGAGATACATAAAAAACATTATTATTTATAAAAGTACTCTATTTAAATAACTAAAACAGCACAACTTCCATTAGATTATGGTGTCGACCTCATATCTAACTACATTAGCGCCGCTATTGTTAGATTTACATCCAACTAAATCGAGTTCGTCACTAACTTTGCGCTAGTTAACTATATAGAATATTAACCTCTATCTATTTCAAAATAAGACATGTAATTCCGTGTGCTTACTGTTACTGTTAGTAGTAATACGATGTACTTTACTACAGCTGTTAACGTTATTATATAATACATAGACATGTAGTTAGTAGAAATCATTGTGTTTATTTTGTATATTCTAAAAGGCATAAAATAATATCAACTCTGAGTTCCGCCATATAACACGCAATGCCTACTGAATTCGCCGACTTAAATTGCAGCGTTTCGTCGCCAAATTTTGAGACAATGCATAGTGAGTGACGTAACTCGAAGCCACACTTTATCTTCTTACAAGCAATCAAGGAAATAAAAATAATTCATTTCCCCAAGCTTGAATCGAACTCGCAACTGTAGCTTAACACGCGCGAGCCTTATATTTATATCATCATATTATTCAAAAAATAAGCTTATACACATATATCACAAATATCTAGTTAAGTCTCCGCCATGAGATTACATAAAATACAGTGTTTTTTATCGTTTAAATATTCCATTACGCGGCTCCGCTAATTTAATTTTGTGTTTAACTTACGACCACACATTAATTTTGTTGGTTAAGTTCCATCCAGTGCTCCCACAACTATAAGTTGCTTATGTTATAGTAAATGTCGCTGTTGTGGCAGTTTAATTCAACGTGATGATTGGGAGTTCGTAGCTCATTTGAGGAACATTATGGACTGTATCCGATATATATCATGGCAGAGGAAAATTCAAATTCAAATAATTTTATTCAAAATAAGAAGGTACACTTCATTTTTTGAACGTCAAATAATTTACCACCAGTTCACTAAAGTTAATACCTCAGACATGAGAAGAACCGGCGCAAGAAACTCAGCGGGACTTTCTAAAATCAATTTTATACAAATACATATTTAATTATCTGTGACAATGATACCTTTGAAACAGACTGGAGCGAGCATTTCAATCCCAAGGCGTGTTATCATTTATAAAATCATTAATTTGGTAATAACATTTAACACACAAACGTCTTTTCATAAATTGTTTAAATCGTGATATAGAAAATTCTCTGACGTTTTCTGGGATCCTATTGTAAAAGCGTACACATTGTCCCATGAAAGAATTGCGGATTCGATGCAACTGAGTTACAAATGCACTAAGATTAAGCCTATTCCTGGTGTTAATATTATGAACATTACCAATTTTGGTAAAATTATTAATGTTTTTTTTTAACATACATAACATTTTCAAAAGTATATTGAGATGCAACTGTCAGTATATTAATTTCTTTAAACTTTTGCCTTAATGAATATTTAGGACCTAAGTTATAGATTGCACGAATAGCTCGCTTCTGCAGGACAAATATTGGTTGAATATCGGCTGCATTACCCCAAAGTAAAATCCCATAGGACATAATACTATGGAAGTAGCTGAAGTAAACAAGTCGAGCCGTTTCTACGTCAGTTAATGATCTAATTTTTTTGACTGTGAAAGCTGCGGAGCTAAGGAGCCAATCCATCAATATGCGGTCCCTACTGTAATTTGGAGTCTATGGTGATACCGAGAAATACCATGGAATCCACTGGATCTACGGGTTCACCATCCAAAAAAGCATCGGCTTTAACAATTTTCGTGTTAGGTGTTCTAAAAATAATACATTTAGTTTTTTTACTATTCAATAGTAAGTTATTAACACTAAACCAATGTATTAGTTACGAGAGAGCATTGGTTACATCGTCATATACGACTTTTCGTCTTTCTATTTTGAAAATCAATGAAGTATTATCAGCAAACAATACTATCTCACGGTTCTTTTCAACTAGATACGGTAAATCATTTATACATATTAAAAAGAGGAAAGGACCAAGAATAGACTCTTGTGGGACACCCATGCTGATAACCAAACCAGGAGATTTCTTGCCATTCACATCAATCCTCTGAACTCTGGGAATATAATATTGAGACACTCCGTTTCCATTAAGACACTTCAATTCCCTACTTTCCGCCGAATTCTCGAGGAATTGTGTGTTGAGCAGCCAAAGCCGCTCTTTGCATTATTGCCAAGTCGAGGAAATTAAAATAATTAATATTTCATTCCCCTGTATGGGAATAGAATCCACAACAGAAACGAAACATTCACGCTTGTGCCCTTGCGCCACGATGAGACCATTGTAATTTAATATTTTATTTTAATTCTATAAAATGAGATTTGAACCTACAAAGCCACAGCCATCGTGTGTTCAGAAAGATAATTTGTAACAGTGCATACGTGGTATCATTATATAGTGAAATTAATTACATATTTTAATTATAAATCACAATTCTGGCATTAACAATTACATAACTTCACCTGTGCCGGAGGTAGACGTATTTTTTTCCATTTGTTACATTTTAATTTACAAAGTGATATTTATAGTTAAAATGATCATAAAACTATTGTGTTGCGTGGTACAGTTAATCTTGTGCAAATATATTTGTGATAAATACACCACACCAGCAAAAGTGCGTTATAATGACTAAAATATATAAGTAAAGTTATAAATTAGTGAAGTTAAAAACTAACGGCCACCGCTCTACAGCAAATCTAATAGCATTTTTTATAGTTTATGATAGTTGCTCTGTGGCGTGTTACTGAGACTTAATCTGTCGATCTTCAGTTCAAACCTCAGCAAAATAAATGTTCTTATAAAATATCTTAAGTTTTTTTTTAAATCTTATATCTATAACATTATAATAATTGCAACAAATATGAAAACGGAAATGTCGTAACGGATATGTCAATGCGCCTAAGAATAAGGATCGATATATGCCATGTTGCAAACATTACATATACAAAAAAGTTTACCACTTTGTTTGCTTGGGAATCGACTCGCATTCAAGTACTACCAATTAGAACTATCTATGAAGTGTTGTTACTATACTTAAACTAGTCGCCGCACACAATTTAAAACATAAAATGAAAAATTCCGTTTGTTCCCATTTCCGTAGGAATTTACGGAAATTCTCTCTTATATATATATACGTCCTTACACTCTCTAATTTACCTACATGCTAAATTTTAACTCTCTAAGTACAGAAATTTCGTCTGAGCGTTGTCTGTCAGTCACATGCGATAGATGGTTCAGATTCTCTTTCTTTTCTTTAAGAAAAAATTACAAACGAGGAACGTTTTAAATTCGACGCATACAATGTCTTGAATTAATGTGGGAACTAGAAAACGTAGTGGCTTAACACTAGGTGCTCTCTACTTATCCTGCCTTACGTTATAAAATATTAAACTTTTTTAATTACTTTTTATTAATACTATAAAGCTGTTTTGGAAAAAATATTGTTGTGCTGGGAATGCCATTTATAAAAGATAAAGCGCAGTGCTGAGTTCCGCTACTCCACACGCATTGTCTTAAATATTGAGTGGAAATTGGAGAAGAAACTTTTCATTGATTATATTCAAATTATGCATAAATACCAGCTACTTACACATATTTATTTAATAATTTAGGAACACGTTTAACATTAAAGAGAAATTGCCTTACTTTTCATAGTAACCTTCCAACCACGTCCACTCAATTAGACATGAGCTAGCGATAACTTTGACCTATATAAATATTTTTATAAGATTCTTTCATAACATAAACCTAATACATATATTATATATCTTAGAATTTTTCATTATTTTTTAACATAATTTTAATTTTAAATGCATTTTAAAATTTTGCCACTCCTATTTACCCTCTTTAACTTTACTTACGTCACCGTCGTGGCGCAGTGGTCAAGCGTCGATTGTAAACGTAATGTGTAATTTTTATTTCACAAGTTGAAATTTGGCGTAACCTAACCTCCCTTTAAGTCTCTAACTTACTAAGGTTAGAGAGTTTAAGGGAGCAATACGAGATGATTTAAAGAAATACCTACCTACGGAAATAGGTGAAATAATAAGTGTTTTTCATTTCACGCGTTAAATCCTCTCAAACATAAGTTGCCGGCGACGATTATTATTATAGAAGCGAAAATATAAATCCTATGCCTTAAAGCTCAAAACCCACCACACGAGATAAAAAGAAATGATACTACACAATAATAGGATAATTCCCTAATTGAAGAACACTCTGTCTGTCCTTTAATCCGTCACGTGGTGAGAGAGAAACTTTCATACATAGATTACCTACTTGTTGTCAAAGCTTATTTAGTGAGCTTTGCTGTTGGACGTGTTCCATTAGGTAAGGGAGAGACTTTTTTTACTGTTTTTGGATCTAAATAGTGAAAATAAAAAATATCTTTAAAAATGTTTGTGTTAGCAAAAGGAGCTTAATATCAAAACCCTCAATGCACCGTCCAATTTTCAAGACACTGTGAATTGAGTGGCGGAACTCTATGCCGCTCTATGAGCTAGGGCTAGAAAATGAAAATTTATTCCTTCAAGTTGAAATCGAATCCAAGCATCGCCATTACAGTCTGACACGGTGCCGCTGATCCATGACGGCGTGTTTAGTAATGATTAGTAATGTTAGTGTTAAGACACTCTATTCTACGCTTTTGACTTAGAGATAGAGGTCATTAATTTTAAAGACAGAAAGTTATATTCGGCACAAACACATATATTTAATTTTTGACATTTATATATATAGCCCCATTCCGGTGATTGAATTATTTTCACTCCTTTTTTCTGGTAACGAGACAAAAAGCGGCACTGAACCCCTCCCTAAATACGTAACGTTTTGAAAATTGAACGGAAAATAGGGACGGAGTGTCTTCTCATCTAAGTTCACAATGCCAACCCTAATACAGGGAGACAGCGTGAAAAAAATATATATAAACATTCCTGACAAGATGAACTGAATTCTTTATCATCGAGTTCTTTTATATAATCCCAACTGCGCTATAATAATTTTAAATAAAAATTCATTTTTACCTCAACAGTATTTCTTAGATAAAAATTTACATTTTTATGCATAACAACATAAAATATAATAGAAATATTATCATAATAAGCGTTTTTGCGTAACCTCTGGTTTCACCTTCTATAATTGTTTACTGTCCTGTTATTAGGCCAGTCGTAGCGCAGGGGCACAAAGTGTGACTGTGAATGCGACTGGTTGTGGGTTTGATCCCCACTCGAGGAAATGAAATATTTATTTGAATTTATATTTACATTTCTTCGCTCTGGTGTAGAGGCAAAGCGCGGCGTTGAGTTTCGCCATGCCTCCAAAATTTGGAGTCTTAGCACTAAGTCATTTCTATCTGCCAAGATACAGCGTAAAGCTAATTTAATTTTGATCCTATTTTAGATGTTTTTTATATATTCATAATATTATATACTGTAACTCAGGCAGGGTTACCCTGCTATGTGCTGGATACTTCGGGAAGTTAAATAAGAAAAAGACAAGGCACGTTGACAACGAGCGTTCGGATCACCTGATGGTAAGTGATCACCGGCGCCCACGACCCCGTGCAACACCAGAGGAGCTGCCAGCCTTCAAGGAGGAGATAGACGCCCTTTTTGAAAGTACCCATGTCATATCGACCTGGAAACTGAACTGCCGCGGGTAGGCCATTCCACAATTCCGTGGCGCGTGAAAGGAATTTTCTACGAAACCGCACAGTAGGAGAGTGCTACCTATCCAGATGGTTTGGATGATATTTAAGTTTGTGAAGTACTGTGCGGTTAGGTTAGACACAGGTTGGGGTGCTATGTCGGTTACCTCCTCGTGGTGCACCCTGGGCAACGGGACGGACAGCAGCATCACATTCGTGGTGCTGCTGCTCGTCGCGGCTAATAAACCGACACGCGGGAATGCGCTCCGGCGCTCTGTATCGTAAGAGTTGTCCCGTGAGCGCATTGTAGGGAGGGATTCCTTTGATGGCTCTGCGCTCATGCGCTAGGTCATCGTGGAGGTAGGGCGGGTTCGGCGTGCGCTTACCCCGCCGTCGGACAGAGCGAGGCTCGCCGTCCTCTTCGTAATTCCGTGCGTGGTGTCTGTGGTCATGTCTCGCGGCCACGCACGGGACCGAGGGTCTTGCCTTCACCGGCCGGACCGCGAGGAAGACAACCTCTATAAAAAATTACCCCAATCCAAGCGGCGACGCAGCGCGAGGGATGCATGGCTGTTGGGTGGTTCAGTCGCTACTGCTATCCCCGACCGGGCAGAGGCCAATGTCCGGGTCGGGTTACGGGGCTGGGGCGGCTGTTTGGTCGTCCTGGCTCGGGGCTTACCCAGGTACAGGGGGCACTACCTGGGTGGACCGTCTTTTCCCCCATACTCGTGGGATTCAAAATGGATGATTCACAATTTTTTTCGTTAGGTTTAAGTTGTTTGTCGGATAGTCAGGCTGTTCTCGATCCTGATAACAGTCTGCCATTAGGGAATAGGAGCTCACAGGTATCCGGGCCTGCGAGTGTCAAATTGGTGACCGATGGATGCGCAGGGGTAGGCGACCAGGCCTCTGTAGCGGATATGAATACTGGAAGCGTTGAAAATCGGTCGCGTGTTACGTCTTCTGTTAAGAAACGTCCAGTATGCCAGACCTCAGACGAGGAAAGCCTACCGGCTCCCAAGTTGCCAACTTCGAGAAGGGGTCGGCAGGCATCGAGAGGGGCGAGTGCTTCGCAGCCGCGGAGGGGTAAGCACGGAAGGCTTGCGCGCTCTAATACTACGGCGGCTAGCGAAGCAGAGAGTGACATGGGGGTCACTACAGAGGACCCTGGCGATGGCGGTGAAAGTGGTGCCTCGCTGGGGAGCTCAAAGGCGGAGCTCAGCGCCGCTAAGAGGGAGCAGCGCAAAGCCGTCGCGGCTGACGAAGTGTCGGAAATGGCCCGTCGCGCTCGAGAGCGACGAGCGGCTCTTGCGGCGGAAGGGGGAGAGCCATCTGCGGTGGCCTTGAGCCAGTTGGCTCTGGATGGGGTGGACTTAGTCCTCAAAGTTGCCACCAAGTCAGGAAGTCTGAAGGGCACGTTCATCCGCGGCTTAAAGGAGGCTGCCGCGGATATCAGGGAGGCGGTTGACATCCTCCTCAACAGAACGGCCTCGGACGAAGTTGCAAAGTTACAGGAGGAAAACAGTCGCCTCCGAACTGACCTGGAGGACCTCCGGCGGCAAGTCGCTGCGCTAAGTGAGCAACAGCAGCAATGCACGTCCACCGCTGCTGCACCCGTAACGGCGCCGACTGCCGCTCCACGACCGGCAAGCCTTCGTACCGACGAAGAGGTTGAGCGCATTGTCCAACTCTGCATGCTCAAGTGCGGGAACATGGTTGACGCTAAGCTTGAGGCGAATCGTCGTCGTCTCCCGGCGGAAATACTCCGTCCGCCTTTGGCGGCTGACAAGCGGAGGACCGAGCAGCCGCCGAGACTTCCACCTCAAAAGGGGAAGCCCACGGAGGGTAACAAAAAGCCCTCGGAGGGAGCTCCTCCGAGCGACCATCCCACGACTGCCGGGTCAAAGGGTGAGACCTGGGTAAAAGTCGTGGGTCGCAAGAAGGCCCGCAAAGCCACTAAGAAGGCCGCAGTAAATACATCTGGTGGAAACGCTAAGATGATATCGCAGCCTGTGCGGCGCAATGCTAAAAGCAGTCGCAAAGGACCAACGATACATGCCCCACGTTCCGAAGCTGTGACGCTCACGCTACAGCCCGGAGCTGCAGAGCGGGGCGTAACGTACCAGTCGGTCATTGCCGAGGCCAAGGCGAAGATCAAATTATCAGATCTTGGCCTCCAATCCGTCACCCTTAGGCAGGCTGCCACGGGTGCGCGGTTGTTCGAGGTAGCTGGTGCTGCAAGCGGCAGTGCCGAAAAAGCGGACGCTCTGGCCGCCAAGATGAGGGAGGTCCTCAACCCAGAGGACGTCCGGGTCTCCAGGCCAATAAAAACCGCAGAGGTGCGGATTGCTGGTCTGGATGACTCTGTGACACCTGAGGAGGTGGTAGCGGCCGTTGCTCGAAGCGGAGAGTGTCTGCCGGACAATGTGCGGACCGGCGACATACGCGCAGACGCCACCGGACTCGGCGTAGTCTGGGTTCGGTGCCCTGTAGCGTCGGCGAAAAAGATAGCCGATAGTGGTAGATTGCTGGTTGGCTGGGTTGCAGCGAGAGTGAAACTCCTACAGCCCCGGGCTTTGCGGTGCTTCCGGTGCCTGGAGAAGGGGCACGTCCGGGCAAAGTGTACCGCCGAGATTGACCGTAGTGATCTTTGTTATCGCTGCGGTCAGCCCGGTCATAAAGCGGCTCAGTGCTCCGCGGCACTCAACTGCAGCTTATGTTCGGCTGCGGGGAAGCCTGCCGGACACAAAGTGGGTGAAGGGGCCTGTGGCGCGCCTGCCAGCAAGGCCATAAATAAAAAGAAGAGGAGATCTAAACCTGCCGGGGAAACCTCGTCACCACCGCAGGCTAGTAGCTCCGCGGCCGACTCCCGGCCGAGGACTGTTGCCGAGGGAATGGAATGCCAATAATGGCACAATTTCATTTTCTCCAGGGCAACATCAACCCCTGTGCCAGAGCTCAGGATCTCCTACTCCAGAGCATGGCAGAGTGGTCGATTCACGTGGCCGTGGTCGCCGAACCGTACTTGGTTCCCGCCCGTGACAACTGGCTGGGATGCGCTGACGGTTTGGTTGCCATTATCGGCGAGGCTCTGACCGAGCCGTCTCGGGGTCGCGGCTGGGTGGCTGCGGTCTCAGGCGGCATTGTCATTGTGGGGGCATATTTCTCTCCCAACAAGAGTCTCGCCGACTTTGAGGGTTTCCTTGGCGAGTTGGGCACCGTCGTGGGCCGCTATCACCCTCGTCCCGTTTTGGTGCTCGGGGATTTTAACGCCAAGTCATTGGCGTGGGGATCTCCGGTCACTGACCCGCGGGGCGAGGTGCTAGAAGAGTGGGCGGTGACGACTGGTCTAGTTGTCCTGAATCGGGGCTCGGAATACACGTGCGTGCGGCAGCGGGGCGGGTCGATAGTGGATGTCTCGTTCGCTAGTCCCTCTGTTGCGAGCCGAGTCCGCGACTGGCGTGTCGCCGTGGAGGTGGAGACGCTGTCGGACCATCGGTATATCCGGTTTGACGTCTCTGCCCAAACCGCGAGCGGCCATCGTCCAATAACCCCAACTAACGACGGACCACGTTGGGCGCTAAAGCGCATCGACAGGGAACTACTTGAGGAAGCTGCCTTAGTCCAGTCCTGGGTCTGGGAGTCGATGGACGGCCCCGTCGACGTCGAGGCGGTGGCACTGTGGTTTCGCGGAGCGATGATGCGGATCTGTGATGCGTCCATGCCCCGCGTCCGCCAACAGTCCGCAGGGCGCCAGGTGTACTGGTGGACCGCTGAGATTGCGCAATTGCGCGTAGCGTGCGTTGCGGCTCGTCGCCGGTACACCCGATACAGGAGACGGCGTCGACGGGATCCCACCGAGGAGGATGCCTTGTATGAGGTGTATCGTGAGTCTAAGGAGAATCTGTGGCTGGCCATTGGTGACTCAAAGTTGCGCGCCAGAGAGGAGTTGCTGGGGTCACTAGATCGGGATCCGTGGGGGCGCCCCTACCGTTGGGTACGGGGCAAGTTGCGTCCGTGGGCACCTCCATTAACGCAAAGCATGCAACCCCAGTTGCTAGAGGCAGTGGTATCGACCCTTTTCCCAGAGCGAACAGGACACGTGCCTCCGCCGATGGCTTCATCCTACGCCACAGACTCTTCAGAAGAGGAGAGCACTGATGTCCCCGAGGTAACGCAAACAGAGACGAGAGCGGCCGTGTCGCGACTCCGGGCTAAGAACACGGCACCCGGACCCGACGGAGTTCCTGGTCGAGCTCTTGTCCTTGCTCTGAAGGAGCTAGAGCCCCAGCTGAGGGGGCTCTTTATGGCATGTCTCGAGCAGGGTCAGTTTCCCAGTGTGTGGAAGGAGGGGAGATTGGTTCTACTCAGAAAAGAAGGGCGCCCTGCGGACTCGCCGTCTGCTTATCGGCCCATAGTGCTGCTCGACGAGGCGGGCAAACTATTTGAGCGCATTATCGCAGATCGCCTCGTCGGCCACTTATCCAGGGAGGGGCCGAACCTGGACGACAACCAATTTGGTTTTCGTCGGGGGCGCTCCACCATAGACGCTATCATGCGCGTGAGGGTCCTGGTGGAGGAGACGGTGTCCCAGGGTGGGGTGGTGCTGGCAGTATCTTTAGACATCTCCAATGCATTTAACACCCTACCCTGGAGTTGTATTCGGGAGGCTCTGAAATATCATCGCGTGCCTCTCTACCTCCGCCGTACAGTAGAGACTTACCTAGAGGGTAGATGCGTTATCTATCGGGGACGTGACGGTGTTAGCCGGCACCTCATGTCGTGCGGTGTTCCACAGGGTTCGGTCTTAGGACCGCTTCTGTGGAACATTGGTTACGACTGGGTGCTGAGAGGCGAACTCCCGTTGGGCGCCGACTTGACGTGTTATGCGGACGACACGCTCATAACTGCCCGGGGGAGTTCGCATAGGGAAGCGACGTTGATAGCAACGGCTGCAGTGTCACAGGTGGTGAACCGCATCCGCTGCCTAGGACTGGAGGTGGCCTTAAACAAGTCGGAGGCCATGGTGTTTCATGGCCCCCGACGTGCGCCGGCGCCGGGATCACACATCGTGGTCAGTGGGGCCCGGATAGCTGTCGAGTCTACCATGAAGTATCTAGGATTGGTACTCGACAGTCGATGGGAATTCGGGCCACACTTCCGGCGGCTGGCACCCAAGTTGATGGGCGCAGCGGGCGCGCTTTCATCGTTGCTTCCCAACTTGAGTGGCCCGAGCGCCGACTGTAGGCGGTTGTACGTAGGAATCGTGCGTTCTATGGCCCTGTATGGGGCCCCTGTGTGGGCATTGGACATGACGGCCGGCACTCTCGCCATTCTGCGCAAGCCGCAGAGGGCGATGGCTGTCAGAGTCGTCCGCGGGTATCGCACGATTTCCTACGAGGCGGCTTGCGTATTGGCCGGATCTCCGCCATGGGACCTAGAGGCGAAAGTACTCGCGTCATTATATCGATGGCGCGAGGAAGAGCGGGCACGGGGCTCGAGCCCGGTGCAGCGGGAGATCGCGCTGCGCCGAGTGAAGCTCCGTCAGATCCTGGTGGCGGAATGGCGGCAAAGGCTTCTGCGCCCTACCGCCGGCCTCGCTACCGTCGAGGCGATCCGACCAGTACTCGAGGACTGGCTCGGGAGAAGGCACGGCTCCCTGTCATTTAGGATGACGCAGGTGCTGTCGGGGCACGGCTGCTTCGGCAAGTACCTGTGCCGCATAGACAGAAAGCCGGACGCTCGGTGCCACCACTGCGTCCATTGCGAGGAAGACACGGCGCAACACACGCTAGCCGAGTGTGAAGCTTGGGCGGAGCAGCGCCGTGTCCTCACAGATGAAGTAGGGGGCGATCTGTCGCTGCCTGCCGTAGTGCGGAGGATGGTTGGTAGCGTAGAGTCTTGGGACGCGGTGGCGTCCTTCTGCGAAGACGTGATGTCCAAGAAGGAAACTGCGGAAAGGGAGAGGGAGATCTTGATTCCCTTTTCCGGCCGCAGAAGGCGCACAGGGCGCAGGAGAAGGGCTGACAACGCCCTTTTCCGGCCTCCATGAATGGATCTAGGGGCGATGGACTTGGGGAAGTCCTCGCCCCCTATTCGATAGACCCGTGTCGTAGGTACGCGCGGGTGTCGACGCGCGCCTCTGAGATGATGCACGAGTTAGCTCACCAGCTCGCTAACCCGCGCAGGAGACGAGGCCAGGACAGACCCAGCCAGCACTAGTGAGGGGCTGCGGATGAATGTGGACTCCCGCGGCCCCGCGCTCACGTGCGAGGTGACACCGGGGTGGTTTTAGCCGGTAAGAGTCCGGCACGCCCCTCCGTCTTTCCTAGGCGGAGGCAGTCCATGAGGATTTCCCCCCGTAAAAAAAAAAAAAAAAAGACACAGGTTAGGTTAGGTTAGACAACGCACAGCGAGGAGACGTCTCCACGCAAAGCTTTGGCTCGCTCTGGTATGAAAACAAAATGCAACATTGGGTTTGACCAGCTACGAAATGTTCACCAATTCGGAATGAGTAGTGCCTTAACACTACCTGAAAAAGTTAAACAATTTCACGTTCCGTATTCATACTCTGCGACATACACATATCTTCAATTACATCCAAACGCAGCCAATAAGTAAATTTCAAGTTCAGAAATCAAATTAATTGAATTAAGTAGATTACAGCAAAGCTGACTGATTCCGTGTCACCGAAACATTTAGATGATAATTATATGTTTGATAATATTCAATGATAGGTTAAACATAGTCTCAGATAATATGATAGGTATTTGATTTACTATAATAATTTTTGTTTTGCTAAACTATTGTAATGCATGTATCAGATATTCAAAAATCAAAAAAATGGGGAACGGAGTGTCTTAACAATATGTTCTCTCTACCCTCCTTGCTGTTTACGAGATACAGTGTAAAGCTTATGAAAATGATCAAGAATATATACGTTGCTAGAGGTCTTAAAATTCATTATTACTATTGTCCAATAGTTATCACTCAGTCAATCAAAACTTAATCAACGATACTTTATTTAAATAACTAAAACAGCACAACTTCCATTAGATTATGGTGTCGACCTCATATCTAACTACATTAGCGCCGCTATTATTAGATTTACATTCAACTAAATCGAATACGCAATGCCTACAGAATTAGAAAAAAAATATTAATATATTAAATGATTTCCTAAAAAAAATCCTCTTCAAAACGAAAGTAAATTATGGAAAATAATGTATTAACTATTTCATAGTATAGCAAATTGACAAGAATAAGTTAAATCATTGACGCTGACCTAATTACTATTTAAAATCCGTTATTTTTGGTATCGGTGCAATATGGATATTTTTTTGCTTTTGTCCAAGTAATTATCTCTTAATAAATTTAGGCCCATCGTGGCGCAGGGGCACAAAGTGTGACTGCAAAATCGACTGGTTGTGGGTTCGATTGATATTTTCATTTCTTCGCTCTGGTGTCGAGGCAAAGCACGGCATTGAGTTCCGCCACTCAACACGCAATGCCTCCAGAACTTGGCGGAAAATGGGGAACGGAGTGTCTTAACTCTAGATTCTTTCTGCCTACCATGCTGTGTGCGTGTGCGTACAGTGTGAAGCTGATTTAATTTAATTTTAATTATCTCTTAATGATATTTCGATTTTCATTTAGATTAGATTTCTTCTTGTCTGGCGCTGATTTCAATTTCATCACTTTGCGCCCAAATTTGGAGACATTGCATAGGGAATGACGAAACTCGAAGCCACACTTTATCTTCTTACCAGAGCGGGAAAATAAAAATAATTCATTCCCCCAAGCTTGAATCGAACTCGCAACTGTACCTCAACACGGGCCACGACCACAACCTTATATTAATATCATCATATTACTCTACAATAGTTTATAATTCGAATATAACAAAAATATCTAGTTAAGTCTCCGCGATGAGATTACATAAAATACAGTGTTTTTTATCGTTTAAATATTCCATTACGCGGCTCCGCTAATTTAATTTCGTGTTTAACTTACGACCACACATTAATTTTGTTGTTAAGTTCCATCCAGTGCTTCCACAACTATAAGTTGTTTATGTAAATGACGCTGTTGTGGCAGTTTAATTCAACGTGGTGATTGGGAGTTCGAGGCTCATTCGAGGAACACTGCGGACTGGGTGGCAGAACCTAACATCGTTTTGTCTCTAATAGTAGGAGACCAGGAAAAGTTCTCTTTATTTTTTTAGTTTCACTCTGTATCCCGCACATAACAGGGTAGGCATAGAGATACTAGTGCTAAGACACTCCGTTCCCATTACGATACTTCCGTTCCCACTTTCCGCGGTTTTTTCTCCGGCATTGCGTGTTTAGTGGCAGAAATCAACGTCGCGCTTTCCATCGTTACCAGAGCGAGGAAATGAAAATAAAAAATATTTAATTCCTCCAAGAATCCGCGACCGCCCCGCAACAATCGCGTTCGTGTCCCTGCACCACATTGGCTTCTAGATTAGTTCCTACAAAGCCACAGCCATCGTGTATTCTGATAGATAACTTGCGACAATGCATATATATGGTGTCATTGTATAGTGTAAATAATTACGTGTTTCAATTACAAATCACCATTCTGGCATTTACAATTACATAATATAATTATTATTAATTTAATTGGTGAGAATTTCATACGCATATTGTTCACAAAATTTAAACTACTATTTCTAGTAGTTCTATTAACTTTTGCTATGATTGCGTGAAACAGGCGGTTTCTATCACTTTAATGGTGACAATATTATTCAAGTGACCTAATTCAAAGTTTGTACAAATTACGATTATTTTATATTAAGCATATCTATTTTAAGTTTTTATTGCTTTTTTTCAGCTTCACGCTGTATTCCGCACACTGCAGGGAACCTAGTGTTAAGACACTCCGTTCTCCACTTTCTGCCGAATTCTGGAGGCATTGCGTGTTGAGTGGCAGAACTCAACGCCGCGCTTGTCCTCGAAACCAGAGCGAAGAAATGTAAATATAAATTTAAGTAAATATTTCATTTCCTCGAGTGGGGATCAAACCCACAACCAGTCGCATTCACAGTCACACTTTGTGCCCCTGCACTACGACTTGCCTAATAACAGGACATAACGTAGAAAACAATTACAGAAGGTGAAATCAGAGGTGGAAGGTATGCAACAACGCTTATTATAATAATATTTCTATTATATTTTATGTTGTTACGCATAAAAATGTAAATTTTTATGTAAGAAATACTGTTGAGGTAAAAATGAAATTTTATTTAAAATTATTATGGCGCAGTTGGGATTATATAAATGAACTCGATGGTAAAGTATTCAGTTCATCTTGTGAGGAATGCTTATATATATATATATATATATATATATATATATATATATATATATATATATATATATATATATATATATATATATATATATATATATATATGTGTCCTTGTCTCAGGGTTGGCATTGTGAACTTAGATAAGAAGACACTCTGTTCCCTATTTTCAGTTCAATTTTCAGTGAGTGGGGATCGAACTCACAACCAGTCGGTTTTACAGTCACACTTTGTGCCTCTGCGCCACGACTGGCCTCATTTTATTGTTATTTTTCAATAATTGCAATTTTTATGTTGCACTTATACTCTGAGTCTGAGATGTTACGTAACACTTTGTTATATGTGAACTACAAAAAACTTGCTTTATTTAGGTGAACATTAAGCATCTTGCTTATTCTATGTGGAGTGCTGTTACTATACTTAAACTAGTCGCCGCACACAATTTAAGACGTGAGAGAATGATAAATTCCGTATTTTTCCGGAATTTACCGAAATCCTGTCTTATTATTTCCCTGCACTCTCTAACCTACCTACATAAATAAATAAATTTAAATTTTCTAAGTCCAGTCACTCAGTAACAGAAAACTTTTATATACTTACATATGATATAAGAATTAATGCCAGCATATTGATTTCAGAATGTTTTAACTACACATGCGATAGGTGTGTGTTTCTGATTCTCTTTCTTTTATATAAAATATTTTCATTCGCTCATTTTGATTCGGCTAAACGCGATTGGATTCGACGCACACATACAATCTCACTAGAAAACGGGTTGGTTACTTGGTGCTCTCTACTTATCCTGCCTTACGTTATAAAATATTAAACTTTTTAAATTTCTTTTTACTTTATACTATAAAGGTGAAGATTAAAAAAATATTTTTGTGTTGGGAAGGTCATTTAACGAGAAAGGCAAAAAATAGAAGAAGAGAGAAGGGAAAAAAATGCAGTGCAGTGTTGAGTTCCCCCACACAATACGCCTCTCAAAAATTTGGGGAACGGACTTTTTTAACACTATTACTACTACAGTGTGAAGCATAAAAAAATTATTGATTCTATACAAATTATGTACAAATACCAGATACTTATATATATTTATTTAATAATTAAAAATATGTTCCTAAAACATTTAATATTAAAGAGAAATTGCCTTACCTTTCATAGTAACCTTCCAACCACGTCCACTCAATTAGACATGAGCTAGCGATAACTTTGACCTATATAAATATTTCTTTTAGGAATCTTTCATATAATAAACCTAATATATCATATATCTTAGAATTTTTTATGATTTTTTTAACATTATCTCTATATATAATAAAAGGATAGAAAAGTCAATTCTGTACATGAAAGATATAAAAAAAATAAAAATGAGGTCAGTTAATATGTTGATTATAGAACCTAAAAAACCACTCAACAGAATTCTTGTCTGTCTGTCTGTCTGTCTGTCTGTCTGTCTGTCTGTTTGTTTGTTCGTCAATCACGCAAAAACTACTGTACAGAAATTGATGAATTTTTGCATGGCATTAGCCTAGGGTCTCAAGGTACATTTTTTTTGGGTTTCATTACGAATTTCATTATAATTTTATTTAAAAAAAATAAAAACTGAAAAATGTAAATTACTTAAAATACCGATAACTACTGTATGAAATTAATTTATTTTTAGCATAATAATAGTTCAAAACCTAATGCAACTTATAGAATAGTTTTTATCATAGAGTACAAAGAAATTTTACCAGAAAAAATAACATAATTATATTTTTTTATAAAAAAAATCGACTTCTTCAATTTTAATCGGATTTCATACTCTGAACTTAACCAAACTTTCACCAAACTACCCTTTATGTGTACCCTTTCTAATAAAAAAAGAATCATTAAAATCGGTTGGGTTGATATTAAGATATTAGTCCATTTGTCGCGCACATACATAATGTAAATTTGAGATTTATATGATTTTTTCATAGATACCATTGTCGGAAATGAACTAAATTAAAATAAGACTACACGGGACGCACTAGCTTCCAAATAAAAAAAGAATCATCAAAATCGGTTCACACAGTCAAAAGTTCTGAGGTAACAAGGATAAAAAATACAGTCGAATTGATGACCTCCTCTTTTAGGAAGTCGGTTAATAGAAATTTGACATAATTAAATTACGATTATTGTATTTAACCACAATTTAAAAGAAGAAAGTAAATTGAGGTCGTTCGTGGCACAGAGGCACAAAGTGTAAACTGGTTGTGGGTTCTATTCCCACTTGAGGAAATTAAATATTTATTTAAATTTATTTTTCCATTTCATCGCTCTGGTGTCGAGGCAAAGTGCGGCGTTGACGCAATGCCTACAGAATTCCGCGGAGAGTAGGGAACAGAGTGTCTTAACACTATGTTCCCTTTGCCTACTCTGCTGTGTGCGGGATACAGCGTGAAGCTGAAAAAAGAAATACAATTAATAGTTGTAAACAACGAATGTTTGCTTTGTTTTGACGTTTTAAATATTTTTTTTGTTGGTGACATTAACAAAAATAATAAAGTAGGTATATTTTTCGGGACTAGCTCAAATGGCGATATCTCCAATAAAAAGTACAGTAATACCCCGACTTACGTTACCCCGTTTTACGCGAATTCGGATTTCGGAGATACGCGGTTTTTCATTTTGATTGCCGCGCATCGGCTCTCTCGCTCTGCCCACTCAGTGTTCAGTTTGCGACAGGTTTAAACATGTTCCGCGTGAAATTGTTTTACGTGCGCAGTGCGTTTTACTTATAATCTCTAATTATGTCGTCTAAAAAACGAAAAATGAGTCACTTGAGCATAACAAGAAAAGAAAAACACTGTCTTTGGAGTGTAAGATATATTTCTCAAGAGAACCGTCTTAAGACTTTATATATAAGAAATACATTAAATAATCATGTTAAGGAAGTATCAAATATATTAATGTCATCTGTTAAAATAACGTGAAGCTGATTAAACTTAATGTTATATTCAAAACAAATGAATTGTATGTAAATTTATTAATACGTTTCAAGTATAAAAAAAAGAAAAAATGCAATATAATTGCGTTTCTTCTTCTTTTTTTTTCCAATATTTTATATTTCTATTATTTATATCAATATATCAGGGACGAAAATGCGGGTACAGAGCCATGCCATCTTAGTACAAAGTAACCTCTAAAAAATGTATTTACGTGTTATAGTTAAAGAATAAAAAGAATGTGTGATTCCTCTATAGAATATATTATTCTACATTATATCATAAAAACAGGTTTAAACAGTGCATATGAAGGTATCCTCCTGTAGTATAACTATTTTCAATTACTATCAACACTACAAATTACAATACTATTTGGTATTATAGTGTAATTTTGAACATTTTGAATATTTTCCCGCCATTATGATAAAAAACATAGACTATTTTTTAATTTGAAAAAATAATTTATTAACTATAAGAATATTGGTAGTTTTTCAAAAGGTATAAGAATTAAAAATTGCCTAAAATATGCTTTCTTCGCGAGTGTTGTAATAACTATTGGTTATTAACCAAAAAAAATACTATAAATATTAAATATGCCCAATTATACAGAGTTTTTTTTGTCAGCACCACTTTAAATGAAACCACAGTTTTAACTACTCTATAATAAACCCAATAATATAAAAGTTATTTTTTCAAACAAAATAAATAATAAAATTATCGTTGTAAAATAAAATATAATTTGTCGAGAACGACGCACGCACACATAAACCTATCAAAGAGAAACCGCCGCATACGCCTCATTCCGAAATCGACTCGTAGGTACTGGCGGCAAAGTTCAAAGTTCTAAAGATTTTATTAGTATTTTTGTAGTAGTATGTTTGTGTGTGCACCAATAACGCATATTGGTATCTATGCGTAACCGCGTCACACGAAATATAGATATGAATAAACATCGTGAAATGAACAAAAAAACCTACGTCTTCACTGTTGATGTATATTGCTTAATTTCTTTAAAATATTTTACCCTATATGCTGTTTCCGTAAATGGAGCGCTGACGCTTCTCATCTCTTCTTTGTTAAAGGCCGTCGCTGCACAGGGGCACAAAGTTGTGACTGTAACGCGACTGTTGTGGGTCCGATCCCCACTTGGAGGATTGAATTATAATTTAATAATATTTTCGTTTCTTTTATTAATATTTTCAGTTCGCACATCAGTCACACATTATACGCAATATCTTAACACTAAGTTGCCCTGCTAAAGGCTATATAAAGTGTGGATCTGGTTTTAACTTTGTGTGAACCGATTAAAATAAAGCCCAGTCCAGTTGAGGCCAGTCGTGGCGCAGCGGCACGAAGTGTGACTGTAAAACCGACTGGTTGTGGGTTTGATCCCTACTCGAGGAGATGAAATATTTACTTAAATTTATATTTTCATTTCCCCGCTCTGGTGTCGAGGTTAAGCACGGGGTTGAGTTCTGCCACTCAACACGCAATGCCTCCAGAATTCGGCAGAAAGTGGGGAACGGAGTATCTTAACACTAGGTTCCCTCTGCCTATCCTGCTGTGTGCGGGATAGCGTGAAGCTGATTAAAATAAAACTAATACTCAATATTTGAGGGCAGTTTGCCAAAATACAAAAAAAATATTTAAATCGGTTAAGCAGTTTCTGAGATTATCGCGACGAAACGCACAGACAAACAGACCAACTGACCAAGTTTTATTACATTGTTAATTGTAATATCTTCTATTTACAGACACCGATGAGTTAAGATTTTATTGTAAGTATCAATAAGTTATGTTTTTATTTCAAACATTCAATTGAAGATTCTTATGGAAGGTACAAAAATGCGACCTAAAGTTTTAATAACTTTTTCAAAAAAAATGTTCATTGTGCTGCAAACATACATAATAGGTATATCAAAACACTAACATAATTCAGTGTGTTAAGTAAATAATTCTGTAGAATAAGCGGGCGAAGCCGCGAGCGGGTCGCTAGTTTTAATATAAAATGCTTTTTAAAAATAACACCGACGAGGCGCAGTGGTATAGCGTCGATTGTAAGCGTAATGTGTAGTTTTATTAATCACAATATGATATTTTTCTGAGTTCAAGGCCGTCGTCGCCGCACAGTCTGGCGGAAGGTGGGGAACGGAGTGTCTTAACACTAGGTCTCTCTAGCTACCCTGCTACACGAGAAAACCGTGAAGCTGCTAGCTTCTTCTTCTTTATATTTCTCTAAAAAATACGTAGCACTTTATTTTTAAACATTTTTAAAGTGTTATTCCACACTTACTAAAGAAAAATACTTATTTAGAAAACGTATAAAAATTTGGTCGGTTTCCAGGAGGCGCGGGTTCGAGTCCCGCTGCGTTCAAATTTTTATACGTTTTCTAAATAAGTACGTAGCACTTTAGTATGAAAAAGTAGAAAATATAAAATAAACAAATTTATATTTACAAAGAATGTTGTCATTATATAGTGATAAATCACTATATATCTTTAACAAATTCGATCAATTACAACATGTTTAACACTAGTACATATCAAGCTATTTAAAACTTTTCTTTGCATTTTTTATGCATCTTAGTTACCTAATAACTGCCAAAGTGACCACCATCCAAACTCCATATGTCCTAGTAGTATTTACCAGTGCTGGCTGTATGCGCATAGATACTTTCAGGGTTTATAAAATAACGAAATTTAGGCCCTACTGCTTTACTATTGGCTCTCTCTCTCTCTTTAATAGAGTTTCTCATAGGAATTAAGTTGTGATTATTATTCTCATACAAGCTTAAATTTAAATTCTATACCTTATAAGCTCGAAACCCACCACACGAGACAAAAAGAAATGATACTACACAATAATAGGATAATTCCCTAATTAAAGATCACTCTGTCTGTCCGTTAATCCGTCACGTGCTGAGAGAGAAAACTTTCGTACATAGAGTACCTACGTGTTGTCAAAGCTTGTTTAGTGAGCTTTGCCGTTGGACGTGTCTCATTAGGTATGGGGGAGAGTCTTTTTTACTCTTTGTTTTTTGTGGAACCATATAATGACAGCATAAAAAAAATATTTGTTTTAGTATAAGGAACTTAATGTTAAGACAATCTATTCCCTACGCATTGTCCAATTTCCAAAACGGCAGAGTTCTATGCCGCGGGCTAGGGCTAGAAAATTAAAATAACTCATTCCCTCGTGTGGAAATTGAACCCAAACGACGCTATTACAGTCAGACACGGAGCCGCTGAGCCACGACGGCCTGTTTTGTAACGATTAGTAACGTTAGTTGGTGTTAAGACACTCTATTCTACACTTTTGACTTATTGACGAAACAGGTCACTAATTTTAAAAACAAAGTTCGGCACAACCATACACATATATAATCGTAATCTTTGACATTTATAAATATACCCCAAATCCGGCACTATTCAAAAATGCTTTTAATAGTTTATTTAAATAGAGAATATTTTGAATTTGATGGTTGTGGGTTCGGTCCCCACTCTAAGGGCTCGAATCCCACATTGAGTAATAAAATATTTTTTCGAAAATCATCTTTGCTACATGTAGAGCAAAGCGTGAAGCTGAAAAAAGGTGGTAAAATAAATAAATAAAATATCTTTATATTATAAAGCTGAAAAGGTCAAAAAACATGATTTTCAACATATAACAAAAAAGCAACACGTCCATTTAAAAGCATAAAACCTTTTTGTTTTAACTTAATATACGTAATACATATGAAGCTCTCAGCGAGATGAGATATTTAAGAGAATCTATCGGTCCCTAGAGCTATACGCGTCTGGACGGAGTTTTAAATGTTATACTTAGAATTGAATTAAAACAAGTTTTTATTTATATGTATACAAAGTAGATAGTAAATTATTGGTCTGGTCGATTATATGTCTTTTTTAATCTCACACTGCATCCCGCACATAGCAGAGTAGGCAAAGGGCCCATGAACAGACAGACCCATTCACACAATTCTTGAGGCATTGCGTGTTGAGTGACAGAACTCAAAGCCGCGCTTTGTCTGGTTACCACACCGCCCCACTCATAACTTAACGAATTTACAGTCTCTGAATATAAGGTCTCTTCGAATATAATAAAATAGAAGTATGATCTTATTTTGTATCGAGTATGGCTGGTAACGAGATAGATCGTAGCATTGAGTTTAGCCACTCAACACGTAGTGTTTGAAATTGTGAAAAAGTGAAGTGTCTTAATTCTAGATTCCCTTTGCCTAACCTGCTATATGCGAGATACAGCGTGAAATTATAAAAATACTAAAAAAAATAACATGAAACATTTTTTTAATCAGAACCCTGGCCTGTAACTACATTTGACATACAGAATAGTGTAGTACATAATTTTATGTGTATTGTTCGGCAGCTAGGGGACGGTAAATTGGTGAATGAAACGCCTCGTTAACTGTAATAGTTAAGTTTTGCAATTTATATAGCAATTACGTAGTTAAAGCATATTATAACCGGCTAAATGACAAAACCCACTCGTATTGTAGAGAGTAAAACGTGTATAATATATATGATGTATAGTTATATAATATATAAGTATATTTAAAATTTGCCAGAACATTATATTTTTGTACCTTTAGAATAAAAAAAATATAATAAATAACTTTACTCTGTATCTTGCATATTGCACGGTAGGCAGAGGGAACCTAGTGCTAGCACATTCCGATCCCCACGTCTAATTTTTGAAATGACTCGGATTTTCGAATGAATGGATCTCAACGCCGTACTTTTACCTTGTTACCAGAGCGAGGAAATAAAAATAAATCATTCCTCGCAGTGAAAGTCAAACTCACAATCATCGCGTGTAAACATACTGTAACTGTGTAAACGTAGTACCTACGTACGACTGTAAAATCAAACATTGTAAGGTACAATTGTAAGGTATTTCTATTTAATTTACAGCGATCGAAGCGATCAGAAATTAGAATTCGAAATAAGGTTTCGCCCCCATTTTCAAAATGAAAACTTTCATTACTTAAATCATATTTAAAGATGACCTGAGAGATATCTAACCAATTTTATGTTACTGGAATTTCAATTGGGTATATGTTTTTGTTTATACACTTATTTATAATTATTCTCTTAGGCTTAGTCTAAAAATTTGTATAAACATAATAAATCTAATATAGAACATTGACAAGTAAGAATGCGGTAACAGCTATGTAGGAATTGCGTGAAAATCGTGTCTAAGCAACCTTCGCCGCTCTCATTAATCACTGGAGGAATGATGAACGACTTCATTTTTATATGGCCCTTTCTTTTACTAATGACCAAGTGAATTTTACTTATTTTTATTTTATCTAGTGCTATTTTGAAGATATGAATGTTTTAAGTGTAATGTATCGGATGTTTTTGACGTGACAACTTCTTATAAATTGATGAACGCCGATCGCACGCACGAAATAGCATGTCTGATGATTGTCACGTTTAGCCTGAGCCGAGCGTGCAAGCGAGACCGCGGAACACGTGATAGAGAGGCAGGATCGGCCTAAGAGTGCAGCTTGTGACGAATCTATCCATTTTATCTCTATGCATTAACCAGTGCAAATAAATGTTTTTTTTAAACAATTAATTCATTTGTGTTATACAAAATAATAGTAATTCAATTCAAGTCACAAAAAAAATCATTAATGTTTTCTTACGACGTTATCACGTAAAATTATTGTCCGTAAACCTTCCTTTCCAGCTTCGCAGGGTGAGCAGAGTGAATCTAGTGTTGAGACAGTCACTTTGTCGTTTTATGGCGGAACTCAACTCCACGCTTTGCCTCATTACCAGAGCGAAGATAAGAAAATATTAATATTGTATTCATCGTATATTTACTGTATTTTCATTTCTCTGCTCTGATAGAATGTTTCAAATGTCTCTGAAACATGAGCAGTGCGTACTGAACGTAGTGTAACACTAGTTGCCCTCTGCCTATCCTGCTGTACGGGAAAAAGCGTGACGCGTGTGATTTTATTTATTACATTACATATAAAAAATAACAAATTAAAATATAAACAATCAGTACAATATTATTTTATATATACATATTCTATATAAATGGCCAACATATCAAAAATTTAAAACTATGGAGCAAATGACGCAATAGTTTCACCAAGTTGATAATGATTGACTTTAACGTTACCCGGTGACAAGCAACAAGGTTTTGTCATTTAGTTGGTATTATGGGATAAATATATTTTATTCAAGACTAATTACAGTTAATTTAAGACTATTATTGTATCGCAGTAGAATAGCGCACGTGGGATGGTTCTGGGTTCGATTGTACTTGAAAACATTCAAACAATCATTTTCACCATTCTAGTAAGACAGATTGCGGCGTTGGGTTCCGCAACTCAATATGTAATGTTTTTAAAAGTACTATATCTCTCTGACAACCATATAACTTGATATTTTCTTTTTAGGGTTCCGTACCTTTTGAGGAAAAAAGAATCCTTATAACCTGTATGTCTGTCTCTGTTTGTCTGTCTATCTGTCAAGAGCCTTTATCTCAAGATCACTTGGAGGTATAGATTTGACATTCAAACCATGTACCCAGATTTACGGCCCCACGATTCCCCGAAAAAAAATTCTACATTTACTTAAAAAAATAGATATGGATTATACACAAAACGCGTATTTCGACACCATCAAGGAAATCAAAATTCAAAGAGTACTGCCGGTTGACCTAGAATTAGGAAATTTGGCACCTAGCATCTACTGCCGGTAGTTCAAGTGAGGTATCAGATGAGAGCCCTTTTATCCAAGCCAGGCCAGGCTTGAATTTCAGAAAAAAGCTCGAGACCGCCAATTTTGTTTCGGTGGGCGAACCCGACTCGCGCTTGTCTGATATATTTTTTTCAGCTTCATGTTGTATTCCACTTATAGCGGTTTAGGCAGGGAATAGTACTGTTAAGACTTTTGAGACATTACGTGTTGAGAGGACACGACGCCACGCTTTACGTTTTTACCGGACGAAGAAATGAAAATAAGTCGTTACCTCGATTGGGAATCGAACCCACAACCGGCCCTTTTACAGTCAGATGCTGTCTCACTGCACTACGGCAGCGTTCAAATTTTCTCTATTAATGCAGATATCTAGAGATTTCATCTCGCTAGTTTTGTAATTTTAGAATAAAATATTAACACAAATTTTACAAAGTTGTTAAACTTTATAGCCTTTTATCCGATGAGCGCAGTTCAAATTGGTATTACAGTTGCTTCTAAGTTTTAAACTATATGAGTATTTTGATATTACAAATAGATGAAAGTTATCGCAGTGCAGTGGAGAGTTCGAAATTACTGCGTTTTCTAAATTAAGCTTAAATGCGGCTGTTATATGTATAATATGACGAAATATAATTGAGGTTGTTGTGGCGCGGTGGCACAAACGTGTGAATGTAGACGGTTCCGGCTTCGATGACCACTGGCGGGAATGAATTATATATTTGTAATTTTACCTACAAAAGAACCGAGATATAAATAAGCTCTAGGTATTTTAATAAATTATATATAGATTACGAGTCATGTTAAAAAATTTAAATGCTTATTTATAAAACATATTTTTCTTTCCTAAGCGTGGAATAACACTTTAAAAATGTCGGAAATTGTTAAAAAATATTTTTAGAGAAAAAGAAAAAAATGGGACCATTATAACAATGGGACTACTTAGAAATAGATATCAACAGAGATAAATACTCGCACTTGACCAGCCTTTTTATTACATAAAACAAAAAATATGGAGATTATATTTATAGCACATATAAAATAACAATAGTTCTATTAAAATAACGTCAGACAATGTAAAAACTAAGCTATTACTTTAAAGTAACTTCGTGATAGAGAAAGATAGTCTTTCTTGGCACAAAGTTGCCCTCAATATCAAGATTAATCGTTGACACACTGACTTAGTGTCGTACAAGGACGATGCTTAAACCTTATATACTGTCGTTTATATACGTATTTTATAACTAACTTTTACTTGCGGTTCTACCCGCGCGACCACACGTAGTAGAAGTAACTATGAAAAAAATAAATAAATCAGCTTCACGCTGTATTCCGCACACCCCGCTGTGTGCGGAATACAGCCTGCTGTGTGCGGAATAGGCAGAAGGAACCTAGTGTTAAGACACTCCGTTCCCCACTTTCTGCCAAATTCTGGAGGCATTGATTGTTGAGTGGCAGAACTCAACACCGCAACGTCGCGCGAAGTAACTATGTATGTCACATAATACTCAATTTTATACAACTGCAGCTTTGACCACAGGTATAGTGGGTTACATCGAAAATAGTATCGTAATATATCACGGTAATAGTTTCTATTAGGTATATTATAGAATATGGCCTATAGCATTCCTCGGTAAATATGCTATGCAATATAAAAATATTTTTTTTCAATTTGAACTAGTATTTCCTGAGATTAGCACCGTCAACCAAGTATTTTTTTTTTATATTAATAGAGAAGTGTAAATATAGTGGCCTATGATCCCATTGCTTAAATCTGCAGCGATCTGTTTTTTTAATGAAACTTATATTTAAGAACGATATATGATAGTAGAATAGATACACTGGGGTTGCCTAGAAGAATCCTACGGCAATCACATTTAATTTTTTTTTCGTAATGCGTTCTAAACTTCTATTTTAGAATGATATTCTTAAATATAAGTTTCATTAAAAAAAAACAAATCCCTGCAGATTTAAACAATGGAATCTTGACCTATATATAAGTAATATAGTCATACCATTTACTTAAGAGATGCCTTACGAAGAATTGCAAAATTCTAAACATGAAACATTGGGTTTTATCTCCATTTATCGAAAAAAAATATATTACTTTACGAAAAAAAGAAATATTACTTACTTTACTTTACTTAGTACTTACACCAATATCTGTTCAATTTGAACACAGTATACATCTTTTATGCTTTTTCTTGAACAATGCGTTACCAGAAAAAAACGGTTAAGTGTAAATTGAACTCACCTAACGATGGTTCCGTACCAACCTACTCAATGGAAACCACGAAAGTATTTGTCTCTATCAGAACTATTGATAATGTTGTATAAAAGTTGACAAACTAAATTTGTTCGTGTATGTACTAATTTTGTATGAAATTAATTACAAAATGAGCTTATATATTTCAATTTCCACTAAGTTTGAGAAAAGTGGTCTTCATATACAGACAGGCGAATAACAAAGATGATTTTATAAAGGTTTCGTTTTTTATTTTAAAGTACGGAATCCAAAAAAGCATTTTGCTTTAGATTTCATAAAATATAACAGAATTAGTAGTCATAGTATAAACGTGACCTTCAAGCCATGTTTATGGGTGTGTGCGAGAGTGCTTGGCGTGTGTCCAAAAGAATTCACCATCTTATAAATAAGGGAACTTTGTAAAAATACAATGTAATTTTATTGTTTAACTAACAACAATGTAACCTATAAGTTAGTTTTATATTTATTTTTTACAGTTTCAGTACTTTTATAGTATGGTCTGCCTTAGACTTTTGCAGAGTTGTAAGTAGAAGTAAATCATAGTTTATTATTAAATTTCTTTATTTATTTTGCAGACAAAAAAATTTTTGCAGCTTAAAAATTGCCGCTAAGTTAGTCTCTTTTTTAGCTTCACGCTGTCATCTCAAACCTCGAGGCTGTCAAACCTTAAGGCATTGCGTGTTGAGTGGCGGAGATCAACGCCATGTTTTGCCACGTTACCATAGCCAAACAAAAAAATAAAAATCTAAAGTAATTCTTGCCCCCGAGTAGGGATCGAACTCACAACTGTGAGTTCGTTTGTAAAGGGTACGGTGAGTTCCTTGAGCCAATGCACCACGCAGTTTCATTGGCCTCTTCAAGTAAACGTAATCGTTGTGAGGTCCCTGCTCCAATTACATTGAGGAGATATCCGCCGCAATGAGGGGAGCCAGTTGCCAAGCTGGCCGAAGTTGCGCAACATTTTATTTTTACTTTTTTCTCATATGACAGCGTGGTTAAAGAATTTTACAATTTAGTCAGCTTCACGCTGTAATCCCGCACACACCAGGGTAGGCAGAGAATGAGAGGAACACCTGCCTGCTGTGTGCTACAGCCTGCTGTGTGCGGAATAGGCATAAGGAACCTAGTGTTAAGACATTCCGTTTCCCACTTTCCGCCGAGTTCCGGAAGCATTGCGTATTGAGTGGCAGAACTCAACCCGCGCTTTGCCTCGACACCAGAGTGAAGAAATGAAAATATAATATATTTAAGTAAATATTTCATCTCCTCGAGTGGGGATCGAACCCACAACCCGTCTATCGGCTGGTCTCTTAACAAATATGTAGTAAATAAATAATTCGGACCCTTCTACAACCTTGGTACCTTTCTAATCACGTGACTTTTACACTAAAAATGTCATGTCATACATTTTAAAAATTATCATTAGGCGTTAACGCTAATAGAATTCATGATTTCTCCGTAAAGTCCCCTGTTCTCTTAATAGTCCACTTTGTTAATGTTTGTGTTTAGTATTTTAATAATATTTTATGTCCAAAATAACTTTGCATCAATACACTCTGTTCTCCAGCTTTGTTTAATTTAGTGTCGGAATCTAACGCTACGTTTTGTCTTACAAGGTTAAGCAAATGAAAATAAAAATAAAACTAGGAGATCGAACCTATTACCGTCAAGCTTACAGTGATATTCGTCCAGTTTGGTAATGGCATCGAAAAATACAAAATTTAACTTAAAATATTCCAATATAATATTTTTAATGTATATCGACACGGTATAATTTGATGTATGAAATTTAACAGCTCATAATATTGCAAATATTTTAATATTGTCACTTAAATTTATCGATACATTTACTATCCGCGTTAATTAATAGGTCATTAGGTAAAAAGCCTACATTGTGCGATACAGATGACAAAATTATATGATAATCTAAAATAGCAGCTTCATTTTACCGCATAGCAGGATAGGCTCGGTAGGAAGAGAACCTAATGTCAAGATAGTCTGTCTCTGCATTTTGCGCTCGACTTTACATGTGGGTGATGAGCGGCGGAACACAACGCCGCGCTTTGTCTTGTGAAATGAAATCAATTTAGTCCCTCGAAGGGAGATCGATCTCGCTACCACCAAGTTTGCAATCAGACGGTGAACTTAGATGATCTTTGATATAATATAAGATATGCTGTGAAATAAATTGCGCTCTTTTATAATCGATTTTTATAGTCGAAAATATTTGGTAGATAAATGCTTTATTATACTCCACTTTTAGATTAGCAAATAATAAAAATAAATGAATACATAGCTTCACGTGTATTCCCCTCATATGGGTGGAGAGAAGCTGGTGCTAACAGTCCATTCTCCACCTTCCGCCCAATTTTCGCGACATTACGTGTTGAGTGGCAAAACTTAGCGCCGCGTATTGTTTTAACCCGGTTCTAGCTGCTAGCCCTACAAAATGTAAGAAATGCTTGTACACTTCCTTCTTTATATTAAATTGAACGCATAAAGTACGCAGTCGGTTGATAAAACCACTCTCATACATATACATGGAGGTACCTTCCTTACTATATATTATTCAAAGAAAGGCGACATTTCTTATTTCATATGCTTAAACTTTTACATGACCTACAATTTGCAACCGCCTTTCGTATTTAATTAATTGACTAATACAGATAGTAAGCAGCTTGTGGCCAATTGACTTTTAGGTGCAATGCTTAGAAGAGCTTCACGCTGTATCCCGCACACAGCAGGGTAGGCAGAGGGAACATAGTGTTAAGATACTCGGTTCCCCACTTTCTGCCGAATTCTGGAGGCATTGCGTGTTGAGTGGCAGAATTCAACGCCGCGCTTAACCTCGACACCAGAGCGAAGAAATGGAAATATAAATTTAAGTAAATATTTCATCTCCTCGAGTGGGGATCGAACTTACAACCAGTCGGTTTTGCAGTCACACCTCGTGCCGATGCGCCACGACCCGCCTCAAAAGAGGCAGGAAAAGATCTTAGTAGATCTTTGAGAACACAGTATCGATTATACTGGAATAAGGTGACATAAAAAACATGAGGACTCCCCAAGGGCTTGAATGAAGAGGTTGATAAGACTGGCGATGCGTAAGTGTATGCAGAAGCCGTAGCGTTTGGTGATCAGTACTCTCTGGCTACACGGCTAGGGTAAAAACGTGAAGCTTAAGAAAATCAAGAATAGATCGATAATGATTATTTTATTTTTCACTTTTAGGGTTCCGTTTAAGAAAAAAAACGAACCCTTCTAAGATCACTTTGTTGTCTGTCTGTCTGCTAAGAATCTTTATCTCAGGAACGCTTGGAGCTTTTTACTTTAAGCCCATATAAAATCTTATATTAGACTTTCAAAATGTAGCATTAAATTACGCCGCTTGACACGCAATATCTTGAAAATTTGGTGGGGAGTTTGAACGGAGTACCTTAGCACTAGGATCCTAAGCATACTCTGCTATATGCGAGATACAGTGTTAATATATTTTTATTTTAAAATTAATTTTATTTCATCAATTGTATTTATGTAATCTATTCTGGCCATTTATTTAGTACCTGCATTGAATAAAATAATAACGAAAATAACCTATCAATACAAAAATTTTCTGTATCGAACGAGAGTAATTTAACTAAAATGGAATATTCAGTTGCGAAGAGCGTTAGGACACGTTGTTTTGAACACTTTTTCATAATAGCCATACAGTCAATTTACATCCAGTGATTTTCACTCGATTCTTGATCGAATATTTTCGTTTAAAATATAAAACTGCAACTGAAAGTGTGGAAGAGATATTTATATTTAAATATACTACATCAGCGGTCATCGTTTTGCAGCAGAACAACGTCTAACTATAGACGTGACTTTTATGGGTTCGATTCCTATTCAGATAATAAATTATTAACAATAAAGCAAACACTAATTTTCTCTTACTGGTAACAAGAGAAGGTTCTGCCACTCTACTCGAAAATTGGTTAGACAATGGGGAACGGAGTGTGTAACATTAGGTTCCCTTTATCCACCTTACTATGCTGGAAAAACGTGAATTTTCTCTAAGTAAAGATTGAACCCACAACTATCGCGTCCAGTGAAACACGTAATAATAACAAAAGCTTAATTTAATAATAACATCTAAGTAATTATTCCACGAAAACTTCATCAAAGGCCAGTCGCCGTATCTATTTCGTTTTCCAAGAAAGAAAAATATTCTGAGAAGTTATAAACTATAGTAAAATAGATTTTTTAAAAGTATATTGGATGTGAAAGATTAAATTACAGTAAAAATAGGGTACTTTTATTAGGTAGTATATACTAGCATAATGCAGTGGTAGTGGTTGGTGATTGTAAGCTCGACCGAAACTCAGGGGAATATATTTTTTATATAGCTTCACGCTGTATCCCGCAGTGTCACGCCGGTACTCTGAGATACATCCCAGACGGAGAATCTAGTGTTAAGATACTCCGTTCACCGCGCACCACCCAATTTTAGACATATTGAGTACTCACTATTGATTGTCTTGTTACCATAACGAATAAAAAATAATTCGTTTCTCCTGTGGGAATCGAACCCACAATCGTCGCATTTATACTCCGACGCTACACATTTTTCTTTCACCGCTATGGTAAGACCGAGAAGAAAAAAGACGTTTAGTGACGCCACTCAAACACTTGTATGAGATTCTGGTGGAAATGCGGAGAGTTTTAACACTTCTTTTCCTATCTTGCTATGAGGAATAAATTGCGATGCTGAAAATAAAAAATCATTTTTTTAATACAGAAAATACTTTTTTTTGATCCAGAAAATAGTTTGAGACCGGTCGTGGCAGGAGCACAAAGTGTGGCTGTAAAATCGACTAGTTGTAGGTTCGATCCCCACTCGAGGAAAAGAAATATTTATTTACAATTCGATTTTCATTTCTTCGCTCTAGGTGTTGAGGCAAAGCCGCGGCATTGACTTTCACGTTGCCACTCAACACGCAATGACCTCCAGGAAATTGGCGAGGAAAATGAGGGAACGGAGTGTCTTAACACTAGGTTCCCTCTGCCTTACCCTCTATGTGTGCGGGATACATCTTAACTAAAAAGACACGTTTATTTCAAACTACTTATCTACTACGCTCTGCGGTTAATGACTCTATCACTAGTTTATTAAGTTATTTCATAGTTTTATTATCGACACAACCTCACTTACAAACCAAGCCAGGGGTCACCATGCCTCCTACAGACTTCATCAATCAACTCTTTATCACATTATAAAAGAGGTTTCCACCCTCCGTGAGGTCCTCATGTTTACGTGGCACTTCATTTAGCTATCACCGATTCTATTCTTGATGGTCAAACTGACGTTTGGTCTCGTTACTGTTCCTTTCCTTCGTCACTCATTTTCTCGACGTGCCCAAATCACCCTGTGTACCTTCTTTATCATTCTCACTGACATCCTCGCTAGTAATAACAGTT
>JAJHJA010001082.1:0-12755 GCA_021202915.1 Heliconius himera
CTGCCTACAGCGTAAAGCTGAAAAAAGAAGTACAATTAATAGTTGTTTAGTCTACCATAATTATTATTTTAAACGTCAACGTTGGTGACATTAACAAAAATAATAAAGTATTTATATTTTTCGGGACTAGCTCAAATGATATCTGCAATAAAAAGTACAGTAATACCCCGACTTACGGTACCCCGTTTTACGCGAATTCGGAGATACGCGCTCTCTCGCTCTGCCCACTCAGTGTTCAGTTTGCGACAGGTTTAAACATGTTCCGCGTGAAATTGTTTTGCGTGCGCAGTGTGTTTTACTTATAATCTCTAATTAACGAAAAATGAGTCATTTGAGCATAACAAGAAAAGAAAAACACTGTCTTTGGAAACTAAATATAATTAAAGATTTTGAAGTAAAATTGAAAATTTGTGAATTGGAAAAGAAGAAAAATTTTACTCGGCGGGCAACATTGTTAGAATATATGAAGCCTTCGAAATCAAAATAACTCCGGTTTAGGTTACTTTATTCATAATAATGTATTTTTTTTATTATCCTACACTTTATTAAACATTTTTCTTTTAAATTATGTTTTTTTTTTAAACTCTGGTCCTGATTAAAGAAACTTTATATGCAAAGTTGAACCCCGACTTACGCGAATTCGATAATCGAATAAAAAGAATGTGTAATTCCTCTATAGAATATATTATTCTACATTATATCATAAAAACAGGTTTAAACAGTGCATATGAAGGTATCCTCCTGTAGTATAACTATTTTCAATTACTATTAACACTACAATATCAATACTATTTGGTATTTGGTATTATAGTGTAATTTTGAACATTTTGAATATTTTCCCGCCATTGTGATGAAAAACATAGACTATTGTTTAATTTGAAAAAATAATTTATTAACTATAAGAATATTGGTAGTTTTTAAAAGGTTAAAATTGCCTAAAATATGATTTTTTCGCAAGTGTTGTAATAACTATTGGTATTTATTGACCAAAAAAATACTATAAATATTAAATACCTATGTTCAATTATATAGGGTTTTTTTGTCAGCACCACTTTAAATGAAACCATAGTTATAACTACTATATAAAAACCCCAAAAATTAAAAAGTTATTTTTTCAAACAAAAATAAATAATAAAATTATCGTTGTAAAATAAAATATAATTTGTCGAGAACGACTCACGCACAAATAAACCTATCAAAGGGAAACCGCCGCATACGCCTCATTCCGAAATCGAGTCGTAGATATTGGCGGCAAAGTTCAAAGTTCTAAAGATTTTAGTAGTATTTTTGTAGTAGCATGTGTTTACGTTATTGGTATCTATGCGTAACCGCGTCACACGAAATATATGATTAAACATCGTGAAATGAAAAAAAAAAACCTACGTCTGCAATGTTGCTTAATTTCTTTAGGTTTAAAATATTTTATCTTATATGATGTTTCCGTAAATGGACAGCTGACGCTTCTCTTCTCTTATTTGTTAAAGGCCGTCGCTGCACAGGGGCACAAAGTTGTGACTGTAACGCGACTGTTGTGGGTCCGATCCCCACTTGGAGGATTGAATTATAATTTAATAATATTTTCATTTCGTTTAATAATATTTTCATTTCGCACATCAGTCATACGCAATATATTAACACTAAGTTGCCCTGCTAAAGGCGGGATAAAGCGTGGATCTGGTTTTAGCTTTGTGTGAACCGATTGAAATAAAGTCCAGTCCAGTCGAGGCCAGTCATGATGCAGCGGCACGAATTGTGACTGTAAAACCGACTGGTTGTGGTTTCGATCCCTACTCGAGGAGATGAAATATTTACTTAAATTTATACTTCCATTTCTTTGCTCTGGTGTCGAGGTTAAGCGCGGCGTTGAGTTCTGCAATACGCAATGCCTCCAGAATTCGGCAGAAAGTGGGAAACGGTGTCTTAACACGAGGTCCCCTTTGCCTAACCTGCTGTGTGCAGGACACAGCGTGAAGCTGATTAAAATAAAACTAATACTCAATATTTAAGGGTAGTTTGCCAAAATACAAACAGAAAAGTATTTAAATTGGTTAAGCAGTTTCTGAGATTATCGTAAAGAAACGCACAGACACCAACGCGACCAACTGACCAAGTTTTATTACATTGTTAATTGTAATCTCTATATATAATAAAAGGATAGAAAAGTCAATTCTGTACATGAAAGATATAAAAAAAATAAAAATTAGGTCGGTTTATATGTCGATTATAGAACCTAAAAAACCACTCAGTAGATTTCTTGTCTGTCTGTCTGTCTGTCCGTCTGTCTGTCTGTCTGTCTGTCGGTTTGTTTGTTCGTCAATCACGCAAAAACTACTGGACAGAAATTGATGAATTTTTACATGGTATTAGCCTAGGGTCTCAAGGTACATTTTTTTTTGGTTTCATTCCGAATTTCATTATAGTTTTATTTAAAAAAAATAAAAACTGAAAAATGTAAATGACTTAAAATACCGATAACTACTGTATGAAATTAATTTATTTTTAGCATGGTAATAGATCAAAACCTAATGCAATTTATAAAATAGTTTTTATCATAGAGTACAAAGAAATTTTACCAGAAAAAATAATATAATTATATTTTTTTACACAAAAAATCGACTTCTTCAATTTTAATCGGATTTCATACTCTGAACTTAACCAAACTTTCACCAAACTACCCTTTATGTGTACCCTTTCTAATAAAAAAAGAATCATTAAAATCGGTTGAGTGGATATTGAGATATTAGTCCATTTGTCGCGCACATACATAATGTAAATTTGAGATTTATATGATTTTCTCATAGATACCATTGTCGGAAATGAACTAAATTAATATAGGGCTACACGGGACACACTAGCTTCCAAATAAAAAAAGAATCATCAAAATCGGTTCACACAGTCAAAAGTTCTGGGGTAAAAAATATAAAAAATACAGTCGAATTGATGACCTCCTCTTTTAAGAAGTCGGTTAATAGAAATTTGATATAATTAAATTACGATTATTGTATTTTACCACAATTTAAAAGAAGAAAATAATTTGAGGCCGTTCGTGGCACAGAGGCACAAACTGTTTGTGGGTTCTATTCCCACTTGAGGAAATTAAATATTTATTGAAATGTATATTTCCATTTCATCCTCTGGTGACGAGGCAAAGTGCGGCGTTGAGTTTCACTACTCAGCACGCAATGCCTACAGAATTCCGCGGAAAGTAGGGAACAGACTGTCTTAACACTAGGTTCCCTCTGCCTACCGTGTGCGGCTGCTGCCTACAGCGTAAAGCTGAAAAAAGAAGTACAATTAATAGTTGTTTAGTCTACCATAATTATTATTTTAAACGTCAACGTTGGTGACATTAACAAAAATAATAAAGTATTTATATTTTTCGGGACTAGCTCAAATGATATCTGCAATAAAAAGTACAGTAATACCCCGACTTACGGTACCCCGTTTTACGCGAATTCGGAGATACGCGCTCTCTCGCTCTGCCCACTCAGTGTTCAGTTTGCGACAGGTTTAAACATGTTCCGCGTGAAATTGTTTTGCGTGCGCAGTGTGTTTTACTTATAATCTCTAATTAACGAAAAATGAGTCATTTGAGCATAACAAGAAAAGAAAAACACTGTCTTTGGAAACTAAATATAATTAAAGATTTTGAAGTAAAATTGAAAATTTGTGAATTGGAAAAGAAGAAAAATTTTACTCGGCGGGCAACATTGTTAGAATATATGAAGCCTTCGAAATCAAAATAACTCCGGTTTAGGTTACTTTATTCATAATAATGTATTTTTTTTATTATCCTACACTTTATTAAACATTTTTCTTTTAAATTATGTTTTTTTTTTAAACTCTGGTCCTGATTAAAGAAACTTTATATGCAAAGTTGAACCCCGACTTACGCGAATTCGATAATCGAATAAAAAGAATGTGTAATTCCTCTATAGAATATATTATTCTACATTATATCATAAAAACAGGTTTAAACAGTGCATATGAAGGTATCCTCCTGTAGTATAACTATTTTCAATTACTATTAACACTACAATATCAATACTATTTGGTATTTGGTATTATAGTGTAATTTTGAACATTTTGAATATTTTCCCGCCATTGTGATGAAAAACATAGACTATTGTTTAATTTGAAAAAATAATTTATTAACTATAAGAATATTGGTAGTTTTTAAAAGGTTAAAATTGCCTAAAATATGATTTTTTCGCAAGTGTTGTAATAACTATTGGTATTTATTGACCAAAAAAATACTATAAATATTAAATACCTATGTTCAATTATATAGGGTTTTTTTGTCAGCACCACTTTAAATGAAACCATAGTTATAACTACTATATAAAAACCCCAAAAATTAAAAAGTTATTTTTTCAAACAAAATAAATAATAAAATTATCGTTGTAAAATAAAATATAATTTGTCGAGAACGACTCACGCACAAATAAACCTATCAAAGGGAAACCGCCGCATACGCCTCATTCCGAAATCGAGTCGTAGATATTGGCGGCAAAGTTTAAGTTCTAAAGATTTTAGTAGTATTTTTGTAGTAGCATGTGTTTACGTTATTGGTATCTATGCGTAACCGCGTCACAACGAAATATATGATTAAACATCGTGAAATGAAAAAAAAAAACCTACGTCTGCAATGTTGCTTAATTTCTTTAGGTTTAAAATATTTTATCTTATATGATGTTTCCGTAAATGGACAGCTGACGCTTCTCTTCTCTTATTTGTTAAAGGCCGTCGCTGCACAGGGCACAAAGTTGTGACTGTAACGCGACTGTTGTGGGTCCGATCCCCACTTGGAGGATTGAATTATAATTTAATAATATTTTCATTTCGTTTAATAATATTTTCATTTCGCACATCAGTCATACGCAATATATTAACACTAAGTTGCCCTGCTAAAGGCGGGATAAAGCGTGGATCTGGTTTTAGCTTTGTGTGAACCGATTGAAATAAAGTCCAGTCCAGTCGAGGCCAGTCATGATGCAGCGCACGAATTGTGACTGTAAAACCGACTGGTTGTGGTTTCGATCCCTACTCGAGGAGATGAAATATTTACTTAAATTTATACTTCCATTCTTTGCTCTGGTGTCGAGGTTAAGCGCGGCGTTGAGTTCTGCAATACGCAATGCCTCCAGAATTCGGCAGAAAGTGGGAAACGGTGTCTTAACACGAGGTCCCCTTTGCCTAACCTGCTGTGTGCAGGACACAGCGTGAAGCTGATTAAAATAAAACTAATACTCAATATTTAAGGGTAGTTTTGCCAAAATACAAACAGAAAAGTATTTAAATTGGTTAAGCAGTTTCTGAGATTATCGTAAAGAAACGCACAGACACCAACGCGACCAACTGACCAAGTTTTATTACATTGTTAATTGTAATCTCTATATATAAATAAAAGGATAGAAAAGTCAATTCTGTACATGAAAGATATAAAAAAAATAAAAATTAGGTCGGTTTATATGTCGATTATAGAACCTAAAAAACCACTCAGTAGATTTCTTGTCTGTCTGTCTGTCTGTCCGTCTGTCTGTCTGTCTGTCTGTCGGTTTGTTTGTTCGTCAATCACGCAAAAACTACTGGACAGAAATTGATGAATTTTTACATGGTATTAGCCTAGGGTCTCAAGGTACGTTTTTTTTGGTTTCATTCCGAATTTCATTATAGTTTTATTTAAAAAAAATAAAAACTGAAAAATGTAAATGACTTAAAATACCGATAACTACTGTATGAAATTAATTTATTTTTAGCATGGTAATAGATCAAAACCTAATGCAATTTATAAAATAGTTTTTATCATAGAGTACAAAGAAATTTTACCAGAAAAAATAATATAATTATATTTTTTTACACAAAAAATCGACTTCTTCAATTTTAATCGGATTTCATACTCTGAACTTAACCAAACTTTCACCAAACTACCCTTTATGTGTACCCTTTCTAATAAAAAAAGAATCATTAAAATCGGTTGAGTGGATATTGAGATATTAGTCCATTTGTCGCGCACATACATAATGTAAATTTGAGATTTATATGATTTTCTCATAGATACCATTGTCGGAAATGAACTAAATTAATATAGGGCTACACGGGACACACTAGCTTCCAAATAAAAAAAGAATCATCAAAATCGGTTCACACAGTCAAAAGTTCTGGGGTAAAAAATATAAAAAATACAGTCGAATTGATGACCTCCTCTTTTAAGAAGTCGGTTAATAGAAATTTGATATAATTAAATTACGATTATTGTATTTTACCACAATTTAAAAGAAGAAAATAATTTGAGGCCGTTCGTGGCACAGAGGCACAAACTGTTTGTGGGTTCTATTCCCACTTGAGGAAATTAAATATTTATTGAAATGTATATTTCCATTTCATCCTCTGGTGACGAGGCAAAGTGCGGCGTTGAGTTTCACTACTCAGCACGCAATGCCTACAGAATTCCGCGGAAAGTAGGGAACAGACTGTCTTAACACTAGGTTCCCTCTGCCTACCGTGTGCGGCTGCTGCCTACAGCGTAAAGCTGAAAAAAGAAGTACAATTAATAGTTGTTTAGTCTACCATAATTATTATTTTAAACGTCAACGTTGGTGACATTAACAAAAATAATAAAGTATTTATATTTTTCGGGACTAGCTCAAATGATATCTGCAATAAAAAGTACAGTAATACCCCGACTTACGGTACCCCGTTTTACGCGAATTCGGAGATACGCGCTCTCTCGCTCTGCCCACTCAGTGTTCAGTTTGCGACAGGTTTAAACATGTTCCGCGTGAAATTGTTTTGCGTGCGCAGTGTGTTTTACTTATAATCTCTAATTAACGAAAAATGAGTCATTTGAGCATAACAAGAAAAGAAAAACACTGTCTTTGGAAACTAAATATAATTAAAGATTTTGAAGTAAAATTGAAAATTTGTGAATTGGAAAAGAAGAAAAATTTTACTCGGCGGGCAACATTGTTAGAATATATGAAGCCTTCGAAATCAAAATAACTCCGGTTTAGGTTACTTTATTCATAATAATGTATTTTTTTTATTATCCTACACTTTATTAAACATTTTTCTTTTAAATTATGTTTTTTTTTTAAACTCTGGTCCTGATTAAAGAAACTTTATATGCAAAGTTGAACCCCGACTTACGCGAATTCGATAATCGAATAAAAAGAATGTGTAATTCCTCTATAGAATATATTATTCTACATTATATCATAAAAACAGGTTTAAACAGTGCATATGAAGGTATCCTCCTGTAGTATAACTATTTTCAATTACTATTAACACTACAATATCAATACTATTTGGTATTTGGTATTATAGTGTAATTTTGAACATTTTGAATATTTTCCCGCCATTGTGATGAAAAACATAGACTATTGTTTAATTTGAAAAAATAATTTATTAACTATAAGAATATTGGTAGTTTTTAAAAGGTTAAAATTGCCTAAAATATGATTTTTTCGCAAGTGTTGTAATAACTATTGGTATTTATTGACCAAAAAAATACTATAAATATTAAATACCTATGTTCAATTATATAGGGTTTTTTTGTCAGCACCACTTTAAATGAAACCATAGTTATAACTACTATATAAAAACCCCAAAAATTAAAAAGTTATTTTTTCAAACAAAATAAATAATAAAATTATCGTTGTAAAATAAAATATAATTTGTCGAGAACGACTCACGCACAAATAAACCTATCAAAGGGAAACCGCCGCATACGCCTCATTCCGAAATCGAGTCGTAGATATTGGCGGCAAAGTTCAAAGTTCTAAAGATTTTAGTAGTATTTTTGTAGTAGCATGTGTTTACGTTATTGGTATCTATGCGTAACCGCGTCACACGAAATATATGATTAAACATCGTGAAATGAAAAAAAAAAACCTACGTCTGCAATGTTGCTTAATTTCTTTAGGTTTAAAATATTTTATCTTATATGATGTTTCCGTAAATGGACAGCTGACGCTTCTCTTCTCTTATTTGTTAAAGGCCGTCGCTGCACAGGGGCACAAAGTTGTGACTGTAACGCGACTGTTGTGGGTCCGATCCCCACTTGGAGGATTGAATTATAATTTAATAATATTTTCATTTCGTTTAATAATATTTTCATTTCGCACATCAGTCATACGCAATATATTAACACTAAGTTGCCCTGCTAAAGGCGGGATAAAGCGTGGATCTGGTTTTAGCTTTGTGTGAACCGATTGAAATAAAGTCCAGTCCAGTCGAGGCCAGTCATGATGCAGCGGCACGAATTGTGACTGTAAAACCGACTGGTTGTGGTTTCGATCCCTACTCGAGGAGATGAAATATTTACTTAAATTTATACTTCCATTTCTTTGCTCTGGTGTCGAGGTTAAGCGCGGCGTTGAGTTCTGCAATACGCAATGCCTCCAGAATTCGGCAGAAAGTGGGAAACGGTGTCTTAACACGAGGTCCCCTTTGCCTAACCTGCTGTGTGCAGGACACAGCGTGAAGCTGATTAAAATAAAACTAATACTCAATATTTAAGGGTAGTTTGCCAAAATACAAACAGAAAAGTATTTAAATTGGTTAAGCAGTTTCTGAGATTATCGTAAAGAAACGCACAGACACCAACGCGACCAACTGACCAAGTTTTATTACATTGTTAATTGTAATCTCTATATATAATAAAAGGATAGAAAAGTCAATTCTGTACATGAAAGATATAAAAAAAATAAAAATTAGGTCGGTTTATATGTCGATTATAGAACCTAAAAAACCACTCAGTAGATTTCTTGTCTGTCTGTCTGTCTGTCCGTCTGTCTGTCTGTCTGTCTGTCGGTTTGTTTGTTCGTCAATCACGCAAAAACTACTGGACAGAAATTGATGAATTTTTACATGGTATTAGCCTAGGGTCTCAAGGTACATTTTTTTTTGGTTTCATTCCGAATTTCATTATAGTTTTATTTAAAAAAAATAAAAACTGAAAAATGTAAATGACTTAAAATACCGATAACTACTGTATGAAATTAATTTATTTTTAGCATGGTAATAGATCAAAACCTAATGCAATTTATAAAATAGTTTTTATCATAGAGTACAAAGAAATTTTACCAGAAAAAATAATATAATTATATTTTTTTACACAAAAAATCGACTTCTTCAATTTTAATCGGATTTCATACTCTGAACTTAACCAAACTTTCACCAAACTACCCTTTATGTGTACCCTTTCTAATAAAAAAAGAATCATTAAAATCGGTTGAGTGGATATTGAGATATTAGTCCATTTGTCGCGCACATACATAATGTAAATTTGAGATTTATATGATTTTCTCATAGATACCATTGTCGGAAATGAACTAAATTAATATAGGGCTACACGGGACACACTAGCTTCCAAATAAAAAAAGAATCATCAAAATCGGTTCACACAGTCAAAAGTTCTGGGGTAAAAAATATAAAAAATACAGTCGAATTGATGACCTCCTCTTTTAAGAAGTCGGTTAATAGAAATTTGATATAATTAAATTACGATTATTGTATTTTACCACAATTTAAAAGAAGAAAATAATTTGAGGCCGTTCGTGGCACAGAGGCACAAACTGTTTGTGGGTTCTATTCCCACTTGAGGAAATTAAATATTTATTGAAATGTATATTTCCATTTCATCCTCTGGTGACGAGGCAAAGTGCGGCGTTGAGTTTCACTACTCAGCACGCAATGCCTACAGAATTCCGCGGAAAGTAGGGAACAGACTGTCTTAACACTAGGTTCCCTCTGCCTACCGTGTGCGGCTGCTGCCTACAGCGTAAAGCTGAAAAAAGAAGTACAATTAATAGTTGTTTAGTCTACCATAATTATTATTTTAAACGTCAACGTTGGTGACATTAACAAAAATAATAAAGTATTTATATTTTTCGGGACTAGCTCAAATGATATCTGCAATAAAAAGTACAGTAATACCCCGACTTACGGTACCCCGTTTTACGCGAATTCGGAGATACGCGCTCTCTCGCTCTGCCCACTCAGTGTTCAGTTTGCGACAGGTTTAAACATGTTCCGCGTGAAATTGTTTTGCGTGCGCAGTGTGTTTTACTTATAATCTCTAATTAACGAAAAATGAGTCATTTGAGCATAACAAGAAAAGAAAAACACTGTCTTTGGAAACTAAATATAATTAAAGATTTTGAAGTAAAATTGAAAATTTGTGAATTGGAAAAGAAGAAAAATTTTACTCGGCGGGCAACATTGTTAGAATATATGAAGCCTTCGAAATCAAAATAACTCCGGTTTAGGTTACTTTATTCATAATAATGTATTTTTTTTATTATCCTACACTTTATTAAACATTTTTCTTTTAAATTATGTTTTTTTTTTAAACTCTGGTCCTGATTAAAGAAACTTTATATGCAAAGTTGAACCCCGACTTACGCGAATTCGATAATCGAATAAAAAGAATGTGTAATTCCTCTATAGAATATATTATTCTACATTATATCATAAAAACAGGTTTAAACAGTGCATATGAAGGTATCCTCCTGTAGTATAACTATTTTCAATTACTATTAACACTACAATATCAATACTATTTGGTATTTGGTATTATAGTGTAATTTTGAACATTTTGAATATTTTCCCGCCATTGTGATGAAAAACATAGACTATTGTTTAATTTGAAAAAATAATTTATTAACTATAAGAATATTGGTAGTTTTTAAAAGGTTAAAATTGCCTAAAATATGATTTTTTCGCAAGTGTTGTAATAACTATTGGTATTTATTGACCAAAAAAATACTATAAATATTAAATACCTATGTTCAATTATATAGGGTTTTTTTGTCAGCACCACTTTAAATGAAACCATAGTTATAACTACTATATAAAAACCCCAAAAATTAAAAAGTTATTTTTTCAAACAAAATAAATAATAAAATTATCGTTGTAAAATAAAATATAATTTGTCGAGAACGACTCACGCACAAATAAACCTATCAAAGGGAAACCGCCGCATACGCCCTCATTCCGAAATCGAGTCGTAGATATTGGCGGCAAAGTTCAAAGTTCTAAGATTTTAGTAGTATTTTTGTAGTAGCATGTGTTTACGTTATTGGGTATCTATGCGTAACCGCGTCACACGAATATATGATTAAACATCGTGAAATGAAAAAAAAAAACCTTACGTCTGCAATGTTGCTTAATTTCTTTAGGTTTAAAATATTTTATCTTATATGATGTTTCCGTAAATGGACAGCTGACGCTTCTCTTGCCCTTCTTATTTGTTAAAGGCCGTCGCTGCACAGGGGCACAAAGTTGTGACTGTAACGCGACTGTTGTGGGTCCGATCCCCACTTGGAGGATTGAATTATAATTTAATAATATTTTCATTTCGTTTAATAATATTTTCATTTCGCACATCAGTCATACGCAATATATTAACACTAAGTTGCCCTGCTAAAGGCGGATAAAGCGTGGATCTGGTTTTAGCTTTGTGTGAACCGATTGAAATAAAGTCCAGTCCAGTCGAGGCCAGTCATGATGCAGCGGCACGAATTGTGACTGTAAAACCGACTGGTTGTGTTTCGATCCCTACTCGAGGAGATGAAATATTTACTTAAATTTATACTTCCATTTCTTTGCTCTGGTGTCGAGGTTAAGCGCGGCGTTGAGTTCTGCAATACGCAATGCCTCCAGAATTCGGCAGAAAGTGGGAAACGGTGTCTTAACACGAGGTCCCCTTTGCCTAACACTGCTGTGTGCAGGACACAGCGTGAAGCTGATTAAAATAAAACTAATACTCAATATTTAAGGGTAGTTTGCCAAAATACAAACAGAAAAAGTATTTAAATTGGTTAAGCAGTTTCTGAGATTATCGTAAAGAACGCACAGACACCCAACGCGACCAACTGACCAAGTTTTATTACATTGTTAATTGTAATCTCTATATATAATAAAAGGATAGAAAAGTCAATTCTGTACATGAAAGATATAAAAAAAATAAAAATTAGGTCGGTTTATATGTCGATTATAGAACCTAAAAAACCACTCAGTAGATTTCTTGTCTGTCTGTATGTCTGTCCGTCTGTCTGTCTGTCTGTCTGTCGGTTTGTTTGTTCGTCAATCACGCAAAAACTACTGGACAGAAATTGATGAATTTTTACATGGTATTAGGCCTAGGGTCTCAAGGTACGTTTTTTTGGTTTCATTCCGAATTTCATTATAGTTTTATTTAAAAAAAATAAAAACTGAAAAATGTAAATGACTTAAAATACCGATAACTACTGTATGAAATTAATTTATTTTTAGCATGGTAAATAGATCAAAACCTAATGCAATTTATAAAATAGTTTTTATCATAGAGTACAAAGAAATTTTACCAGAAAAAATAATATAATTATATTTTTTTAACACAAAAAATCGACTTCTTCAATTTTAATCGGATTTCATACTCTGAACTTAACCAACTTTCACCAAACTACCCTTTATGTGTACCCTTTCTAATAAAAAAAGAATCATTAAAATCGGTTGAGTGGATATTGAGATATTAGTCCATTTGTCGCGCACATACATAATGTAAATTTGAGATTTATATGATTTTCTCATAGATACCATTGTCGGAAATGAACTAAATTAATATAGGGCTACACGGGACACACTAGCTTCCAAATAAAAAAAGAATCATCAAAATCGGTTCACACAGTCAAAAGTTCTGGGGTAAAAAATATAAAAAATACAGTCGAATTGATGACCTCCTCTTTTAAGAAGTCGGTTAATAGAAATTA
>JAJHJA010001083.1:0-150077 GCA_021202915.1 Heliconius himera
TGCGCCACGACTGGCCTCGAAAATATATTTGTTTATATTTTTTTTATTTGACTTGTCACAGTAAATTGAGTAGTTTTTAGCTATATGTGCAATCACTTTAGAGATTAGCCCTATATTTATCTAAAATCAAAGTTAAAATTGTATTGCGCCATACAGCATACTTTGTAATCTACAAATAATCACAAGTATGTTATAACCAAATATATTTCTTTTAATCTTCAAAGAGTACGTCAAATGGGCTATTAACAATATTATAGTTAAATAATCCACTATGTAGTGATGCGACTGCGAAAAGCAATATCGATAGTATTGTATAATATTTATGATATTGGAATATTTGTTTACTGTTATTTCATGTGTATTTGACCTTTATTAAAAATATAAAATATTTTATTTTAAAATATATTTATGAATAAAGCAAAATCAATAAAAAGAAAAATAAGAAAACAGAAGAATATGCGCCATGCAGCTGTGGAATCTCCTACCTGCGGCAGTGGTTCCTGGTCGATACGACATAAGTTCCTTTAAAAAGCGCGTCTATCTCCACCTTAAAGGCCGGCAACACACCTGTTGTTGCTCCTCTGGTGTTGCATGGGTCTTGCTCGGCGGTGATCACTTACCATCAGGTGACACGTACGCTCGTTTGCCTTGTCTTTACTAGATTCTTTTTCCCGTTTTCTGCCTATTTAGATACGTTACTAACTAAGTGGCGAAATCCAAAATTATACTTTGTATTTTTAAATAAAACAGTAATCTTCTATCTATAGGTATATATAAATATTCCCTCCATTCAAAATTGGAATTCAAAACCATCCCGTTCAATCAGTTAAATACATCATAGCCGCTATAACGGCACAACGAAAATATTGAGTTTAAGATTTAAATAGTCATAAAGTGAGGTACACTTTTGCGCCTCCAGTGGTAATATCGATAAATTAAACAACACTCATAAAAACCGAAGTTGGAGGAGGGCGCTAATCGGGCAGCTATTTAGATAAAGTTTAGGGGTAATTTCCGTAACGTTAATCGTTGAGGGTGCACTTTTGATACCCTTATTTGGGCCGCAGATATTTCTCTTACAGAACTACATAATATATTTTTGATCAATATGTACAGTTTTCTTATCTCTACGCATGTCTTGAGTGGTGGGACGTTTGGAAACGGTTGGCAAACAGAAAAGTGTTAGGTTGCTCTTGTCTTGTTAGACCATATATTCATGGAAAGACTCTAATAAAGCACAAACACACCATTTTGGAGATGTAGGAACTTTATTATTTACTTAATTATAAATTTTGCATTATATTTTACTTTATCATTATCAGCTTTACGCTGTAACCCGCACATAGCAGAGTAGGCAAACGGAAGCTAGTGTTAAGACATTCCGTTCCCCATTTTCACTTTGTGCAGGGGCACATAGTCACACTTTGTGCCCCTGCGCCATAACTGGCCTTAATTTTTCTTTACTTTATTATTTGCTTCATTATAAATTTTGCAAAATAAGCTTATGAAACATTAACGACGTTTCAATAAAAAGCAAAAGTAAAAACGAAACAAAAATATTAAAAAAAAACAAGAATTTCTGTATTAAAATAACCTACCCACCCTATGATGACAAATTGAAATCCTTCACAGAAGGGGTGCGGTGACAAACAATGGTTTTCTTTATTTAAAGTAAGCTCACCCTGCCCAATGACAAATTTTGCCAATCGCTTACCCACCGAGCTACAAACTTAATTAATATCTATATATATAAAAGGACTTGTGCTGACTGACTGAGGTAAGACGCACGCAGAGCCGTAACGGCTGATGGTAGAAACGTGAAATTTGGGCAGATATTTATTTTCATATTTTGGACATCCACTAAGAAAGGATTTTGAAAAATTTTAACCCTAAAGGGATGAAATAGGGGTTGAAAGTTTGTATGGTTTTTTTTTTAATCGGCACCGTTTTTTATAAAATTTGAAATTCAGACACTTAAAAACATTTCATTGAACACGTGTTTCATGGTTTTTTAGAATTGACCCCCTAAAGGTGCAAATAAGGGGTTGAAAGTTTATATGGAAAAATCTTTAAATCACCACCGATTTTTATAAAAAAAAATAATTCAGACTGTTAAAAATATTTTATTGAACACATGTTTCGTGGTTTTTTTAGAATTCACCCCTAAGTGTCCAAATAAGCGGGCGAAGCCGCGCGCGCCCTCTAGTCTTATATATAATTAGGGCTATTTCTAGAAGAAGATTGTTTCTAGAAGACCATAAAAAGAGAACCAAAGAGTACTAATCTAAGTTTTGTCGTCTAATTTAACATATATTATTGAAGGGTAAGTATACCTATAAGTGATGTGGAGGCTCAGAAACTTTTCATATTATTAAAAAGTGTCATATCTCGTTATTCTCAATTTTCGCAATTGGCGGCTTACATTATTTTTACCTCCAGAGGGAATCTGGGAATGTGGTGTTAAGACACTTTCGCTCTCTCTCAGTCCCGCCGAATTCTCGAATCAGGCCGAATTCTCGAAACATTGCGTGTTGAATGGCGAAATTAACGCCGCTCTTTGAGTCGCTACTAGAGCGAAGAAAGGAAAATATTAAATATTTCATTTCCCCGAGTGAGAAATCGCACGTTACGGCTGTCATTAATAAGTTGGTTTATTAAAATTTTATCAATTTATTATAAAAAATATATATTTATTTACCGCGCAGACCATAAAACTGAACAATTAATAATTAATTGTCAGTACAATTACTTAGTAATACAGTTATTAATTATTAAAAATCAACTTCACACACAGCAGGGTAGGCAGAGAGAACCTAGCGTTAAAGCAATTTGTTCCCCGCTTCCTGGCGAAATCTGGAGAGATTTCGGCGGAAAGCGACCACTCAATACGCAATGACTCTGCATTGCGAGTTAATTGGCGGAACCCAACACCGTGCTTTGCTTCGACACCAAGGCGAAGAAACGAAAACATACATTTAAATAATTATTTCCTTTCTATAAGTGGGGATCGAACTCATAACCAGTCGCGTTTACACTCACACTTTGTGCCCCTGCACCACTACTGGCCTCGAATTAATATAAAAAAAATATATTTTGTAAACAAACCAAATAAAGTAATTTTAAACTTAGATATACATATAAATGCTATAATAATGAGAACACAACACATGTCATTTGAGGTTATAATATAAAAAATAATGGCACAGATAAAACTAAATTTCTTTTTTTTTTTACTTTGACTTCAGTCTATAATCACAGGTGTTTTGTATCTAATAAATTGCCGCCAATTTGCATTTAACCTTACCATCGAGCCTAGGTAATAGGTCATAATCATTGAACCGCCTATAATTGTTGTCTAAATTATAGAAGGGCTGTAAAAATCGCAAGCGTATAACGTCATTATAATATAATTATGCAATTTTTGTTCTTTTATTATTGTTGATGTATTTTTTTCGTTATTAACTAAAATGTTTTTGTACACATTAAAAGGTAATTTTGAACATGTTCCGTAATGTGCATTAATATAATAAATATAATGAATATTGTTTGATAATGTATTTACTACATGAAGTATTTAAAACTGTCTTTACTTCTTTGTTGCATCTGACATCAGTATTCACACTCCACATTCTTCACTTTTCGCCCGGTGGATACAACAATACATAATATACAACAATAATGAAAAAATCAGCTTCACGCTGTATCCCGCACACAGTAGGGTAGGCAGAGGGAACTTAATGTTAAGACACTCCATTCCCTACTTTCTGCCGAAATCTGGAGGAATTGCGTGTTAAGTGGCAGAACTCAACGCCGTGCTTTTGCCTCGACACCAGAGCGAATATATGGAAATAAATATTTAATCTCCTCGAGTGGGGATGGAACCCACAACCAGTCGGTTTTACAATCACACTTTGTGCCACTGCGCCACGACTGGGGTCCATATACAACAATAATATAACAATAATGTACATATGTAGTTATTATGAATATTGTATAAAACAGAAATTTGTTTGTTTTTGTAGAACAATCTTAAAGACGTTAATGTAATGTAATGTAGTTTAAAACATTAGAAATTTGTCTTCAGTAGGTGATAATGAAATTTTCAATAACAGTACATAAATTTAGCCCAAAGCGACAAACACTAAAAGACAGTTATTTGCTTTATTTATCGAGTACATAGCAATTTCAAGTGAAAGGCGACGCCGAGACTGTATATAATAAGAGAATAATAAATGACTAATATAATCTAATCGATACATCTATCGACACGATGGCTTCACAAGTTTGCGTGGGCGCATAACTGGTCAGGCGTAGCTGGGTTAAGTATATAAGTTATCTTTTTAAAGGTAGTAACCGATTTTGTCTATATTTAATATCATAAAGAAATATCAGTTTCACGCTGTATCCCTCACACAACAGGGAAGGTAGAGGGAGCTTAGTGTTAAGACACTCCGTCGCCCATTTTCCGCCGAATGCTGAAGGTGTTGCGTGTTGAATGGTGGAACTCAACGCTGCACTTTGTCTCGACACGAGAGCAAAGAATTGAGAATGAAATATTTATTTGAATTTATCAAATAAATATTTCAATTCCTCAAGTGAGGATTGAACCCACAACCAGTGCTTTTACAGCCCCAAACTTGGGCCCCAGCGCCACGACTGGCCGCATATATGAAGAGCTTATTTGATTGAACACACCAATCCATCTAAAAAAATATTAGCATGAATTAAAAAGTTATTTGTGTTTTGGATAGTCCATTTATCAAGCAAGGATTCGATAGTCCATTTGTCTAAGGGCTATATTAATCACGTTATTTCTTTCAATCCTTTGACCCACTGTACCTGTGTTTAGAGTTACCTTCGGCCTTTAGAATATGTCATGTTTCATATTTACTTAGAAAACTTACTTATTAGAAAAATGAGTCCCGCCTCGTTTCTTGCCCTGGTTCTTCTCAGGTCTGAGGCATTAACTTTAGTGAACTGGTGGTAAATTATTTGACATTCAAAAAATGAAGAATGTAACTTCTTATTTTGAATAAAATTATTTGAATTTGAATACGATATTGTTAATTCTTTTTATTTTACCATGTAGACAAATTCGTAAGTAAAAGCTAATGTTAATAAGTAATACACAATTATCATTGTAAGAAATTAACATCAATTTTAATATATCATAATAAATAAGAAACTGTCTGGTAATACTATAACTTAATTTACTTTTACTACCTTTTAATTTCAAAACAGAATCTAGTAATTTATAGGCGTTGAATATATTGCAATATTCCAATTTTCATAAGTGTAAAAAAATATGATTTAGATAGATTTTTTTTCAGCTTCACGCTTTTACTTTTGTATGCGTTTAGCAAAATAGGTAGAGGGAACCTAGTGTTAAGACACTTCGTTCTCCACTTCCCGTTGAATATGTAGAAGAATCTTCCGCTTTAACACAACCTGCACTCATCGAGTATATCTGACATTTAACAAGTAGACACGTAGCAATTATCCTGATAGATGCTATTATTTCTTAATGACGTATAGAAATGTCGATAACGCCACGTTTCTATTCACCCTTGATTAAGTAACTTTGAACTATAATTAAGGTGAAGTCAATATAAGATAAGTGTTGATAACATTACTTTTATCTTAAAGCAGACGAAACGCGGTGTTGAGTTTTGGCACTCAATATGCATTGTATCGCATTCGAGTTAAGAACGGAAAATGAAGTTTTTCAACAATAATTTAACTTTTTTCTCATGCATTGTCAAAAAAGCTGTTTTTAACTTGAAATTGACAACAATGTTTATAAAAACCTGTAGTCAAGTCAAAAGCATTTTCCTTTCAGATTAATTCGATTTACATACAGGTAGGATTTGATTTTACTGATACTTGTAATGATATTTGTATTATTTATATCTTATTTATTATACCTTAATTTTTTACCACCTCTTTTATGTTTATTTAAATTAAGCTTTATAGCTTTGAACCTTGTCAATCCTTCTCCAGAACTACTAAAGAAGAATTCAGTGGAAAGTTCTGCCTACACTCCTACATGCGTGATACACGTCTTGAAAGGAGAAAAAACTATATACATGTTCCACAAAAACCCTCTTTATAAATAATTGCCTATTACAACAATAATAATTTTATTATTTACTTAAATACCTATTCCTCATACAAATGAAATATTTTATTATTCCAAACATTAGATAATTATAACACTTAAGCAACACGGAGTTTTTATGATGTTTAATGTGAGTTAAAAGTTTTAAATGCGCATTGTATATGGGGACTAATCATAGGGCGGTGCGGCGCGGCGCTTAAATTTCAAATCCCGGGAAAGCCGGGTCACGCCATAATTAATGTCCGGGACAGCTATCCCGCGAACATACCCTTTTTATTCCCTGACATCGTGTGAATTTTAATGTGTTTTTGTAGATTGTAAAATCAAAAAAAACATAATAAATGTAAAACCCTGTCAACAGATAATTAAGTGTTAATGTAATTTAAATTTTAAAAAAGAAAATGACAGATACAACATAAACATGCAAACATACAAGATTAATCGATAAAACTCAAGATTATTAGGGACCAATAAAAAAATTAAGAAGCCATTTGCAAATTAGCACCTAAGACAAATAAAAACACCGGCGCCACGACACTTTGGAGCTGAAAGGGCGCCGCGGTGCCAGCGCGTTTGTGCGCACTCAATAAATTAGAATGTCTAATCACCCCTAATTGGGATGTGTCGTGACCCAACCTAACCTCGGGTCGCCCCAACAAGAACAAAATAATGCAAACATAATGATACGTAGCGTTTCGAGATCGCTCAACTCTTTTAATTTTCAAACGTTAAACTCGACGTCCGTGTACTGTAATTATCGTCGCGTTTCCGAACTTAAGTATAAGGATAGAGATATTAATAGTCGTGTGTTTGCTTTTTTCTTGATTTATTTAGTTTTATAGATATGGTAAAATTAGTGGTTGTAATGGTTTTTGGGCGATACGCTAATGGTTATAAATGTATGTGACCGATGTTCCGATGTTTTACGGGTAAATGCCGAAAACAAGCCTGTTATGATTTTATCGTCGTGTGCGATTAGAGTCTGTTCGTGGAAATCGTTGCGATTTAGCAAAAATATTTCACCAAGTTGATAATTTTGAAATTAGATGATTGCTATTTATGAAGATATGAGTAATTCAGTGTAGAGGATAATAAAATTTAGTTCTGCAATATCTATTTGCCAACGCCAAATTCATAAATTTCTTTATACCATTTCGGTAAATTTCAGAACTATAGATACGTGTAAATATATAATTTTATTTTTATCTAGCCATACAGTGGCGAATCAAGCCACATTGTTATGACATTAATACATTTACTTTTTTCCACTTGAACTTCGATATACATAAAAACAAATTCAAAATAAGTTAATAATTTTCTTAGTCAGTTTATTTACCATTACTGTTTAAAAAATAGATACCATCAGAGTGCTAATAAGACCAGAATACTTAATTTAGTTCAAATTGATTTATTTCAACGATTTTTTGTATTTCTAACATAAGTAGCTAAATATTGCATTCTACATAAAAAAATCCATGAACTAAAGCGTTCAGTACAGATACAAAATACCTATTCAATACAGAACTCGTACCATCAAAATATCTTTAATGCTCATTCAAATGTATCGTCACGATAAATCATTTAGCATATTTCATACGAGTTGATATCGCAATTTGCATCGCACCCTCCGCGACCGCAGACCAACTATACGCTTTCCTAATTGAGCCATTTCACAGATAAGTAGATAAAACACGGAATAGGCCAAAACCCTAAATTATGCGTATTATTTGCATATAATAACTGGGGGGTGACATATCCTTTATGGTACCATAAAAGAGGTTATCCCCTCGAAATTAACAAACGAAAATAAACTTTATAACAAAATAGTAAAATTTGAAATTGTTTATATCAAAATGACAGATAGTGATGTATAGAAATGTTGTTAAAGTTGAGTTTTATTGTGCGGGACTGTATCCCGGGGGACACGATGATGCGACAATCCCGCACTGCAAATGCTGTTATGCAGATTTCGTAATGATGCTAGTTACGTGTCGTTTTGATGATGCGGTTCTTTATAAGTGAGACGAATTTGTTTGTTTTAGGGAGTGGTACCGATAAGAATTTTCTTATACTAAATTTATTTATTCTAAGTAACATTTTTAAGGGGTCGGTCGTGGCGCAGCGTGTGGCTGCAAATGCAAAAGGTTGGTAGGTTCGATTTCCACTCGAGGAAATGAAACATTTAATACTTTTATTTATTCAGTCTGGAAACGAAGGAAAGCGCGGCGTTGAGTTCCGCCACTATACACACAATGCCTTCAGATTTCGACGCAAAGTGGGAAACGGTGTCTTAACACTAGGTGCCCGCCCATGTTCCCTCTGTTTCCCCTAATATGTGCGGGATACGGCGTAAAGCAAAAACGATATATTTTTTTCTAAAATTTATAATATAAATGAAAAATAAAGAAAATGTAAGGTATAAAGCCAAATAATGCAACAAGGTTTTTCTTAAATTAATCCATAAAACTTTCGTAATACAAACAATGTGCTTTATATTTAATACTATTGTTTTCTTATTTTCCTTTTATGACGTTCCTTTCATCATCACCCTTCCTTTAATGTCAAGTGTACTTTCGACTATAATCTGTTATCGTAGTTTTGTAGACTCATAGTGAGTATAGAGTATTTTTATAAATATTTTAGATAAGTAAATATTTTACCTTATGTTTTAAGAATTATTTGGGCTTATTTTTAATCACTTTCCTAACCATCATTAAAACTATAGAGGAAGTCATTAATTTAAAACAAATTTTGTATTAATCATACAATGTCATTATACTATTTTCGATATAAGCCTTTGATAGTTTTTTTTTTAAGTTAGTTACTTAATTGTGAATAATAGAATTAATACCAGGTTGATGCTAGCGCAGAAGACAATCTTTAGAGAAATGAATTACCAAATATTCACGTCACGCTATTTCCCGCACATAGCATGGTAGGTAGTGGGAACCTAATGCTAAGCCATTTTGTTATCCATTAAGATGTTCGTTCCCCTCGTTCCGCTAAATGCTTGAGGCATTGCATGTTAAGTGGCGGAACTCAACGCCGTGATTTGCTTCATTACCAGAGCGAAGAAATGATAATATAAGAGATATATGGAGCCGTAGAAATAAACTATTAAAATGTACATTATAAATAGTAAGTGTTTTCCGAGGCTATGGTGGCGGTTGTAGATTCGATCTTCATTTGATTCTTTTCACTTTTGTAAGACAAAACGCAGCGTTGGGTTTCACCACTCAACATCTCCAATTGGGGTGGAAAGCAGAGAATGTAATGTCATAACACTAGATTAGCCTGCTATAAGACAAGAGCATGAAGCAAACAAAAAAAATTGTGTTTACATGTAAAAAGTAACTTTTTGTTAAGATTTATGTAATGAACTTTGGATATCTAATGTTTTCTTTAAATAAAAAATACCATACTATGAATAATTGGAAGATAGTATGAAACTTATCAATAAGTTTTTAATATGGATTGACAATTTTCGTCAAAACTACAAATAAATAAGTTCCAACGAAACAAACAGAATGTAATTAGAAAATATCTCTTATCGTGATATTATAATGTAAATTAATATAAACACAATGTTGTATGTAACCAACTTAGCCTTTAAAGTGTGTGTTGTGTAGAATAAAAATTAATAAATAAAGAAATTGATACGTCCGCCATCTTTTCAACAATTATAAGTTTTAGCCTAACAATTATTATATTATATTAGTATTTCAACGCACTAATCTCAGGAAACCACTTTTTCGAATTGAAAAATTTTTTTTTGTCAGATAGTCCATTTATAGGAGAAGGCTATATGTTATATGTACTCGTATATTACATTACACAATCAATTCGATGTGTCAGTTACCTCAGGCACTTAGAATATAACATGTGTCATACACAACTCAAACTAATTTTCATTTGACCACACGGGAGAAGCCGTAGGTAAAACCTAGTTACTAATATAGCACAGACCACAAAATTACTAATAACGTGCAAATTCCTACCAAGGGTCATAACGAGCTTACTATTAGCCCCAATCCCGGGAGAACTGATATTTCATTACGGCTGGGAAAGCGTGCGGAATAAAGTCCGGGATAACGTTGAGTACAAAAATCAACACAACACTATTCTTCGTGTTGTTCATTTTAAGAGCGGTATCGGGGATATAAAATATGGATGTGGTATATTAATTTAATTATACCAAACTTATTCTAGATTTTAAACTTAGAATAAGGAAAGGTCTATGGAAACCAGTATTTCCATAATACATACAAACATAATAATCATATAAGTACCTAAGTATTCTTCAATATTATTCAGTCGAAAAATAGAAAACGGATTATCTTGACACTGGTTTCTCTTCACGAAAGAAAAGAATACGAGATAAAGCGTGAAGCTGGAACAACATGTTTTTATGATAAATTTGATACCGATTCTCCAAATTATTGTTAAAGAAATAAAAACAATAAAAACATTATATATTAATTTACTATTGCTTTTCAGAGCACCACAAAATGAAAACTTCATTTAACCATTACCTACCAAAAAAACATAAATATAAAAAAAAAGCTTTACAAAGAAGTATATTTAATAATTTCATATCCATTTAAATAGTACCGCCGTCTCATAAAATCCCCTGAGATTATGACTGTAGGGACGTCAAGTGTCACTCAACGAGTATTGACAATACTGATTATTTATTTTTTCGCGCTGGCGACTGGCGGAGGTGACCGATGCTCGAGCTTATTGCTTTGAATATTTAAATGAAATATGAAATGTTTATTTTATAAGTATTGGATCAATTGTACTTGAATAAAAACAATGTAGTAAAATAGTTTTGATAATTAATAATAGTTTTATGTTTAGCTGAGTGTAACTTAGATGTGTCTGGCAGAATATTTATATACAAGTAGTGGGCTCGATTCCCACTCAAGAAAATGAAACATATCACATTTATATATCCTCGTTCTGGGAACGAGCCTGGCGTTAAGTTCCGCCACTCAACACGCAAAGCCTCCAGAATTCAGCGGAAAGTGGAAAATGGAAATTGAGAATTTTGATGGGAATGGAGTGTGTGAACACTAGGTTCCTAGGTTCCCTCTACCTATTCTGCTTTGTGCGAGATAGAGGGTGAAACTAAAAAATCTACATATCTACACATACGTGAATCCCTAGTTTTATTAAAAAAGAAGTGCAGCGTTGATTTCTTTTACGCAACATGCTATGTCTTTACACGATAAATATAGGCCTTAATAATATAAATATACCTATCTCGATATGTGACAGATACATGGTTTTACATACAATGTGTCACATTTAAATAACTATTATTACTTACATTCTGAAGTATTTAATGTTAAGTTTACTTATTGATTTTCACTACACTATAAAGTGCCCACGGAGTTAATAAAAGTGGTATGGCTGAACAAATAACGTCACGTGACCCCGCCGGCGGTCACGTGGCCATAGATATGATCTTTCGCGCGCAAAATTGTCTATGCCCAGGTTTGACGTTAGACCGTTATGGTGAAATTGCTTTTTGCTCCTGACAGCGTATTAGGATGTCGCTTTGAGCATTGCGTAAATAATCTTAACATTGTGAAGTTTTATATATTTATTAATTTTTAAGCATTATAATATATATATGTGTTATGTGTATGTTATGTGTATTCCATAATTTTCTGAATAAGCTTTTACTGTTTTTCACTTTTTCGACAATATTCTTGGTTAAATACATGAAAAGACCGATATGTAGCATTTTAAATCGTCTTGTCAAAATAATTAACATTTAACAACTACCTATTTAAATAAAATGGAAAAAAACATAGCCTCGTTTAATTTGCGTTAGGTTTACGACCGCGTTTTTAGTTAGAAGCGGTCACACTTAAAAATATATAGCAAAGTATTAATCTTCACTTTATTCCTAATTACCGAGTAAGCTGTGGGCAGTTCCTTGATTACCTGTGACCGATTTTTCGACTTTTTAGTACATCGCTTCAGGGGCCAGCTGTCAACGGACCAAATCGTTTATACGCGATAAAATTTATAATTATAGTTGTTACGGTCAATTAATCATGATATAATTGAGATTTCATTGAATAGAAAAGGTCAAGAGAATGTCGTAACGTATGTCTATAGCTTATACTGAAAGTTGAAAGTATCGACATTTGCTCCTCGCTAGCTAGTACTTAGCTAAATTATATCAGTACAAACTTTAAATCTTCTAATTTTCAGTGGTATTACTAAAAAAACAAAATGCTCTCGATATATATATATATATATATTTAGATTCACCACTTATTTAGAAAAATATCAATAGTATTTCTATTGTATGGCACAATGTAAAATTAAATTAATTTATATTAAATATACCTACATAAGTAGCATAAAATATACTACAGCATAAAAAAAATAAAACCTTACGAAACTGTTACTAGAATTTACCAAAACTCCAAAAAAACTAATGCTTAAAAATGTATTAAAAAAATAAACAAAAAAAAAACATTAAAAAAAAGAGAATATCCTCTCCACCCTCCATATTCACGATATTTTAAAAAAAACAACAATTGTCATTACCACCAGCGCGCTATTACCGTGCACTTGATGTAGAGCCACGCGCCGCGGGCCCTCAATTTGAATAATGCCCGATCATATCGCGGACCGCGGTATGGCACCCGCTATAAGACCGTCTTACTTCACAACCACAATTTAGATTATAATTTACTTTATGTATTGCACGGAGCAAATCTTTTGATGACCAGACGTTTAATTTTGTTGCATTTTACTAAATTATATGGCCGCTATTCATATTTTTTTTGTTTCCTGCGCGATTTCTTAAGTTTTGTAGAGGAGATTTCATAAATATCGTTGTTACGCTTTCATAGTTAACGCAACATCTTTAAAGAATCCTATGCTTATTCGTTACTAGCATTTGCTATAAATAACTAAAAGTTAGTCTGAGTCATGGTAGATTTAAAGTGGCCATGCTATCTCTGAAAGTACTCGTTGTATGGACTATCAAACACAAAAATGTTTTTTTCAGTTCCAATATAGGTGATGCTCTAGATAAGCTAAGATAAATGCTGTATTTTCGTAATAAAACTTGTCGTTTCTCAGCTTCCGCCTAATTTTGAGACTGTGGCGGAACTCGACGCCGCTCTTTGTCTGTTACCAGAGAGAGGAAATGGAAATACCGTTGCTGCGCCACGACGGCCTCGAACAAGAATTTATGAGAAATTATATTTAGATAGCTATTTATAGGAATGTTTTATTGCTTCATCCATAATATAGGAATTAATCAAATAATAAACTGAGCAAACATAGCGACAGAGTTTACGGCTCCTTACAAAACTACCTTTAGACACGCATGTCCGCTATACAAATATGTACTACAACTTAATACAGATATTGCAATATTTAATGAAAATATATTTTTAGACTTTAATAAGAAGTAAAATAATAAATCACTATATTCCATGTAAGTGGAAGAGGCTAATCCAGTCTTTAAAGAAAACGTGGTCATAATAATACCTAAAGTACAAGTATTTTTTTAATATATGTTGAAGATATCCAACATTGTGTTACCTAGAAACAGTAATCGTGTTATTGTTTTTTTTTAAAATTAAATTATGATATTTAAATAATTGATGCCAGTGCGCCACGACTGGCATCAATTAATAAATTGATGCCAGTCGTGGCGCAGGGGCACAAAGTGTGACTGGTTGTGGGTTCGATCCCCACTCGAGGAAAAGAAATATTTACTTAAATTTATATTTCCATTTTCTTCATTCTGGAGTCGAGGCAGTGTGGTGTTGAGCACTCAACACGTAATGTCTGAAGAACTCCGCGGTAAATGGGGAACGGAATGTCTTAACACTAGGTTCCCTCTGTCTACCCTGCTGTCTGCGGGATACAACGTGTAAATTATTTATATTTAAATAAAAAACAATAATTGTCGCTATTCGACCTCAAAATACTAAATATGAGACCATCAATAAATAGTCTTTGTGAGTATACCCATAATAGCCACAACGATCCGCGCTTGGTAAGGTATGTCTTGTATAAAAAATTATATGTATTTAAAAAATATATACTTTTCTTAACCTTTGTTTACTTCAACTCCACAAAGTTAAATCATCCTACAATATAATTTTTTAAAGCTTCAGTAATAAAGTATTTTTCATATTTCCGAGAAATAGAGCAAATTTAGAGTAGAATAGAATAGGTAGCAAGCATCAGTTTTAGACCTACATTTCTCAATAGAATGTAAATAATTTATATTCTATAAAAAAATAATTCAACTCACAAAAATAAAAACATCACAATTGAGGATCAAATATTCCACATACATATATTAGTGTAGGCAGAAGGAACCCAATGTTAAAACACACCGTTGCCCACTTTCCGCCCAATTTTTCAAAGCAATGCGTGTTAAGTGAACTCAACACCAAGCTTTTGCCTTGGTACTAGAGCGAAGAATTGAATGAATGAAATTCCTCTAGTGGGGATAACCCACAACGACTAGATTTTGATTTGTGCACCTGCGCCATGACTGGCCTCAAATATATATATTAAAAATATTTTTAAACGAGAAACATTTCGATAAGTTATCAGCGTCTCAAGCATATATTCATAATTCTTCTAAATTCTAAGTGTCCGGTCGCGCACGGGCCCCGGTTGCCCGTATAATTAGAAAATGAGAGGGTGGCGCGCACGCAGCCGCAGGCGCGATCACTACTATCGCCCTGTATATAGTGTTGTGATCACTTCTATATATATTTTGTTTTACTACTCAATTTTGAGAAATAGTTATAGGCGTAGAAGACCTCAAGAACAGTAGGTATACTGCCGACTCTAAAATTTTTACTAACATAAAATTAAGGCTGTAAAAAAAAACTTCACACAAAAAGATCAATTCAAAGTCAAAATCAAGAAATTTTGGACATTGTTTACTGTATACTTATTTTAAAAGTTCAATTAAAATAATAATAAAGGCTGCAAATATACACAAAATGTATTTATATATACATTGAATATTGCATTCGAAAAATTAAATTTTACAATTTTGGTTAGACAATACGGTACGATGAGTTCCGTCATTCAAGACTCAATATCTCGAATTCATAAAATTGACAAAGGAGTGTCTCTCTGCTTACTTTGCTATAATGAAGCTGAAATGAGTAAAGTCTGTCTGTCTTTCTGTCTGTAGCGTCATCACGGCCAAATTGCTGAGCCGATTGTGATAAAATTTCAATTTGGGAGGACAGTCATGGCGCAGAGGCACAAAGTGTGACTGTAAAATCGACTGGTAGTGGTACTGGTACTCACTCGAGGAAATAAAATATTTACATACATTTATATTTTCGTTTCTTCGCTCTGGTGTAGAGGCTAAGCGCGGCGTTGAGTTCCGCCTCTCAACACGCGATGCCTCCAGAACTCGGCGGAAAGTGGGGAACTGTGTGTCCTAACACTAGGTTCCCTCTGCCTACCCTGCTGTGTGCATATGTGGGAGACAGCGTGAAGCTGATTTAATTTTACTAGATATTATATTTTTATCGACATACTTATTTTCAACACTAAAACGATATACAACATCCACCTCGGGGCAGGTGGCAACATTCTTTATTTTCGAATTTTAATACAACGTGCGGCATTACGCCGTAATTCACATGTCTTTTGTCCTTTTTCACCACGTTCGTTATTTATATGTCCATCTCTCTCTATTCAAATTTAGACGACCTTTACAAACGTCAGATCGCAAGATTTAAACTAAAGTAGTTGTATTTATAACTTGTAATTATTATATGTTTGTGATAAATGTTATCTCATAATTAATATATTATTTCCTGCGTCTTTTACATGAATTGGTATGTAAAAGACAGAGGATGGCTGTCTAATGTTTGGCTCTACAAAATCGTTACGGATGAAAATACCTTTAATCTAGATTTTGGATTCTTTCATACAATTCGTTTTTTATGGAGATGAAGTAAGAATAAATAGAATTAAGTAAACACTTTGTTTTGCTTTCTTTTTTAGATTAATGCTGTTAGCCCCACTGACTTTCACAGCGACACCGTGTGCGTAGAAAATAAGGTACTCTCTCCCTGAAAAACTTGCAAGCACTACGTGGCTGCTTGGGAGGATGTTGACGACGGTAAGGGCCTGCCGAGCGGGTCTCGAACCTCTGCTTGCAGCCGTCAAACGGATTAGCTTAGTTTTCTACGCAAAATATTTGCTTTTACGATACGAAAAATTATAAAAGAACGCAGCTCCATTCGTGCCTTTCTCTCATACAACGGTAGGCATGGAGAGGCTAGTGGTTAAGTCGTGTTTCCACACTATGCTCCTAAATTAAGATGAAAATAAATAAATAAATTAAATTAATACAGCTTCACACTGTATCCCGCACACAGCAGGGTAGGCAGAGGGAACCTAGTGTTAGACACTCCGTTCCCCACTTTCTGCCTAATTCTGAAGACTTTGTGTGTTGAGTGGCAGAATTCAACGCCGCGCTTAGACTCGACACCAGAGCGAAGAAATGGAAATACACATTTAAGTAAATATTTCATCTCCTCGAGTGGGGATCGAACCTACAACCAGTCGGTTTTATAGTCACACTTCGTGCCGCTACGCCACGACTCGCCTGGCTTATAAATAAATAGGTATATAATATTTGAATAAAATCCTTGCTGTTCCTTTGCACCAGGGCGGACTCCATTATCAATTATATTATAATAATACTTAATAAGTTTCCACAAATAAGTTATATACAGCAAGATTTATGCCGGCGCTTCTTGCAATCTGTCTAAGCACTAGCTTTTTAGGCTATAGGTATCTGTCCTATGTTCAAGCTAACATAGCAGGAAATAATCTATCAAATATTTTCCAAAATATTTTATAACAAAAACCTCGTAGGTATACAGCACATAGCAAAGTAAGGAGCCTAGTAACCTAGTGTTAAGACACTCCGTTCCGTTCACGTTCTTTCACTTTCCACAGCGAGGATATAAAATATTACATATAAATTGTTAATACAACATATATAAACAACGTGTTTAAATACATTTGGATAGGTACTACCATATGGATCATATATATTTCATCCAGCTTCACGTTTCATGCCGAATATAGCAGAAGAGACACTAGGCAGAGAGAGCACAGTATTAAGACACTCCGATATCAGGAGATATTGAGTGGCGGAACTCAACGCCGCGTTTCCCTTCGTTACGAACGAGGATGTGAAAATATGAAAAATTTCATTCTCTGAGTGGGAATCGAACGCACAACCGCATTATGGGCAATCGAGGCCTGTATCAGATCAAAAATCGATAACTTTTTTATTTGTTAAGATAAACAATTGAATTTTTGCACAAGCTTAAAGTATTAAATAGCGCTTTAGATAAAGTTTAGATATTATACTTTTATTGGAGTATATATATATATTAAAAAAATAATGAAAAAAAGATTATTTAACTTCCTTAGTCCACACTACTTATAGTAGTAAAAAAATGTATTATTTGATTAGTTTATTAATAAACAATGTTTCTTAAGCTGTTATCTATTTGAGTAAGAAATTAATAGTTATGATTACACATATTTAGTTAATAAAATATAAAATTTACAAAAATTGATTTACAAGTAGAATAATATTAGGCATGAACGTATATTACATAATGAGTATATTATATTTAATTATACTTGGTGAACTTCGGGATCTATAATAAGTTAAATCACTTTTAAGAGATCTAGGGTATCTTCATCAAGTGCCTTAACACTTTTGCTATTCTCGTATGTTTTTCTATGACTAGAAATGTATGGATTTGATGTATAGAGAAGAGTATGAAATACATCCGCATTTGTAGCTGATTTTTGAGCACTTTCTGGCATGATGTAGGCGAAATTTTTGATACTCCTTATTACGGGATTCTTGTGCACCTTGTGCATTCTTGGGATCTCATTCGTTTTTTAGATTCCTTAAATATATTTATTGTGCTTTTGTTAAATCCAAATCAATCAAAACACTCAATTCCTCTTGATCCGATAGCATTTTGCTCTCGCTTGTGTTTTCTATGAGATCAGCAAGCCTTAGTTTTTCCACGAGTTTTGCTTCTAATTCTCCTCCTATGGAACGTAAGCCCTGAACGTAGGCATTGCAGATGTGTCCAAAGCCATATTCACTAAATAGCGCGGTATTTTCGCCTTTTTCTTGATTCTGATGAGTCCCCATAAGGACACAGGGTCTTCCGCGTTTTCCAGAAGACGTCGATGGTGAGTTCTTAAGTGCTACTTCTTCAATGATTGGGTGTTAATTCTTCAAAATATTCAGGATCTCACCTATTTTCGTTGTTTTTAAAAAAAACGAATCCTTTTAATATTGATTGCTTCAAGTTTTTTTCCTCCTTTAATGTATGGGAGTAATAATTCACGCTTGGAACAGTTGAAAGTATTAGCCACTTTCAAATTTAGTGAAGTTACTTAACAATCGAACATCTGTTAGTAATTTTATTACTAATTTGTAAGAGTTTTATTAAATTAATTCACTCTATTTATATAATTTTATAAATGAGGGTATTGTGCATTTTGTTAATTAGTTATACCGCAAAATGTGTGCAAAATGAAGACAAAACGTTCTTTTATTTATAAATAACAATAATTTCATTGAAATTTACTGCAATCTAATTAATTAAATAGTACAACATTAGAAATTTCAATAGATAGAGTTTTCTTGTTCCCTGACTTGTATCGTAGTTTTCGTGATAACTTCTAAAACCGCACGTTTCCGCAGCTGATTTTTATAAATGTTATTTATGAATACCTGGACTATAAAACAACATCAAATGTAACGCGTCGGTAGACGTCGGTAACTGTCAAAAGTCTCGATGAACTTTAAGTACGTACTTTTTTTCTCTTCACTCATTGTTAATATTTTTTATAGGAATATAGTCACAAAATCCACAATATAATAATTGTTTTAAAATCTACATACTATAGGCTTTTTAAAAATATATAACACTTTATACCTATTTACACATTTTTTTTAAGGAAATTAAGTTTAAAATATCGACGCGAACAACCTGAAATAGACATTCTTACGTATTACAATTTCTCACAATAAAAAAAATATATTCCAAATGTAATTCATGAAAAAATAATTCATTACATTAAAGGTCCACTATTATACTATTTAAAAAAAAATAAAAAGTGCGTCAGGGACGACTTTGGTAAAAATGAATTTTGATCTGCCGTTGTTCTACCATAATCCATAGTGAACGGTCGCGTTTTTAGTCAGACGTTATACCATTGTACCACGAAGGAGTGTATATTTGTTTTCTATTAATCTACGCAATTATTAATTGCTTACTGCCTATTAATTTTAGTCTAGTTAATGTTAGGTAACCTAGGACCAGTTCCACTGTAAAGTAAGCGAAGCCGCAGCCCCAGGCGCCTAATCCTCTAGAGTAGCTTTACGATTTAGTGCCTAGGCTGGTAGGAACCTGAGCTATTCTTTCTTTATAAATACATATATATGCTTATATAGACTATGTAACTTCAAATAAAAATGAATATTTTTTTGCTAATATGCCAAATAAACAAAAGCCTTAAAAACTAGATCTCTATTTGATGTTATTTTCTGTATAAAAATGTGATAATATTATACAGAGATAGCGTAGTATAAAAACAATCTGTTGCCTTATTGCGTGAAATAAAATTAAATAAATAATTTTCAAACACAAATAGCTCTAATAATTTGAAAAAATATCTTTCTCGTATTGGCAAAGTGCTTGTAGGTCTTAAACTGGTTCGATTTAGTTATATACCTAGCTAGAAACCACCGCGACAAACTAGGCTTACGATTATAAAAAACAGCACTCAAATCGATGCGTTCATTCAGGCACTGTAGTAGGTACCATAGATAGACAATCAAATATAATAATAAATAAATCAGCTTCACGCTGTATCCCGCACACAGCAGGGTAGGCAGAGGGAACCTAGTGTTAAGACATTCCGTACCCCACTTTCTGCCGAAATCTGGAGGCATTGCGTGTTGAGTGGCAGAACTCAACGCCGCGCTTAACCTCGACACCAGAGCGAAGAAATGTAAATATAAATTTAAGTAAATATTTCATCCCCTCGAGTGGGGATCGAACCCACAACCAGTCGGTTTTACAGTCACACCTCGTGCCGCGGCGCCACGATTGGCCTCAATCATCACACAGACGATACGACAGGTAAAATTTATAATATCCCTCTTTTGCATCGGGAGTTCATCCCCAATTGAACCTAGAACTATTGCACTCACAGTCCGACCACTACGCCACGATGTCCTAAAGAAACATCATATCGGAGTATATTTAATAATTATTTGTTAGGTAGACTAAATTAATATTCATTTATGAACCTTTAGGTACGTTCCGTTTAAACTTTCATAACATTGTGCTTGGAATGGTCATATTTAAATGCAATAAAACAAGATGTATTTACATCTTTCGCAACAAAATAATATATAAATAAATAAAATAAAACATTTGTAAACTTCACTTTAATACATTTAAATATAAACACGAGATCTTAAAAGACGCCATCGCCTCGGTGAGTACAGCGTCTGACTGTAAATGCAATGTTGTGGATTCGATCCTCACTCGGGATATTTTCGAATTCTATTGATTTTTTGAGCCGTAAGCAGGCGTATTAAGTGACGTAACTCAACGCCACGCTTTGTCTTGTTACCAGAGTACATATATAAATATATTATATGTACATAGTTACGAATAAACAACGAAAATATATAATACTTTGAATTATTTTCTCTTCTATAGCGTGAGTTGATATGACTATTTAATAGCGGGACACTAATGTGTAACAATTTGGGTGTCAATAGAGTCCGTCATTAGCGTGCCTTCAAAATGTATGACATTATGACACTGGTTGCCCAGACACTTATAAACTAGAGTAGGTGACCTGTCAAATGTATAGAAATTTATTTATTATTATTTTTAGGAATTATATTAAAATAAAAAAAATGGTTAAGTTGCAGATGCGCGGCATTATCGTTTTGAGTACCGCCACTCAACGCGCAATGTCTTGAAAATTGAGCGGAAGATGTGGAATGGTGTGTCTTTAGTTTTAGCACAGTGTTAAGACACTCCGTTTTAATACAATACGACAATATTGTCTGCTACGTAGCTTCCATCACCTTGCACATTAAAAGTTGATATTGAAAAAGTAACTAATTAGGCTGACTTGAAATAACAACAAATATATTTTAATTTATTAAAATCGAATAAATTTGACCAAGCAATTCAGCCTGATTCATAGAATTTAAAAGGTCACGCAGGAACATGTCATGATGTTTGAGGCTGTCTTAGAGCAGTGTCACAAGCGTGTCACTGTAACCGCAACCGTGGTGGCTCCCTTTCTAAGAAATGAGGTAACAAAGAAAAGAGCGGCGTCGACGCTATATGCGGGATACAGCGTGAAGCTTAAGAAAGTATTTTATTTTTATTTTCAGCTTCACGCTATGTCTTGTATATAGCTATGTAGGTGGAACCTAAGACATTCTGTTCCCCAAGTCGAATTTTCAAGGCATGATAAATGAAAGTAATTCATTTCCCCGAGTGGAATCGAAACCACAACCATCGCGTTTATACAGACGCTGTACCACTGGACCAGGATGGTTTCTAATAAATAATGTAAATAAGCAATGTGCCGCCTCTAAATAAATAATTTTTAAAACTTTTATTTTGTATTCCTCAAACATGGACACCCTTATAAATACCGGAGCAGATCGCGTGACAACTCAGGTCACTTCAGTCTCAACAAAGGTTCCTATGGGAAACCAGCCGTAAGGATTTCAGAAATCCACTAATATACTCTAAATTGTGCCGCATGTTACACAGTACATATTTCTTTCTTTTGCTTTTGTGTAATATTTAACATTTATTTTCTATTGTGTTTAGGTACGTATATATATAAAGCTATACCATATTAAAGTTTATATTTTGTTTGATTTAACACTCTAATCTCAGGAACGATTGGTTGGAATGAAAAACGTTTTTTGGGTTGTGTCCTTCTATTGAGAAAAGAATGTATCTCGTTTAGGTGTAATTCACTGTACCGGCTGTCAGAGTTAATATGTTTTATGTGTTATACACATCTCTTAGTTATTTCTATTGAAACATATTATGGCTGAAGGTTATAAATAATATTTTGTAAAAATATATGCCCGATTCCACACGAAACACTTCGTCAATTTGATTTATATATAATATTTTATTCATACATACCTAGTACCTATATAAACGTGATATAAAATAGAGTCTTAATGTGTTCATGCATACATAATTTAAAAAAATATATAATAATTAATTCTTTAATTGAAAAATGAACCAACAACCACCGTAATTCAGTCAGTAGTTACCAAAAAGTCAAAAGCACTCACACTGTTCGGTTACGTTTCGATAAGGCTACAATATTAAGATTCGGTGTGAATGCAGCCCCTCAAGAGTTGCAATTATGATTTTTAGGCTATCATTTAGCTGGGCTAGGTTATTCGTTAATATGCACTTTCGGAGACCGTCGTGACTCTCGTGGGTTCACGGATGGTGGAATTTGATGTTTAAAAGATTTAACAAATTATATGCGTAATATATCTAGGGAGATACACGTTTTGTGAGAGAAATATCTAATGATTATTGTTTTTGTTTTTTAAATATTGACATTTATTTAAATTTTAAATTATTAAATATTGTTTCATCTTTGCTCCTTTCCCACGTCGTGCAGTTTCGGCACATCGCCTGACTCTAAATACGGCGGCTGTGGGTTCGATTCCCATTTGAATGTATTGTTTTCATTTCCTGGCTCAGGCAACAAAAAAATGCATTGTCTCGAGTATTAATTATTTTTGAGGAGCGTAGATAATGAACTGCCTACAGATTCTTACAACATGAACTTAAAAATGTATTATATTTTTTTTAACTATTTTTTTAAAGAAAGGAATGTAGAACTAATCCGCTTATTTCGATTTGCTTCGGATCGCCAAGGTCAAGTGATGCTTTGACTTGATTTTTTTTTTATGGAACATTCTTACCTTTCCAATTTCAGTATTTGTTCAATAATAAGAAGGCCCTCTATTTTTCTTTGCCATATTTTTGATATTGGTATCAAACCTAACAATAATATCATTGTGATAGTGCAAGATTAAGATGATTTTTTATATTTGTAGTTAGTGATGTCAACCAGTCTTTCGCTGTATATGAATAAAATAACGCTTATACATTTCCTTATAAGGCAATTAAGATAAACTTTCTTGGAACGCGACGGTTCCATAAAGATATACACTACCGATGCTACTGGGAAGCCTTTGGGAGTGTTTAACCAACGAGGTTGTGAGTTCAAATCCTATATGATAAAATGTTAAATTCGTCTACCTACCTACCACATACCTACAATATATATATATATATATATATATATATATATATATATATATATATATATATATATATATATATATATATATATATATATATTTAATTTAAAGCACAGACATCATAAATATATTTAAAATAAAATCTATCTATCTTTTAAAAAGTAACTTTATTTTAAAATATTAGACTACATTGTCATTAAATCTTTCTATGTAACTCACAACATGTAGTAAAACTTATATGTAGGTATATATTTAATAATATTTAATAAATATATATAGATACAAGCGTAGTAAAGTTATCGTATCAATGTCGTCACGTTCCCGTCAGCTATAAACAAAAATATGCAAATTAGAACTGACTCATAGAATAATGACAGGTTGAGCGGAACTATTCACTCGATAATGCTGTATTCACTGAATTTTATAATTCTTGAACCGTTAGTCTTTTCCCAGTAATTTGTAACCAATCTTTTTGCTTTTGTTTCGCTGAGATTCGAAGAGTAATAGCAAAAACAAAAAAATATGTAGTATGAAGTTTATTTTTATTTATATCCATTTCTTTAAATAAATTTTTGTCGCTTATTGCAAGATGGTGTTGATAATAAATAACATAGATGAGAAATTCTGCTTTTTTTTCACCCATTAGATGATCCTTTGCCTTACTTGACCACAGGAACATAAATATTTTTTATATATATGCTTCCGCGAAAGTTGGAGAGGAATCTTTAATCATCGTAAGACAATCTATAAAGGTTTCTTGTGACATAATTTCAGCATTTAAAAGATTATTTTTACAGATTGTTTTGCTTACTACAAAAAAATATTTATTATTTTATAATATTTTAAAAAGTATTTTATTTCAAAATGATTCCAGGGCACGTTTATTTTTTTTTTAATTTAAAAATTTGATTTATTTATTGAATATCCTAAAATAGACACGTATGTCTATTTAAGAATATTCAATGAATGCTATACAAAATTACAAACACGGAAGGGCTTTCGTGTTGGTAATGATATAGAAGCACTTTAGTATTCACAAAACCAACGAAATAAAAAACAAATATTTAATATATATTTATTATTACTCCTGTAGTTATTATTTTTTTCAATTGGCTTAGTTAACGAGTGCTACTATCTGTTGTAAAATAGAATATTAATCCGTAGTGCTACAGAGGTGTCATCTTGTAGTGAATAGATTTCCGTAGTATAGTCTGTTTTAGTTGCCAATCGATAAATATAATACTTATTAGTAAATCAATTGTAAAATAAATAAAATAACAAATGAAAATCTGAAAATATTTTAATTTAAAAAAAAAAACAATATTTTACTGGATATTTTTTAGTAATCTCTAATCGATCTGTGCAGCAATGTGACAGCTGTCATCGCTTTCGGCGTTATTTAGCATTTTATTTTCGCTTGTCATCCCATTCAGAAAATTAAAGTTTGATTTATAAACAGTAAGAAAATAAGGTAGAATTATGGCTTTACTAGATCTTTGTCGTTTGGATGAGAAAATCCACTTAAAACCAACTGATTCTCTTCTATCAATGAACAATGATGTACTTGGGTATACCCAAAATTTCAACAATTGTGCTCAGCTTGCTACACCACCGTTTGCAAACGTAAGTGAAGGTTATTTTGCCGAAATTAAGATGATTTCTTATATATAATATATTATATTTATTAGTGTTCTTAATCTTATAGCCAGTAGAAACGCTTGCGCAGTTTAACACTAAAGATGAGACCGGCCGCCAGATCAAGATTGAATTCGATCACGGAACTACAACATTAGGATTTCGTTACAAAGTAAGTTATTGTTTTTAACTCTTATAATTATTTAATTTAAATATTTGTATTAATAGATAATATTTCCTATCAAACTAAGTATAGTATTATATATATTGATAATATTTACAGGGAGGTGTGCTCCTCGCAGTAGACTCTAGAGCCACTGGAGGTCAATTCATTGGTTCTCAATCCATGAAGAAAATTGTAGAAATCAATGACTATTTACTTGGTAAGTAGAAATTAATAAAAAAAAACATAAAGAAATAATATCATGTTATCGTTTGGATCAGTATAGAAATATATGAAATGAGATTTTTAATCTAAGACTATAAGGCAGCATGTGGAGAATACAATATTTTTACACTTGAGTTCCCTCTGTCTAGTCTATCTCATGTCTGATGCAGCAAGAAACTAAAACAATTTAATCCGTTTTAGGTACCCTTGCTGGTGGTGCAGCAGATTGTGTCTATTGGGACAGAGTTCTAGCGAAACAATGTAGATTGTATGAACTTAGGAACCGTGAACGTATTTCCGTGGCCGCTGCCAGCAAACTTATGTCTAACATGGTCTACAATTACAAAGGAATGGGACTTAGCATGGGTATGATGCTTGCTGGGATTGATAAGAGAGTAAGTATTATCTATTTAACAAAAAATTAAATCAGCTTCACACTGTATCCCGAATGAAATGTAGGCACCCGCTTTGCCGTGCTGTCTCGATATCAGAGCGAAGAAATGAAAATACAAATTTAAATAAATATTTCCTTTCTTTAAGTGGGGATTGAACTAACAACAGTCAATTTTACAGTCACACTTAATGTCCATGCCCCACAATTGGCCTCTCATCTATTTAATTTAACCAAAATCAGAACTATTTTATTTTCTCACTCTGGTAATGAGGTAGTATGGTGTTGAGTTATGCCACTCAACACGCAAGGCCTTAAGAAAGTGGGGGGTACTTACCACTCCAGGTTCTATTTAACTACCCTGCTATGTGTGGAATACAATCATAAAGCCAAAAAAACATAAAATGTTTAATATGTCAGACCTAAATTTCACTAACTTGGATAATGCAAAATGAACTATAAAAATAATTTGTGAAATCACACTGATATGTAGAGCTGTGACAAGGTAGAGGCAAGGTGTCAAAAAATAATGAAATGTGTGTGACATAATTTATAAAAATTCCCTAAATTAGTTATAAAATTTGAGCAAAACCAAATTGTTATGTATTTCAATACTACTACATACATAAGTCTGTAACAAACTTTATATTTTTATCTAACTTTACATTATATTTTTTAATTTTATTTTATTTATTTGGACTCACCAGTGGTTTAGTTCTTTAAGAAACCTTTAACTGAATGATTTTTTTAATTACATTAATTACATTGAACAAATCATTCAGTAAAAGAAAAAAAATCTTCATTCTCTATATTCTTATAGCGTTACTTTTAAAGGTGAATACAACATGCAATAACATAGACTATATAAACATATACACATAGCTATATAATTATTTTTCACAATAAAATATATTCATTTAGAGTTTCGAAAAATTGAGACTGGTTAATTGTTACCTAAAATAGACCTCTCAAAAGGAACTTAGAGAAGACTAGATTGCTTATGAGAACTCCTAAGAACTTTTATTTTATTTCTTCATTATGTACATTTTAATATTTCAGGGTGCGCAACTATACTATGTAGACAGTGAAGGCACTCGCACTCCAGGCAAGGTGTTCTCTGTGGGTTCCGGGTCTGTGTATGCTTTTGGTGTCTTGGACTCAGGTTACAGCTGGGACTTGGAAGATGCTGAGGCACAAGGTTTGATACTTAATTAATTTTAGTGGCTCAGTAGGACTAAATGGACAAAACTGACTGGTCACAAACTAGAAATATTTCTGATAAACATAATTTAATATTAAAAAATCTTATCGACGTTTTTTTATTTCAACAGAACTTGGTCGTCGCGCAATTTACCACGCGACCCACCGTGATGCGTATTCTGGTGGTATAATTCGAGTATACCACATCAATGACAAGGGCTGGGTCAACATATCCAACGAAGACTGCTCAGACTTACACTACAAGTATCAGGCGGAAAAGGGGATTAAAGATGAATAATTGTAATACTAATAAATAATGCTTTATAAAATATTGTTTTGTTTTATTAAATTTCAAGTGATTTCTTTAAAAGCTGTTCTTTAAACAATAATGTCATAATATTATTGTTATATCATAAATGAAATAACAATATTAGAAATACGTTTTTAAGACTAAGAATCAAAAATGAGTATGTATTTAACCTGTCATGAGGATTATCTAACTAATAAGTGTAATGTACAGTATGTTCGAAGAGTCGCGGCCGCCCTGAAGTTAGCTTTACTGATCTCTCGATCATTTACAGTACTAAAGTATCAAACAAAAAGGTTATTAAATATTAATCATAGTAAAATTAACAGACCTTGGTGTCGAGATACCCAATTCTTTGCCTGTTTGTTGTTCAGAGTTTTTACCAGAATTGGAAAAAAATTAATTCCAATTGGATCGACAACAATCATGTAGAAGATTATATTTCACTTTGCTACTATGCCTTCAAATTATTAATCTTTAAATGAAAAAAAATCACTACCAAATACATGATAAAAAATATTTGAGAATTATGAAAACAAACAAATAAACTTTATTAAGGTAACTGAGATTTATTAATAAAATAAATAGACTAGTATTTAAAAGCCTTCAACAACATACACTAAAGTTAAAACAAAAAATAATTAAATAAAGTCTTAACTAAATAAAACTTAAGGTTTCTTCTCTTTATCCTCATCTATTTTAACAATTTCTTCAAAGGATTCTTCTAATTCCCATTCCTTCAACGGCACTTCTGTAAGTTTATAGAATTTGCCATGTTTTCCAATGCCTGTAATAAAAAAATATGTATACTAAATTTAATTGATTGTTAAAAAATATAGTGTAATATAATTAATTCAAAGGGAATACTATCGAATAATACTTTTAAAATTTCCATTCTCCTTCATTAAACTATAAAATTTAGTGTACATAAAAAATACAACAAATACATACAACAGATATAAAACAATTTATCTCGAGAAATTCGTCATTACGGTAACAGATGATAATTGTGGGTAGACTTAACAAAGACAAACGTAAAAAAGTTTGTCTGTCAAATATGCCAATCATTTGTTCTAATTATTATTTATTTAGAAAAACTATAATCCAAAACTATTAATATACTAACCTCCTTGAAACTTCTTTATACCATTATTTAAATCCTCCATAGCAGAACCTAATAAACTTTGCATGATTGCTTCATCTCTCATACTTTCCTCGCTATTTGGATTCAATTGCGAATTGACAGCAGCCAGTTTGTCCATAATGAGAGCATTTTGTGGGAATTTTATTAAAGATTTCGCTAGTTTTATGGATTCACCGAGAGCTGCAATTTAATGTAAAAAAATGTGTATATTTAAAAAAATATATTATTCCTTGTTTTGGTATAACTCTAGAACTTTTACTACTGTATATTTACTAAATATCTTGGCCGAATTTTGTAATATGAGCATTAAATTATGGTTTTAATCTCTTCCTTACCAAAGTGATAATAGTACATAAAAGAAAGTTAAGTGTGAGTCGGACTCACACACCGAGGCTTTTGTACCAATTTCAGAATGAAACCTGTAGAACTTACAAAAAATTACAAACTTAAATTTGAGGGCATTGGACCCTCTTTGCATAAAATGAACTACAAATATATTTGTAATGTTTTTTTATATGAAATATCTATTAATTTTTACTTTATGGATTTTTCCTTTATTTGTATTATAAGATGAGAAACCTTGTGCCAAATTTCATAACTTTAGGTCCCGGAAATAACCTATATTTTTATGGAAAACTTAAACTTCTAAGATAACCTAATTTTTCCTTTGCTTCAAGGGACTATGAACTTGAATATTTTTATAAATTTTAGCTTGATATCTCTAAAATTAATAAAAATATTAATCTAATATATTAGATGTAAAAAAATATTAAAAAAACAGATAGTTACCAGTACCAGTAGTAGTTAATTTACAAGCTAAACCCATTACATTAGCATCCGCACCAGATATTGGCCGACCTGTTATTAGCAAGTCTAGGGCTCGAGAGAGACCAATGAGTGCTGTTAGACGTCTGCCTCCATACAAACTTTGTGGTGCACCTTAAATTGTTTATTTGATATAATATAGGAAAGAAAAATACTGAAAACAAATTTTGAGGCCACACTGGAGCACTAATTGCTGAGAAAAGACAATCAATCTCTTCCCCACTTTTCTTGTTTTTGATTTGTAAATAATTCATTTCCTTCAAGAGATTGAATCCACAACTATTGAATTTACAATCAGACATTATTCCTCTGTGGCTATTTCCTAATTATCATAATTTCTATTATAGTTTACTAATTGTCACAATTCATTGTGCAAGGAATATTTTAAAGAAATAGTGATTAGTAATAATCAAAAATATACAAAGTATAGTAATATACTTAAAATTGGTAATACATACCAAATCTCCTTCCAAGACAACCTAGCACTGCTGTATCCTCTATGACTCGTAAATCACAAGCAAGTGCCAGTTCAAAACCTTCCCCCACGGCATATCCTGTTACTGCTGCTATTGTAGGTTTATCACATAATGGCCTTCGTAAAAGTCTTGACTGAAAAGTATTATATTTTAAACTGTGTATATATTGTTGTGTTGTATTTAATATATGTGATGTACTGTACATAGGAATAAACATAGTACATAGGATAATTATAAATATGATGATTGTGGTCTCTATTCCTACTTGGGATAACTAACTATAATGTCATTTCTCAGCACAAACACAACGAAAAAGTTATTTCTGCCTACTGTGCGACCTACATGTATGAAGGATACAGCATGAAAATCAATAAGCACAATAAGAATAATTAAAAAATATTTTATTTTCATCTTACAGCAGCATCGAGTAAAGTGTGGTAACCCTTTTCGGCAACTTCATCCATATCAAAACCAGAACAAAAGCTGCCACCTTCACCATTGAATACTAAAATTTTAGCCTCATTGTCTTTATCAAAAGTATTGATAGCCTCTGTCATTTCTCTAAGGGTAGCTTCATCTAGACTGTTGCGAGTGTTTTGACGATCAATATTCAATGTAGTGACTGCTCCATATTTCTCCACGACAATATCTAAGATAGAAAAGTAATAATAAGTCCATATAGCCAGTCAGTTTTAATATTTTTTTAGTTTTTTTAGATAAAGAATAATAGCCGTAAATGGAAGTCATATACGAAAGTATTTGGGAAAGTTTCATATATATATAACTTGGTGAAAAACAAAACGTTTTACTTTTTTTAATTTCTTCAACATTCTTGGGTTCTTCTTTTTGTGCATCGCTCTTAGAAGAAACAAGTCTTACAGTATTTATTCTAGTAAATGAAAAATTGCTAATTGAAACACATTTTCTAATTAAACTCCGCATTTTTAAGAGTCGAAAATATTATACTTTTATTATTACAGTAAAACTGAACTTATTCCGGCAAAGAATTGCAGGTTATGTTTATAAAAATATTTGACAAATTGAATTGACATATTTAATATTTCAGTGATTTAAAAAGTTGTAATGATACACATAAAAAAATATTCAACTTTTTATTTTTTATTACACGGTAACGATATTTTTTTAATATAAAATATTATTTTATATTGTACAGCACCGTGTACAAATTTATAGTTTAATATTCATAACGACAGAGAATAAATATTTTGATACAATTAACACTCTGTGGACATTGATATTAGATATGTTATCTATGTTATAAATGTCAAAAATATAAATATTTTATATTTTAACATTTCGCAAAGTTTCCTGGACAAATTCGCTAGGGACACGTGTACTTGTTGTATTTAGGTTTGTTTGAATCACGGTTGCCGAATGAAGATCAAAAGTGTTGAAACTCGAGTCTGTGTCATCTACGAATAAACATTACTATACAATAAAGTCACAAACATGACTGAATTTAAGGACTGGTACAATAGTGTACCATTTTTTACCCGTTATTGGCTGACATTCACTATAGGTTTAAGTATTATTGGAAGATTTGGTATAATTAGTTATTATTATTTCATTTTGGACTTCTATCCATTCATATATCAATTTCAGGTATGTTATATTATTATTATCAATTTCAGGTATGTTTCTTATTGCAATTGATAAATCAGATAACATACTTAAATCTGAATTGAAGTTTAGTTTTTTTTTTCTGCTTATCTTTTATGTTTACTTTTTATGAGGTCATGAAATATATTAACTCTATTGTTATAATGAATCTACATATTTTATATATAACGTGAGAATAAAATTATTTGAATGGCATATTGCATCATATAAGTTTTTATTTAATAATATTCTATGGATTTTGGCTTAGTTGTCCATTTAGCTCACTAATATACATCATGTTGTATATAATATATCCTTAAAAAATAAAAAAGTATTAAGATATTATTTTCTGTGTCTAATGTACAATAGGAAAACATAAAGATTTTTTTAACCTTCTTACGGCAGCCTGCATATGGTATGGTTGACAGACCTATTGCAAGGAGATTGCATTCCTAATTTTATTGATATTGAGTGCTGGAACTCAATTCACTGCTTTACTTAGTTACAAAAGTAGGGTAAATAATTGATTCCTCTGAGTGATAATCAAACCCACAGTTACCTTTAAAGTCAGTACTCTATATTTTTTATAATAGACTAACATTACTTTTATGTTTCAGATATGGCGACCCATCACAGCTTTATTCTATTACCCAATAGGCCCCTCCACGGGATTCCACTTCTTGATAAACTGCTACTTCCTATACAATTATTCACAAAGATTGGAATCAGGCATGTTTGCAGGAAAGCCTGCAGATTACTTTTATATGTTATTATTTAACTGGGTCTGCTGCATTGCTATTGGCCTTTTGGTGAATCTACCTGTGAGTATTTTTATAATTTACCTATAAATCTGAAGAATTTGTTTGGCTGAATCCACTTAACCCAGGAATCAATAATTTATTTAATCATTATTATGTTGTTATGGTATGAATAAGATATGTCCGACTGATTTGCCACCAATGTAAGCGTTAATTCTAACTAAGAAAAAGTTTACATTCAAAATAAATATAATCTTGCCTAAACAGTAGTATCTTAATATGAATCTATTGGCAGAAAATTTATTTCATAAGATAATTGGTACTGGATATGTGTGAAGAAGGGATGAAATATTCCTGGAGTTGCATCCGCTCAAACAAAACATGGAGATAATGTTTCAAACTATTGTTGCATTAAGCTCAATTCATACACTAGTGCCTTTTAAAAAAATCATAATATTTCATTGAAGATATCAGAATTGTCATGATCTTTATCAATAGTATATTTTTGTTTTTGATAGTGATTATGTAAATCAAGCCTTATGACCCTTAAATATACATTTGAAGTAATCAATTGTAAATATTTTATATAATTTATAATATATTATATACACACATTTCATTTTATAATTGTTTAAATTGGAAATTTTTTAAATGACAACATATTATTTCAGATACTTATGGACCCTATGGTGTTATCAGTTTTGTATGTTTGGTGTCAACTGAACAAAGATGTGATTGTGTCATTTTGGTTTGGCACTCGCTTCAAAGCCATGTATTTGCCGTGGGTGTTGCTTGCATTTAACTTAGTTATTAGTGGAGGGTAAGTTGAATTTTTTTTTTTTGATTTAGTTTGTCCCACATATAGCAGAACAAGCTGAGAGAACTTAGTGTTAAGATGCTCCATTCTCCTCTTTCTGCCCAATTTACGAGACATTGTGTATTGCCTGGCTGTACCCAATGTCTTGTTCATAGCGAGGAAATGAAAATGAAAATAATTTACTTCCATGAGTGGGAAAAAGAAATCATTGCATATATTTACACTGTTGCACCATGATACCCTTAATTCCAATTTTTTTCTAATAAGAACCTACCTAAAAATTAAATTACTAAACTTTTTCATTTATATTAGCATACATTAATTAGCTCTCTTATAAATTAAGTTACAATATCAACTTTTATTATATTGTTAATATGTTTTTCTCGTCATTTAGAGGTGTAATGGAGCTCCTTGGCATCCTCATTGGTCATTTGTCATTCTTCCTGATGTTCAAATACCCACAAGAATTCGGTGGACCAGCACTCTTGTCACCACCCAATTTCATGTAAGTATACAAACAATTAATATTATACACATGAAAGTTTGTGGGGATGGATATTGTTCCACTTTCATGTGAAAACTACGAGAGCATTATAACTTATACATCCGAATAACACAAGCAGATATTTTTATAAAGATTTTGTACAATTTTGCTCTTATATAACAATAAATTTAAGTGGGAGAAGCCAGGTTGCTAGTTGTTTATGTGCAGTTAGGACTTCTATTTGCTTATTTTTTATCTAAATAAGATCAAAAATTAGAACCTTACATACAGTAATAATTCTTATGCTAAAAACAAAACAATCTTAAGAGACTACAACATAAATTGTATACTGCACTTATAGGCTAACTTGACATGTATGAATTAATAAAAAAAAGAGAACAAACATAATACAAATCGTTCTTTGATATTACTAAACAATTATTATTATTGGTAGAGGATATTTTTTTCGTACCTCTTTATTGAATAAAATATTTTTTTATTTGTGATTTACAACTAATAATTTTTTAATGTCATTATTATCCTTTTAATGCCCATTTAATGGCGACAAGAATAACAATAATATTATAACTTACATAAATATTCTATTACATAATTGAGTATTACTGAGATTGTAATGAGAAATAGATAGTAATTAGTTATAGTAGAGCCTCAGATTATAAACGCAATGGTTTTCACAATTTCATTTTGCATCAATGAAATATGTTAAATAAAGCGTGAAGCTAAAAGATACTTGGTATTTTTTTTTAATAAATATCTACTTATTCCCTTTCAGAAAACAAATCTTTCCTGAAACTCGGTACGTAGGTGGCTTCGGTACCGCGCCTCAGAGTAGGCCGGCGACGGGCGCGCGACCTGCGGGAGGCTCTATGTTCGGACACAATTGGGGAAGGGGACAAACATTGGGCGGGAATTGAAAATAACAACAAAATATAACGGAATGGCATTTATTTATTCCAAATTAAACTTTTTTTTTCATATAATTTTTATAAAAATAAATAACAATATTAATCTTGGCACCTGTCCTTTTAGTGACAATTAAAAAAATGCCAGGAGTTTTACTTAATTGTATTAAAATCTGTCGTTTTAAAAAGAACGGGATTTTTGTTTTGTGAAAGTCATTGATTAAAACCCATGCTTACAGTTTTTAAAAGACTGCAATAATAATATTGCAAAATATATTAACGAATAATATTATAAAGTTTTAAATGTAAATGGTGTTTGAAAAAAATAACATGAAATGTGTTTGTTTTGAGCATATTTGAGGAGAGTAAAAAAATTAAATATGTTTTTGGTGATCTTATTTATATAATGATCCTACTTTTTTATTTTTATCATAATGATTTGCTTCCAGACATTAAAATGGCTCATTTATTATATTTAACATATGTGTGTGGTACTAGTGTGAAGAATTAATTGATGTTAGTTGTGTGTATATAAATCGAAAATTAAATTTATATTGACTGTTTTACTACATTCAGATAAGATTTTCATGATTTAAAAGATGACCACCAATGTTAATATTTTAACTCTCTTGTTTTAAAAAAGAGAAATATAGCATTATAAATTTGTAAATTAGCAAAAAGTGGCAGGACAGCGTTAGATCGGATTTGTAGGGTCTGCTAATTTTTCTTACTGCTTATTGCTATTATTTTACTTACTGCTATTTTCTTATTATAATTATATAAATTAAATATTTTTGGCTAATAAATGTAACTTACTTTATGATAATTTTTTTAATAAAATGTAATTACCGTCACAATTTTTAATAAAACATAATTACGAACAATGTAGGGCTTATTGTAAAATTATTAGTCATTCACCCTTTTTGTTTACAGTTATAGAAATATTATCTTTTATATATATATGACGGTATTATGGTATGGTTAAATGTTATTTTAATATACATTTTATTTATTAAAATAAAACAATATATAAGCTCATTTCAGTCTAACAACTGTTTTTTTTTATTCTTAATATTTTTGGCGTTGTAAGGATTTACTAAGCCCTTACTAATGTAAACTAGGTTTATATAAACTTTAAACATTACATATGAACAGAAGCATATTATTTTTCTATATACATAGTTTAAAGTTAACAATAAAGTTTTAAAGGTTTGGACTATTTTTATTATTTAGCCTATACCTTTCCCTTAAAATATGTCATGGACAGCGACACAGCATTTGACCGTAAACGCGAAGATGATGGGTTCGCTTACCATTACCATCATGTTACCTGGGCTTGTGCATAATATTTGAGGTCGATCGCCTTTCCTGATCAACTGAAACAAATGTCGATGGTTATCATCTAAAATAAAATATTTTTTTTTTATAGTTGAGTTGTTATGCGCCATAGACTTTTGTTGTCCGTGCATTTTTTGTACTTAATTGATTATTAAAAATGTTATTTTTTCTTTTTAAAATGTGAAGTGTCCGAGTTCCTTTTGTCAAATCCGAGTTTTTGGCCGTTGATTATGTTGATTGCGGCGCAGTTAATTGATTTCGTAATATATCTATTGCCTCCTCATCTCTATAGGAAATAGCCATTTTGATGTTCTGTTCCACTATATCAGTCACGGAACCTTAAAAGTAAAATATTAGATCTGCTAACATCTAAACATAATGTTTATAAGGTCCCTTATTTTTTAACTTTTTTAGAGTCTCCACAAAACGCGAGTTGAAATACTGCTACTATACATTTTTTATACGTTTTCTAAAAAAGTGTTTTATCTTTCTTATTAACATTGTAGGACAAGAAAACTGGTGCCTTATTCCTATGTTTTCCAAAAATTTGAAGAAAATACACACAAATTTGCACTACAGCTACCTATATAATTCCATAGCCATACCCATTACCAACTACAACCAAGGACTCGCCAATTATTCAAATGTAACGTATTATAAGAAACATTTTTGCGGGGCTCCTTGTGAAGATTTAATTGGAGAATCTGAAGGTCCTGACTGTTGTTTTGATGAACTATTGGGCTTATTTTTTTTCTATTTTGTTTATGCAGTCGGGTTTTTTGAATAATTATTTATTATTCAGTATTACGGTAGTGACAATCATGATATAACATTTTTACTGTGTTATTCCACATTTAGGAAAGAAAAATACTTATTAAGGAAACATAAAAATTTAAACGTAGCGAGATCTGAACCCGCGTCTCTTTGGAAACCGTCCAAGCGCTCTGACCAACTAAGCCATACGTTCTGGTGAACGTACGACGTAGCTCGATGAGATGATAAGTATAATATACCTTTTTGGAATCCTTATAATGAGCCCTTTAATTTGATATCCATGTTGCATTATTCCAAAACAAAATTTTTCACTAAGTTGTTTAGGTTTTCACTATATACAATGTTTTTTTTTATTTAATGTCTCTTATCTAATAAGACTTGGGATGTTAAAATAAATCTAAACATACCTCAATTATGTTCCTTGTTCTGGAGACATGAGGTATTAAAAAAATATTACATACATACAAGATAAGAAAAACATAACCCAGTAGGGTTAATAAAAATGATGATTGTCTTAAATATGCAGTAAAATATCCACAATATCTCCAAACATATTTTTTTCGCAGTCTTCGAAAAATTACATAACATTTTTACCGTCTCTTGTAAAGTTCATGCATATGTAATTTACTAGTTTGCTAATCAAGGTATTGATCTTATTGATATATCGAAGATACTGATTGTAGTTACTCTGGTCTGCTTAGGCAGTGAGGTGTTGTGGTCAAAAAAAATTGTTAATGTTAATTTCTAGAAAATTGAATACCATACATGAATTAAATTAAAATAAGAAAATCTCATTCAATTCCTTCAGAAGTATATTAAAATAAAACCAAAAGAATTAACATCAATTACTTTACTAACATAAATTATCTATACAACTCAATGGTGTTTTTCTTTTTCGTCCTGCTTGCCGTACTCCTTCTCCCACATTGCTATAAATTCTTTTTTCCTTTCCTCTCTGCGCTTGAAATATTCTGGATATTGGGCCTTTTCTAGTGGATGCCAGTAGTCGAGTACCCAGTCGGGTGGAGTGACGACACGCTCATGAGCTACACCTCCAACACTGGTTGCAACTGAAATTGATATTAACAATATAAATATTTTTAGAAGTAAGAGATATGTATAGGAGTAGTAAGAGACACAAAGGAAGGCATTGGTCAATCTTTGAGAATATAGTATTGATGATACTGGAACAACACATTAAAAGGATAAGAACCCCCAAAAGGCATGTATGAAGAAGTTGTAACAGTGAATGAGTGGAGTATGGATTACTGATTTTAAGTACAGATAGGATAATTTCCAAGGCTCTCTCTTTCACTGAATCATGTTCTTATTGATCAAAATACATTATACTTGTTATATCTTATTTTCTGTAATCAAACTTTCTCTACTAAGATAAACATTCACATAACAAAATAAATTATATATAATGTAGTAAATCAATCTATCATATCCACACATGTTCTTAAGAAATACTTACATTTCTTTGGAATTGGATGTTGAGTAAGGAAAAGTTCCTCTTCCCCATCCTTAAGCAGTTGTTGTGCTAAACGAGGGTCTGCAACTTTTATATTCTTATCAAAACGTTCTCTTAGCAAAACAGCCTGGTAACGGTATACATGGCTGTAAATAAAAGATTTTAATACAATATATAGCATATTGTATAGAAAAGATATTGTTTGATATATAATTAAGTAAATTGTCTATAATTTTTTACTCAAATTATTTAATTTATTTTACGTCATAATTTAAATACTCTGTATATTTCAAAACTACACACACAAATAATTAATTTCTATATTTAAATAAAAACATTAAAAGCTACTTAAAATGTTGAATAAAAAAAACCTTATAATAATTTTCAAACTGACTAATTTTCAAGATTATTTTTTTCGTCGAAAATAACACAACATATTAAAAATATCTGGAAAATAAAAGGTTACTTGTGTAAAAACAATAGGTTACGTAACAGCATAATAAACGCTTGATTCATATTCGTCTAATTTCTCTTACTTACCGTCTGTCGTAAAACGCTTCTAAATTACGCAAAGCCCTTTTATAAAGGCTGCAAACCTTTTGAGAGTGACTTCTTATTCCGAGGGGAAGAGCCATTTTTGATGTTGTTTACATTTGACAGCTTGCTCTGACAGACTAGATTTACTACTTTATCCAATATGACATAATTGGATACACATACCAAAGAAAAAGTTTTCATACATGAAACAATATATGACATTGGTAAAACGCTTTAAATGATTAATATGAAATGGTCTTAATCTTACAATTTTAAATAAAATGTATAATTAAGTATGTTTCATTACGTGTCTTCTTTTAAAAACTTGTTATATATAATACAAACAAAAGGATTGTTTTTTCCATAAAAAAGAATGGTCAATCTTGGTCTAAGGGCGGCCATTGATAATATTATTACCATACCTGGATAGTCCTGCCAATTTATAATATTTGTTGTTAAGGATATAACCTTTTATTGCATTTAGGAAAAAGTTACAACCAAAAAAGCACCGGAGTCCCGCAGGGCTCCACTTTAAGCTTTTCTTTTAACTTTACTTTAGAAGGCGTACGAACTTACAACATAAATCAAGGAAAAATTCCGAAAAGTGAAAGCTTATGGGTATTCCATAGAAAAAAATAATTACAAGCTAATATTTGTAGTTCGTTTCATAAAAAATAAGTGCATATGGACAAACTTCAGTTGGTAAACTTTTATAAGTTGTACTTCCCGTTGACCTACAGTCCTGAAATAGGTGTAGGTAGCCTCGGTGGGCGAGCCCGACTCGCACTTAACCGGTTTTTCGTTGCTTTAGTAACATCATTGTGGATAATAAAAATATTTTACGTAATTTTTGTAGGTAAAATGAGTTTTATAAAGGTTTGGAAAATTATTATCATCGCATTATAGGTTTTAAATGATAATTATGATCGCAAACGTAAATATATATACCATGTATGATTTACTGATTCTATTTTGTTTGAATATAGTAGTTAAAACCCACATTTTGATTTATGTTCTGAAAAAAATAGTTGCGAAATATTCTTTGCACAGTTTGTTAAGAATATTTCGCAAGTAATTAACTTTAGTTAATATTAATCACCAGCTAAGTGTATCAGCCAATTTACAGCCTGTGCTGGGATTTCTTTACAATGTTAAAATATTTGTGTTTACTCAGTAAACATTATTTAATTGAATAGACTGGTAAAAAATACAAACACTTATGTAGTCAATTCTATTAATATAAATAAATAAAAGTAACAATTTTTTACTGTTTCGTGATTTGAGTATATTTTTAACAAATTATTATTGAGCTGCGCCTATATATAAATCTTTCAAAGATTATTTGAAACATATACCATTAGTTTTTTAAATTACTTCTGAAAAAAAAGTTTTAATAAAATTTTGCTCATTTAAAAACATTTTTTGGTGCCATGTTATTGTCAAGATTTATAAGTCGATAATTTTGAAATATTGCATTATACTAAAGGTCTACTATTGCGCTATATTGCGAAAAAATAACAAGCGCAGACACAACAGTCGAGCTGTATTTGCTAATTCTATCAAAAATCCGATTTTTTCCAAAAAATCGCAAATTCCGAACCACTGAAAATCGGCGAATATACATGGGTATGAAATGGATAGGTACTGAGATTCTCAAGCCATAAACCACCGTTGATCCGTCGATCGCGTTACAAATTAAATTTGTTTATGTTTATTACCACTCTCACCTTATGATAATATTTCAATATTTTTTTTATATAATAAAGTTGTATATACGTGATTCCGCCTAATTTAAAAATCACTTACAAAAATCAAAAAACAAATATAATTTACACACAAAATAATCGATTAGACATTTTTTAGAATACAAATTACAATAAATACAGTGTTTTAGAAATAAATATTTTATTTAAAATATGTATTAAATATTTATACAAGGCGAGGTTTGTTTAACGATATTTTATAGAAACACTTAATAATTTGTTAGGCCTTGAATTGAAACTTCAGCTTATTTGTTACGAGGTCAGAGATGTGTATAGTGCGAGATGCAATCTCTAAGTAATTATATTCAAAATTGAGAAAATTTACCAAATAGCGGTTATTCGCTAAATGTGTTAAGCAAAATGTTATTAAGGAATTTGGACAAATTTGATTCTGATGTTTATATATTTACCTATCTACCAACAAAATATAAAGCTAATAATATTTTTTTTTTAGCTTCACGCTGTATATGTAGGCAGAGCCTAGTGGCTCAACGCCGTGCTTTGCCTCGAAACCAGAGCAAAGAAATAAAAAAAAAATTTTTACATTTCCTCCAAAGGGAATCGAACCCACAACTTGTTACGGTCATAGTCATATATATTTTCAACTAAAAATACATATTAATACCTCCATGTCTTATGTTAAAGAAGCCAGTATGAAAATTAAATTGAATAAAAGTTTTGCACTAGGAATCATTCAAGTTTCAAGCTGAGGGAACATAGTGTTAACTGTTAAGATACTCCGTTCTCCACGCTCTATTTTTGAGAGGTTGCGTAGCGGAACTCAACGCCGCGCTTCGTCTTATTACCAGAGCAAGGAAATGGGAAAAAAAAAACATTCTCTCGAGTGGGGAGGAATCAAATAAAATATATTCGTGTACAATAAAAAAAAAAAATATTCGAAATTGAATCTGCTCTATTTTTCAACATTCTCTCGTTCTCTCGCCGGCTTGTGGAACATAATAACATTATAAATATTCATTAAATTTCTCGTTTAGATACTAGATTGCATTGAATAACAAACAATTTACGAATGTTAATTCCACAATAAAAATTAAGAATTAGGAATATACAATGACCAGGCTGTCGTGGCGCAGCGGCACGAAGTGTGACTGTAAAACCGACTGGTTGTGGGTTTGATCCCCCACTCGAAAAGATGAAATATTTACTTATATTTATATTTCCATTTCTTTGCCCTGGTGTCGAGGTTAAGCGCGGCGTTGAGTTCTGCCACTCATCACGCAATGCCTCCAGAATTCGGCAGAAAGTGGGGAACGGAGTGTCTCAACACTAGATTCCCTCTGCCTACCCTGCTGCGTGCGGGATACAGCGTGAAGCTGATTTATTTATTTTACAATGACAAATGCTAATAAATATAATGAATTTCACTTTTTAATATCGATTCGAAACGAAAATACCATAACGTTGCGTTATAAAATACTCACCAAAACGTACTCGATTGTATTGAGGTCAAAGAAAGTTAGAAAAAGGACGGACGGACGGACAGATGCTAGAACCGGTCTGCTACGATATTATTCTCTACGAAACGTTCAAATAATTTCATTTCATAAACTAATTATAATTATATATCTATATATAAATAAGTATTTTAATATCAGAGCTTATTGTTATAATTTTTTCAGTTTCCTTAGAAAGTATGAGCTAGCTCAATTGACATAGTGGTGGCGACCTACTCTTCCTATACCTCAGTGTAGAGCCGACACTCGCAGCGGTGGTACCATTACCGTCGTTCAATTATAGATCAAGTTTTGTAAATAATTCTTATTATATTTACAGTGAACTAGTGAAGATCTTGGATTTTTTTTTGCAATCAGATCGTGGTTTTTGGTCTTTGCTTTTCCCTTGGTAAGTAAATTAAAAATAATATTACTTTTTTTCATTGCCATATTTTTAAAATAAATTATAATTATTTTGTTATTCAAAATAAGAATTACAATTTAAAATTGTTTTGTTAATTAATTAAAATGATTATCAATGTCACGAACGAATCAGGTACCTCTTGGAGACTTAACTATTTACCTAATTACACTCGTGTCTTCCTAATTAGATCCACATCAGCTCTTATTAGAAAATTAAGTGTTCTTTATCCAATCATATATACATCATGAATTAAATATTATATTATCATTAAAATCACAGGAAATGAAATTGCTTAAAAAAATTGATTTATGCCAATAAAGACCATATTATTTTTTGGAGAAAATATTTTTTTTCTATGGTAACAGGAAATGAGAATAAATCTGATTATTAGCTAATACTATACGTTTATGCAATGTCTTTATATCTCGTGTCGAAACATAACAATATTACATACAATGACCAATTATTATATGCATGTTAGATTTACAAAAGATGATGATAACTGATAACTACACAAGTAATACAAAGAAAATACTTATTAAGAAAACTTATAAAAAATTGAACGTAGCGGGCGTAAATTTTTATAGGTTTTGTTAATGATTAGTAATTTTCTTTCCTAAGTGTGGAATAACACTTTAAAAACTGTTAAAAATACTAAAAAAATGCTTAAAAATCTGTTCAACTGCAACAAAAATAATCGTTGCAGCGTATTTAGAACGTAGCTTATTTAGACCATTATTTATCTAATAGGCTCAAGTCAGACCAACGTAGATTATAATTACTTAAATGCTTATCGTTTCTGATACATGATTGCTGTATTTTTAAAACAAAGAACAGCTTCCGCTGCACGTCGCAGTACTTTACTGTTGAAATGTAAAAGGAAATTTGTTAACACTAGATTAGCTCTAGAATTGCAGGTGTGTTGAGAAAAGAAAGAGAGTTTCTTTCATTTTCACAAGTCTGTTGCATTATGCCTGACAGGCAGAGGGCCAGAGGAGTGATCAATCTAAACGGGGATTTTTTTTACAAATGTAATTATAGAGGCCAGTCGTGGCGCACGGGCGCAAAATGTGACTATAAAATAGATGGTTGTGGGTTCTATCCCCACTCGAGGAGATGAAATATTTATCTAAATTCATATTTCCATTTCTTCGCTCTAGCGTCAAAGTGCGTCGTTAAGTTCCGCCACTCAACACGTAATTCTTCTAGAATTCGGCGGAAAGTGGGGAACGAAGTGTCTTAACACTAGGTTCCCTCGGCATACCGTGATGATTTAGCTGATTTTTTTACTTTAAACATTTATGCCACTAGACATTAAAATCGACTGAAACCCCAATGAATTGGAAAGAAATATTGCATGCAATTCAATTTCGATCTTGCTGGGAATACCCAGGAAAATAAACTTGGGTCGAACCGTTTTTTACTTCCTGTTTCCTAGTAGGGAGGTGTATTCTTATCTTATACTTTTTAAAAATAATAATATTTACTTTCAAAGTGAAAGTCAAAGTCAAGAGAGCCTTTGCCTTTAAAAGTGCATTTACCTCAGTTTTCAAATCCAAGGTTCACTTCCATATACAAAGTGATATAATGCTCTGAAACAGGATACGAGACTGAAGGTCTCATACCGTTACTTAAAATAACTTGTAGGAAAAAAATTAACTCTTTAAACAAAACTGTTTCGTCATATAACTAAGTTTATATTATACACATTGAAAAAAAAAACTTTTTTTTAGAGTATATCTTTAGTTTCATTGATTTGTATTAGCAAATTTTTAAGAAGGTTTTTTTTAAATTAGAAGACAGAGGGTACCTAGTGTTAAGAAACTTTGGAGAATGCTGAGGTACGCCACTTAACGCTGTTTCTTGTCTTGGTACGAGAGCGAGAAAATGGAAGTAGTTCATTCTTCAGAGTGGAACCGAACCCACAACCATAGACGCGACGGCCTCTACTTTGAGTATTATTTAATAAAACAGCTTAAAAAAATAATTTATCTCGCTTAGGTAAAAGTATCACAATTTTTATATTAAAATAAAACATTTTAAACGAAATCAGTAACTAGGTCTGACCGAAATACGAGATAAAGTCGAAAGTGAAACTTAAATTTCATTATGGCCAAACATGATTTTATTATGAGAAGTAGGCTACAATAATAATATAAAACGACTCGATGAAAAGAACTGTATGAGCACTTTAGTTAGTATACAAAATCTGCTGAAATGAGTTAGCATTAATATAGTTTCTATTCTTTGAAAGTTTGTAGTTTTTTTCTATTATATATCTATCGGTATTGTTCTATGAAGGTTTCGTATTGAAGTACCGAATAATGTTTCTAGTGTAGATCGCAGATTCTGTCTCTGTAAAAGTGGTATTAATACTCAACATCTCTAATTTTTTAATAGATACTATTTTCACGACAGTCATCTTAGTAATAATTTAATTAATTTTCCATGATTCTTTTTTTAATACAAATACTTCACACTGTATCCCGCACACAACAGCAGCGAGCAGCTGCAAAGGGAACCTTGTGTTAAGACACTCCGTTCCCCACTTTCTGCCGAATTCTGGAGGCATTGCGTGTTGAGTGGCATAACTCAACGCCGCGCTTTGCTTCGACACCAGAGCGTAGAAATGGAAATATAAATTTAAATAAATATTTCATCTCCTCAAGTGGGGATCGAACCCACAACCAGTCACACTTTGTGCCCCTGCGCCACGACTGGCTTAAAAACTCCTATTATATAAATATTTACATTATATCCGATCGAGTGGAATTTGTATCCACTACCATTTTCTTTAGTTAGGTATGTATCAAAAACATATTTTTTTCATTTAATAACTGACAGATCATAAAAATGTTATTTTTAATTCTCTTCCACTGTCACAACCCGTTGCCTCAGTAATTAAATTGTCACCCGTTTAGGAACGCTTTATTTCACCTTACACCTCTACATTAATATACACCTACGTACGTGCTAATTGCTTTATACCAATGTGACCTCTATTATTTAAACATTACATGCTATGTTAGCTTGTTTATTTTATTAGATTACAACAGCATCTGTCAACATTTATGAAGTCCTTGTCAAGGCTTGCGATATTTGTTCTTGTGTTCGTTTTATTTGCAGATAAATGTATTAGTATGAAGAATGGTAATAAGATTTTGGTTTTGGTTTCTTTAAAAAGAAATAAAGAATTGCTCTGGCATAAAATAAATTGATTAAAGAAATTTTAACTTGTTTTTTAAAATTTTTAATATTATATACTTATATGTAGAAGCGTATTCAAATCTATGTATGTCTGACGTTAAGGTAGATCGGTAAAACTAATCGGACACAGCCAAAATTAATATATATGAAACTCACAGCCGGTTAATTATTTATAAGATGATTTAAGAAGATTGTACCATCTAAATCAGCCAGTCGTGGCGCAGACAAAGTGTGACTGCAAAATCGGCTGGTTGTGGGTTCGATCTCCACTCGAGGAAATGGTATATTTATTTAAATTTACATTTTCATTTCTTCGCTGTGGTGTCGAGGCAACACGCTATTGGGATTCGCCACTCAACACGCAATCCCTCCAGATTTCAGCGGAAAGTGGAGAATGGAGTGTCTTAACACAAGGTTCCCTATGTCTATAATGCTGTGTGCGGGATAAAGCTGATTTGTATAATCTAATTATAATTAACTACAAAGCTATAGTAGTAATAAGTATTTTTAAAGTTTTTTAAAAAAATATCTCCACGATAGGCTCGACAGTATCCGTATAAAACTGCGCAACTACCGGACTCCATACTGGTTTTATAAATTTTGCAAGAGACTTGATAAAGTTTATGGACTTCACATGATAATTTAATTAGGCACGTTTACCGTGTCGCATATGTATGTGAGTTGTGAGTATGTACTACAAATTTCCACCTACACTCAGCAATAAATTATTAATTTTTGTTTTCACCAGATTTCTTTATTGTATTTAATCTTAAATTAAATCATTTTTTTTTCAAAATCGTCCGTTTCCATAATACATAGACAGTGTTTAGCGTTGTGTTCCACATTGACTTGATATTGGTAGGAAGTAGAGAACAGATTTAAATGTATTGAATTAATAATAGCTCTATCTGTAATAATAATTCAAGGAATAATGTGAATGATTAAATGTCACTATAGGCAAACGTGGCGCAGCGGCGTTATAGGCTTGGGGGACAAAGCGCGGCGTTGAGTCACTCAACAAGCGATGTCTCGTAAATTGGGCGCAAAGGGAGAAACGGAACGTCTTAAGTTTTTCTCGTGTAAAGCAGTGTTAAGTTCCCGTAACACTGCTTTACACAAGGCAGAGGTTGAAATAAAAACCCCTTTAAATGTTTTTGCAACATGCACCTAATAACCAGTTGAGGCCAGGCGTGGCGCAGAGGCACAAAGTGTGACTCTAAAATCAACTGGTTGTGTGTTTGATCCCCACTCGAGGAGATGAAATATTTATTTAAATTTGTATTGCCATTTCTTCGCCCTGATGTCGAGGCAAAACGCGGCGTTGAGTTCCGCCACTCAACACGCAATGCCTCCACAATTAAGCGGAAAGTGGGCAATCGAATGTCTTAACACTAAGTTCCCTGCCTACTCTGCTGTGTGCGTGATACAGCGTGAAGTTGATTATTTCTTATTATTATTACCTAATAAGCGGTAAAATGTTAATAGTACTTTAAAAACATATTAAGGTTGTTACAATGTTGTATAGAGATAATATGCAACTGTAATACTTTGTTTGTACAAAGCAATGATAGTAAATATAGAAGTAAATCTCGTTTGACTAGATACCTAGGAGAAATGGGTCAACGTCGTTTCCGCCTAGATGTGATACAACGTGTTCTGATAGACCCTTGTTCTGGTCGGTAATATATATAATAAATCGTGTAACACTACTTCTTGTTATCTTCTCAAAGAGAAAATCTAAATTTAAGTTCAAATTGGTATATATAGCGCTTAAAGTTATTGTTCTACTATAACTAAAATATACAAAATATTTACATAAATTGTAGCCTATGTTTAATTTTTATATGTAAGCTATATTATTGTATAGTTATATCTAAATTCGTTAAGAAATTTTTGCGTAATAGAGGAACAAACATCCCACAAACACTCACATTTACAACACTAGTAAGATAAGTAAAAAAAGATATTTCACAATTTTGATTTAGCCCGAAGAATTGTTTTTTAATACAATACATTAGAATTAATATTCTACCGAGTAGGAATCGAACCTACAAGCATCATTTGCTGTCAGACACTATGGACTGCAATGGTGGCCTCGATTTATTTAGTTATTATTGAGTGTCAGAGCTCAACGCCGGCGTCGTTTCCTTAACAAAGCAATTTTTCGAGTGGAAATGGAATCCGCAACCATCGTGTTTAAAGTCGCAAACTTGTGTTCCTGCGCCACGACGGCCTCGTTTTTATTCTTTTTCTTAATTTTTTTAAAAGGCAAATGCTTCACTAAATTCCTACTTCCTTTTAGGGAATCTAGTTTTAATTTTTAATTTTCTAGCAAATCAGTGACTCGAAAAACCAAATCACGAAATTATTAAAAAAATAGAAAAAACATGTTTAGACACAATTGCGTGTTAACTAGAACGAAACTGATTGTCATTTGAATTGCAACTGTGAAATTTTAAACGTTAGCACTTTAATGATTTAGGTATTTTCATTTATATGTATATATTTTTTTTCTGTTTTATTAAATTTTTGTATATTTTAGAAACTATTCTTTAATTACGGTAGTTTTTCAATTTTATTAAATTTTTGCATATTTTAAAAGAATTCATTTTAAAAATATGGTAGCTTATCATTTGTAGAAATACATAATAGATGATTTTTACAAACATGAACATTAAAAATAGATATACCTACCTTATTATCATTTAAAGCAATCAACAAATATAATAAAGCTATCTCATGCAAATAATATGATATTTTAAATAAAATTAGCTTCTTGAACCTAGTGTTATGACACTCCGCGTTCCATTTTTCGCCGAACTCTGAAGGCATTGCTTGTTAAGTGGTGGAATTCAACGCCGTACTTTTTCTTAACACCAGAGCGAAGAAATAAAATATTTAATTAAACCGACCCCACAACCCGTTCACAGTCCTCTGTGCCACGACCGGCCTCATATGTGATTTGACGTAATTAAAAAATATAACAAGGATATCTCATGCAAATGTGATATTTTAAAAACACATCAAATATTTGAAAAGTAGTTAGTACATAATACATTATCATTTATATTGACTTTGCTATAGACATTTATATTTATAAATGTTTTATAAATGTATATAAATACATTTTGAAGCAAATGGAATCCTAATAGACACGCTCTGTTTTTTCAGAAATTTCCAATTTTTTATGTTTGCCTCGTCTCTACCAAAAAAAAGATGGTAGCCATCGTGGCACAGCGTCTGACTGTAAACGCGATGGTTGTGGGTTCGATATCCACTCAGGGGAACGATATATTCTCGTTTCCTTGTTCTGCTAAATGAGTTGAGTTCCGCTAATTAGCACTCAATGTCTGGACACTAGGTTATCTATGTGTTACCTACAAATTGCAGAATAAAAAGGCTTATCGATATTACGTGTTACGAAATGACAATATACGAGTACCTATATTTTCTTACCATTAAAACCAGATTAGGGAAACAGTTAATATTTTCCAGTCCAGTGAGGCCAGTCTGCATTGTGCCGGCACCGGCCGGCCGGCACAATGTGTCACTGTAAAACCGACTGGTTGTGGGTTCGATCCCCACTCGAGGAGATGAAATATTTACTTACATTTATATTTCCATTTCTTCGCTCTGGTGTCGAGGTTAAGCGCGGCGTTGAGTTCTGCCACTCAACACGCAATGCCTCCAGAATTCGGTAGAAAGTGGGGAACACTAGGTTCCCTCTGTCTACTCGCTGTGTGCGGGATACAGCGTGAAGCTAATTTAATTTTAAATTTATTTTAGTTAATATTTTATTGTATTATATTTGAACGACAATTTATCTTTATTTAGATATTCATAAAATGTTCCTTAATTATTTTGTTATAGCATTCTTTGAAGTATTCAAAGCTTGACATTATTCATTATTAATGATTTAAAGTAACTGACGCTTATGACTGATGAGCTTACTGCATACCTGACTCACACCTTTAAGAATAATAGTATGAGTTCATCATTTTCTTACCTTCATCTGTTAAGATTTAGTTTTTTTTGTTGTTTTTACCTGTATTCTCCATCTTACTTATGTACGAAAATTAAATAAAAGTTAAACAGGGAACAAGTACTAATTTGTTTTAACTTTAAAATAGAAGTTAAACAAAGTCGGGAAAACTTTTATAGTGGATATTTTATAAATATTTACATATTCCTTGTGATTTGAATTTAAGAACATCACTTAAAGCCACACCACTTATAGAGCGGCGCTGAGTTCCGCCACTGCCTCTGGAACTTGGCGGAAAATGGGGCACGGAATGTCTTTACACTAGGTTTCCTCTGCCTACCCTGCTGTGTGCGGGATACAGAATGAAGCAGATTTTTTTTTCTTAGAGCCACAACTGCATTACGTTGTTATTACGACTACTTTAATCTAGAATTATAAATGATCTGTCGGTGTCAATTTCAACAAGTTATTATTTTTATTTACATAATAAAGTTGCTTGGGTATGTAATGTAGTAAACTATGTCATATTACAAATATGCAAAGCATATAAAGTTTTGTACTTATTTAGAAAAACTTTTAAAAAATTGGAGTCGAACCCGCGCCTCCTGGAAGCCGACCAGGCTCTGACCACTAAGCCATACGTTCTCATCAAGCTACGTCGAAATTTTTATACATAATACAATTTATTTATATTGTAAAGTAAAAATTTGTTCTTTGTTTATCCAATAATATGATTAGTAGGTAATATCCATGGTAGCGTATGCCTAAATATTTTAACAGAGTATTAAAAATGTATCAAATAAGTGATATGCTATGGAAAAATTCGATGTATTTCCTTTTTTAACTATAGCTTTGAAACCGAAACTAAATATATACAAAACACAGTACACAGTCTATATAAAAATACATATCTATTTCGAAAAATAACAGAGTGCAGCAACAAGTATGTGCATAACGGAATGAATCACCGTTCGCCCTCATTCTGCATCGACGGCGCTGACTTTCCCTGCCATAATACGACCAAAATCAACTATTACACCTTTTAAGATACCTCACGCTTTTACCCGCATAACTAAGCAGAAAGAACGTCTTTTTAAGTTCTCCAAAGTTTTAATTCGAGATTTGAATTGAGTGGCGGATCTTAACGCCGCTTGTCTTTGACCAGAGCGAGGTAGTACATTTCATCTTCATTTCCCCGAGTGGAAATCAAACCCACAAGCATTTTGTATAAGTATATTAAGACTCTGTCCCACTGAGCCACGATGGTCTCGATCGCTAATTAAAGTGACAATAAATTGTTAAATTATTGTAGAAAATTTATATTTTCTAATTAATCTTTTTGAGTTCTTTAGAACGAAGGCCATGATATTTTTTTCAGTGTTATTTTTCTTTATAACCTGAATAACACTTCGCGACGATAAATGATGAATGTATAATTAACTTATTGTACATTCATAATTTCAATTACCTTTAGGTATCTAAAAGTCAGAACAAAATGCTTTCTATTTTTTATGATAAGAAATATAACCAGTTAAAAATAATAACATAATATAATCATATAAGGACAGTCGTGGCGCTGGGGCACAAAGTGTGACTGTAAAACCGATTGGTTGTGGGTTCGGTCCCCACTCGAGGAGATGAAATATTTACTTAAAGTTTTTATTTCCATTTCTTCGCTCTGGTGTCGAGGCTAAGCGCGGCGTTGAGTTCTGTCACTCAGCACGCAATGCCTCCAGAATTCGGCAGAAAGTGGGGAACGAAGTTTCTTAACACTAGGTTCCCTCTGCCTACCCTGCAGTATGCGGGATACAGAGTGAAGCTGATTGGATTTTGATTTATATAATCATATCAAATAATATAATAATACAGTATAATATGATCTACGGAGTATTAATAAATCTACCTACGTTGGCACGGAATCGTGGCGCAGTGGCGCAAGTGTGTAACTGTTAACGCGACTGGTTATGGATTCGATGCCCACTCGCGGAAATGAAATATTAATTTAAATTTATATTATAATTTTTTAACTTTGGTGTCGAGGCATAGCGCAGCATTTAGTTTAGTCACTTACACGCAATACTTTCCTGCTGTGTGCGTGACACAGCGTGAAGCTGACTTTTTATTTTACATTACATGGTGTAAGAAACAAAGAAGTTGCTAAAGAAATCTTTATAAGTATATGTAAGCAATCGCATCCTCAATTTCTCATATTAATCGTCACATTCACCTTGAATTCTCGCCCTAATTGTATAGCCGAAGTTGCTAAATGTTTTTAAATGACGCAAATACTTAATTGTTTTCTCATTTTTTTACGGTTATTTAGCATTAAAAATAACGTAAGTATTTATTTATTATATTTGAATAACAAAAAAAACCTTTGATGAATTTTATATATTTTTTTTATATAGTTATTTAAGAGTTAACTCGCTTTAACTTTTTTATGTAGTAGGTTAAGTTATTATGGATTTTAGTTATAATGGTATTGTATGTGGTTCGTGACTTCATTTTGACGTGTGTAGGTACTTATGTTTGTCCGTATGTTTTATTTTATTGTATGTTTGTATATAATATATGCATTTAATATTAGTTACGGAGACTTTTGCATGTTATTTGATTTGAACCACATCAAAAAAATACAAGAAATGTTTGAAAATACTAAATATACCTATGTATCTATATAGGTACCTAATGACTAATGAGGCCAGCCGTGGGCCGTGGCGCAGAGGAGCAACTGTGCGTCTGTAAAAGCCATACATTTTGGGTTTGAGTCCCATTCGAGGAAATAAAATATTATAACGAGGCAAAGTGCGGCGTTGAGTTCCGCCACTCAATACTCAATGAATCTAGAATTAAGCGGAAAATGGGGAACAGTAGTGTCTTAACACTAGTTTCCCAGGTTCTCTCCGCCTACCTTGTTAACTGCGGGATACAAAAAAATGATTACATTAAATGCATTCAATTATTTTAGTTAAACACACACACACACAGCAAGGGCTTAAAATAATTAAATATCTATACATAGGTATACGTACATACACATGTTCTAGAAAATAACACCGCATTACCCTCGAGTTACACGACAAGGATTAGAAAGGCTTACAATACTATTAATGTTTGACGTCGCATATAAATCAGGTTTCTGTAACAGGTGAGATCTTCCACTCGGTAACGAAACACGAATAAATCTTCTCAAGCTATCCCTTCCTGGTACGTTGTATATTGTTTGTAAAGAGAATTAATTTATTTGAGTGCTAAATACTAAGGAACTTAACTAATAATATTAGGTAGATCTCTACCAAAGTATATATGTAAGGTATGTATATATATATATATATATGTATATAATAAAATAGAAAAAGTAAGATTAAAAAAAATAAACTATAATTTCTAATCCGAATACGAATATAATTTTAAATAAATTTGTACAAATATGATACGAAATAAATATACATCCCAATACCTCCAGGTTTTCTTCTATTCAACAATAAACAAACAGAATTTATAAGAGTATAAAGTTTCCATATTCAACTGTAGATCACTTAAACAACGTTTCAAAACTTTATCTTTTCTACTTGAATTTCATTTAGTTAATAAAATATAAGAATTTAATGGAATGTCTCGCTTCTTGGAAAGCTCATTTGAATTTATTGAAGCTTCACATTAAGTTAATTTTATACTCGAGTTTTTAATCGAGTTACCTTTACGTGACAGTTTAATCCGCGCGTCAAAAGTCTTTCAGTAGTTTAATTAAACATTTTATTATAAAATTATGCAATTCCAGCTCTATTTCTCTAGAATTTAATCATTTAGAAGTCTCGATTGATTTAATTAGAATAAGAATATTAGGTGTAATCTATAGATCATTTTACTATTACTACTATTTTTAATCTGTGGAGACTTTTTTGACGTTTATATTATTTATATTTTTTCATGTTTTGCAATTAATTATTAATTTACTTAAATGTTTTTTTTTCTTGAAAAAAATTAGGTAAAACAAATTAGTTTTCTGTAAAAAGGTATTTTGAATAAGAAACTGCGCTGAGTCAAGCGTTGTGGATCATTTGGTATTAATTGTCAAAATTGTTTTATCTGTTTTTTTTTTTAATAAATCAACCGGCTGTGCTCATAATAGTCATGTTCCTACTTCATAAATTTAAATAACAAAAAAAAATATCTTGAAATATAAAAAAAAAATCTCTAGATACGCCCATGTAAATAAAAATTAGTAAAAGAATTATGTTAAGCAGGTAACATATTAATTTAATTATCCATATCTTTAATAAGTAATCGACGCGCTATTAAGTTGCGAATAATTCTGCGTTTTCCGGGTACATTAACCGTAAATTGTTTATTGTAATAGAGCCTTAAACACGTTTAATGGCTACCGATATAGTCTGAAAGCCATTACGTATTCATTAATTTATTTAAGTTATTGTTTTGTGATATTTTATTGTTATACAAGGCTTATTGACGTTGGTTTTTTTTTTTATGACACCAAGAATTAAGAATCGCGTAGTTGTTTTTAAGTTTCCGAAATCGATTTCGGTGGGTATTATAGAATAAAAATTATTCTCAATACATTTTTTTAGAGTAGGCATTGATTCTCAGACATCGTTCTAATTTTATTAAGTACATAGAGAGAACTAAGTGGTATATAATATACAGGTATCTACTCTTCCTACTGATGCGGTATTTCCAGGTATTGATCAAATTGTTTTCTATATTGATGACAGAATTTATCGCCGCAAAATTGAAAAATAAGCCTTGTTTTACATAGGTATAGCAAGCACATAGACTCCTAGAGTGAAGTCGCAACCGTCTGTGACGGCATCCATTATGATGTTAGTTGTTTTGTTTCGATGTAATCGTTAAGTAATAAAAATGCATCTCATATACTTATCATTTTGAATTCGTGTCAGTATCGTGTGACTACTCGGGACTAAATGTACCTACGTTCTGTTATGTTCTGTACAATTTAAAAGGAATCATTATTTCACTTAACTTACTTAATAAATATTTTTTTAGTGGATCTTGCAAGTAGCTTTGCTTGATCTTTTCATCCGTACATTTTATTAGTTTAATTTTAAAGAAATTGGGACACAGGGTTGTGACTTGTGACTGTAACGCGACGGTTCTGGGCTTGATCTCCACTCGAGGAATTGAAATATTTATTTAAATTTATATTTCCATTTCTTCGCTCTGGTGACGAGGTAAAGAGCGGTGTTGAGTTCCGCCACTCTACACGCAATGCATTCAAAATTCGGCGGAAAGTGGGGAACAGATTGAAGAAGTGAAGTGACAACTTAACACACATCAGAATAGGCAGCGTGAAGCTGATATAAACTAATAAAAGAAAAAAACTAATAATATTAAATATATATTGCTTTATATTTTCAATTTCTTACGGAACCCCATACAAGCTGTCCCGTGGGACGCGATTCGGGGATAACGGTCCGTTCGTTGACCGGCGCAGCTCCAATTTTTGTAATGGCGACCGTTTGTTTTCAGATAACTCAACAAGAACTTAATAACCTTCGCGGTATTGAGATGGGAGTTTAAAACATAAATAAACGGGTAGCTCATTACCGAAGATTGAAGTAATAATAAATTTTGTAGTGCGTTGGTGAATCACTTTTTTGACACTATTTTCTTTGGGTATAAAAATTTAATCACTATTTTCATATAATATAAGTACTGGCGTCACTAGTCAATAGAATTTAAAAAATTAAATCAGCTTCACGTTGTATCCCGCACACAGGCTTGTTAGGCAGAGGGAATCTAGTGTTAAGACACTCTGTTCCCCATTTTATCGCCAAATTCTGAACGTATGTCTTGAGTGGCGGAACTCACACACTCACACGCTTCGTTACTATTAAGACACTTCCGTTCCCAACATTGCGTGTCGAGTGTTGCAATTCAATGCCGCCCTTTGTCTCGTTACTAGAGCGAGGTAACAAAGATATTAAATCATTCAAGGATCAAAAATCATCTATAATTTAATAAATTTTAAATGATTGTATAGTATATACGAAAAGAAACTCTTAGAAATAGATTACAGATCTATAGTAGGTATACAATATGTGTACCTACATACATACATACAATACAAATCGTTTGAAAGTCATGTCAAGTTCAGGCCAAGCTTCAAACAGAATCAGGCGTGAAAAGAATTTTAAATGTTATTTAAAACTTACGTATGTATTTATTTATATTGCCGTGTTTTGTTGTCTTATATGTCATATATCATATTATTGACACTATCATGATCGTTGAATATATTTACATATATAAAAAACGTATAAAAATTTGAACGTAGGTGGACTCGAATCCGCTCCTCCTAGAAACCGACCAGGCGCTCTGACCACTGAGCCATACGTGTGGCTCAGTGGTCACAGCATTTTTCTTTCCTAAGTGTGGAATAACACTTTAATTATTATATTTGACAACACAAGATTAATATATTTGACTAAACGTATTTAAGCATTTTATTATTGTTTTTTCAGCGACAATATAAGAGAAAATAGGATTTATAGAGAACGAATGAACAACATTTTTTTAATATTATTGATATTTTATTATATTGTTATTTAAAAATAGATCTACGATTGTCTGCCGCGAGGACGAACGCGGCGTTGAGTTCTGCCACTCAACACGCAATGCCTCCAGAATTCGGCAGAAAGTGGGGAATGGAGTGTCCTAACACTAGGTTCACTCTGCCTACCCTGCTGTGTGCGGGATACAGCGTGAAGCTGATTTATTTGATTTTATTTAAATTTGCAACTGGCAAAACGTTTTACAATCATTGAGTATCGATAATTAATTCGGGAGCCAATTTTGAGAAAGTGCATTGACCGGGTGGATCGTTTTTTCTTTATTTTTAGTTACGAAGCGTACATAATATAACCCTTACTTATGTCTATATGTTACTGCTTTTTTACAATTTTGTTTTGTGCATAGCAGGGTAGACTGAAAGCGTTTGGTATCAAGATACTCCAATCTTTTTTTAACAATACGGAATAAGTAGAGAAAGTCTAGTAATAAAAAAATAGTCTCGTTTTAAAATTATAATTCAATTTTTCCCACATAGCTGACACCGAAGCCGTCGCGTCTGATTCTCAGATGCTGTCCCACTACTGGCGTAGACGGCCTCGTATAAACTTAAGAAATAATACTGTCAAATAATACAAGTAAACCCATATAATTTATATGATATATGAAGTGTTGATCGTTAAATATGAAAACTAAATTATACTTTTATGAAAGTTGGTAAAAAACTTTTAATTACGTATAATATGACAGTAACTAAGTACCCAATATGGAAATTTTTATTATAAGTAGTAGATACTAAGACATTTTGAAAGTGATTAAGTTATGCTTATCTTGTTTTGTTTGACTATAATCGACAGTGTATCTTCGTGGTCTTCGAGCCAGAGATTATAAAAACTTTTTTTTCTTTATTAACTTTTAAATATTTTAAGTAGTCTAAAAAATACATAAATCTAAATATATTTGCCTTTTAGTCAAGTAGATACGTTTAAAGTCGTATTGTTTCTGAATATTACAATAATTAAAAGTAAAGCTAGGATCTAGGCCTTGGCACGTAAGTCATTTAACTTTCAGCGGTATACAGACAGACATACAAGCGATAAAATATTTTTTTATATATAGATTTTTCATTAAATAACGAACTTAAAAGGGCAACAGCCTAAGGTACCATGGAGTACCTTCCGTAATATTTCGGGAGCTAACGGTGGGAAGGAGCATCGACCGAGCAGTCCGACTCGCTTTGAGTTTATTGCGTGACGTGCCGTCCCGAATTTTCTTAACGAAATGTGATCCAGTAAGTTGTTTTCTATTCACTGTTATATATACTTTATTATTATTTAGTATAAACTGGTCATTAAAGTATAATAAATAAGTTATTAAAGTTCTTTGTCAAGTTCTTTTGTTATTTTTTTTTTTCAATTTATTCATATCTGTACATATACGTTTCAGAACGTTTTAATATTTTTTATTCAAATGTTGTTAATGTAATTTTAGTTTAAAATATAAACTAAAACTAAAAAGTATCATCATCTGTGATAAAATATTTCTAATTTATTTACTGTGTAAAAAATATTTAGAATCATATAAAAATTATAGTAATATGAAAAATTAAGAAAATATTTCTAGATACCGTTCATACGTTTTTCCGTTATGATGAAACACATGATGTATTTCAAAAGACCGAACACTTAATATGAACTTTATTTTGTGTCAATTAAGAATGAAATGTCATTAAAATATTTAATCTTAATAATTGAAATTGAATTGTACTTAATTTTTTTTTTATTTTTAGCCTATATTGTATTTATTGAAGAAAATATAAATTTCGACATTATGAGTATTATGTCATACATATAATCCATATCCGATCAGATTTGAAGATACAAGAATAAATTAGTAGAATAAATCATGCTATACGTACCTACTTTGTCTGTGATATGAAAGGAGTATGAAAAAAGAAATATTTAATTATATTAATAGAACGACAGAACCCACCAACATAATAATATACTTTATTTAATATGAATCAGTCGTAAAATCTTGAAAGTTTGAGGTCTATATAACTTTCGCTCATCATTCGTAGAACCATTTCCATTTAATTTTTCCCACTGGGCATGTCGAAATATTTAGCTTTAATTTAGATCTATACTTAACACTTTCGACTTTATCGACTCTATATGTGAAACATCTTTGCTGAAGGCAATTATTCTAATTGGTGTACTAACTTTTGTCTCTTATTATATTTGATTTTAACAAAAAAGTGGTTCTGGATTTAACTCGGATATACTACATTAGATTCATCACTAAGTATGCAGTGTAGTTAATTGATGATTAGTGAAATGTGAAACAGATTCTACGTCTATATCCTAGAATAATATACTAAAATTGTTTTCAAATAAAAATGTTAGTATATTATATCGTTAAAATATAAAAAAATATCTCTTAAAGTTTACGATATTGAAATTAAATGACAAAAGCTTATCAAGTAGTAGTGTATATGGTCACGTGGCATACTTTTAGGCAAAAAATATTTACCTATGTATATTGTAAAACGTGTTTCCACTTGTGACTACATACGTCTTTTAACACTTAAACCTCTTGAAGCTCTCAAGAAATCACCTAAAAAAAATATTGGTGAAAATATTGATTGAGCTTCAACTCAAGTGTATTAAAGTGAATAATCATAATCAGCTTCACGCTGTATCCCGCACACTGCAGGGTAGGCAGAGGGAATCTAGTGTTAATACACTCCGTTCCCCACTATCTGTCGAATTCTGGAGGCATTGCTTGCTGAGTGGCAGAACTCAACGCCGCGCTTAACCTCCACACCAGAGCGAAGAAATAGAAATATAAATTTAAGTAAATATTTCATCTCGTCGAGTCCTCCCCGAGTGGGGATCGAACCCACAACCAATCGGTTTAACAGTCACACTTCGTGCCGCTGCGCCACGACAGGCCTCATAAAGTGAACACAATATTTTAATGTTAGAATCTAAACGAGCAAAGTAGATCGTTTGACCTTCAAATCTGCACATTCTAAACTTTCACTCGCCTTTCACGTTACAGTAAAAGTGATAAACTTTGACAATGGTAATTTCTGAATGCCAATTTCGCTTTCATTTTATGACTAATAGGTACCTATTACGATGTGGTAAGCTGGTATCGGGTTCAAATCTGGACATGAAATATTTTTAATAAATGAACGATATAATAAATAAATAAATAAATCCATGATAAGATAGGGAATAATAAGAATAATGGTACGGTACCTAAACAAATGAATAATTTCAAATTCGTTATGTTCTGTTGCAGTCCTTTTGAAAATTCGATAGCTTTAACTTTAGTACCAGACATACACACAAAATTATAAATATATTGGATGGATAGTAATTTTACTTTTAAACTGTTTTTTTTTACCTTCTCGCTGTATACCGCATGTAGCAATCTGGTAGGCAGAGGGAGCCTAGTTTTGAGACACTCCGCACCCCATTTTCCGTCGACTTCTGGAGGCATTGCGTGTTGTTTGGCAGAATTTAACGCCGCGCTTTACTTCGATACCAGAGCGAAAAAATGATTATATTAAATATTACATTTACTCGAGTGATAATTGAACCCACAACCTGTCGTGTTTACGTAAGTCACATGCTTATATCCCTGCGTCACGACCTCTTAAACGCGCCTGGCCTCTTTAGATTGTTATCTATAATAATCTTCTTAAGTATATGTAAATAAACTGACCATTGGATATATTTGAGAAGAATACAAGAGACAAACTTTTGTACTTATACCTAATAACTTAACAAGAACATATCAAGCAATAGTGGTAGGTATAGGTTTATTTTAAAATGTTATCTGTACGTACATATTTGTTAATACAGTATGCAAATAAAAGCCATCGAAGCCTCTATCAATATTTATAACGCACATTCCCAATATAAGCAAATACTCTTATATACATCTACTGTGAATTTATATTCTTTGATTATAACTTCAGTGAAACAGAAGAAAAAATCTAAGGGTTTTACATTTTTTGTTTATTTTCCGGCATTTAGTAGGGTGGGCTAAAGTAAAAACAATTTTATTTAACTATATTGTTTGTTATAAGTTTATGAACCCGTCGTGGCTCAGTGAATGGCGTTTAGATGTATTCGTGATGATTGAGGATGAGGATTCAATCTCTAATTGAGGGAACAATGATTAATTGAGGGAATATGAATTAATTTTAAGTACTGCTATTCAACACAAAAATCACGGAAATTGGGCGGAAAGTAAGAAACGGAATATATTAACACTGTTTTGTACTTTGCGCGATCATATAATCATTTTTATAATAATTTGAGGCCAGCCGTGGCGTAGTGACATGAAGTGTGACTGTGGGTTCGATCCCCAATCGAGGAGATGAAATATTTACTTAAATTTATATTTCCATTTTTTCGCTCTGGTGTTGAGGCTAAGCGCGGCATTAAGTTCTGCCATTCAACACGCAATGCCTCCAGAATTCGGCAGAAAGTGGGGAAAGGAGTGTCTTAACACTAAGTTCCCTCTGCCTACCCTGCTGTGTGCGGAATACAGCGTGAAGTTGATTTGATTTTATTTAATCATTTTCCATTAACGTTTAACCTTTTACGTAAAATTTGTGGAAATTTATCTATCAAATTTGGCTTGTCGAAATCGCACACATCATACCTATCTACATATTGCTTTCTCTCTCAACTTCACGCTGTATCCCGCATATATGCGAGATCTGCTATAGCAGAGTATGTAGATGGACCCTAGTGCTAGACACTCCGCTCCCCATTTATACCTAAAGCCCATAAGCATTGATTTCTACCATATAACACTATACTTTTGTATGCTCTAATATGTATTATGTGGTTCTCACTCCGTGGCATAAAACATAGGTTTGTAAAATAAACCAAGCAGAAATAGAATTTGATTATTGATAATAAGTTACAGAATATTCCTAACAGTGGGGTTTCCTTAACAGTGTTTGCGCAACGCTTGAGGCAGTCATGTTATTACATAAGAACGATGGGCGACTCACGAAGTGGGTCAATAGATTATGGTCTAAGATCATGTTGAAATTCAAAGTAAGAAACTATTCAAGTTTTCCAACTGGCCCAAATTTTCATTGTGGTTTGAAGTTAGGTGTATACCTAGGTCGATTGGTTAATGTTACCAGAATTACAAAATATTTCAATCAATCATATAAACACTTACTATATTTGAATTTTTTTTACAAGTAGATATGATGTGAATTTTGATAAAAAAATATATCAACATTCGAACTTATTTTGTTGTAGATAAAAAGATGGCGACATCCGTCCTTCAGCCAGAAGAATGCAGACGTGAACACGAACCCTTACCCGACACCCCGAGACTAACAGACGATGAAAGAATTGCCATCCTAGAATCCAAGGAACGGGAAACCGGTGAACTTCCACCGGAGCTTCGAGAGAGAGCCAGATTGGATATTAGAGAGGAACCGGCCATTCGAGATCATGCGCTTGCCCAGATGCGGCACTTCATTGACAAACATCCAGCCATCAAGAAATGCCGGACCGGTAGGTTACCAACTGACCGCGTTGTAGTGTCGAAATAAATATGAACTGGTTAATGTCAATTTAATTTTTTTGTGGGCAATTAAGATTTTTGTTATAAGTCTCAACTGTCTCTTGAACTTTGTTGTTGTTGTAAAATTTCTTTTCTGAAATATATTTCAAAAAAAATGTTTGCATGTAACGATAAACGAATAAACATCAATATTTTCTAATTTATTTAAAGAGTTCGTACACTTATCATAAAATAATGGTGTTCATGAGGAGGCAGGCGCGTGTTCAATTTCTGTTACACAATTATTTTTCATACGCATCTAGAGGTAAAATTTTCTAATAACCATACATTTTAAATATTTATATTATAATCAACAGATGCACCATTCCTGCTTCGTTTCCTTCGCACAAAGAAATACTCCATACCACAAGCGTGTTCAATGCTGGAGAGATATCTAACGATCCGGCAAATGTATCCCCATTGGTTCCAAAAACTTGACCCCCTGGACCCCAAAATAGCTGCAGTTATAGACGCAGGATACTTATTGCCACTACCTAAGAGGGATGCTGAAGGACGGAGAATCGTTTTATCTTGTATGGGTACGGTTTACCTTGATCACTTATTACGCACATATCTAATATTTATTGAGAAAATGTTTGCTCCACAGTAAACGAATGTAAGTGTAGCTTATATATTTAGATTTGACATATTATACATGTTTCTTCTTCATCAAAAAATGGTGTTAGGTTTCACAATACTTAACGAAACACTACGCATCGTGGAAACTATTAATAACCTTATATCCCACAACAAAACTAAATATGGACACAAAAGTATCCGCAATAATATATTTATAAGTATATTTTTTTATTCTATTTAAAATAAATATTACAGGCCGTTTCGACCCCCACGTGTTTGATAGCTGTATTATGGCCCGCGTACACTCAATGATAGTAGAGCTGCTGCTTGACGAGCCTCGTTCCCAACTACTTGGGTACACTCACGTGAACGACGAGGCCGGTATGCAAATGCCACATGTGAGTCTGTGGTCGCTGACTGATGTACGGGTTATGTTGAATTGTATACAGGTATACTATATTTTTGTATGTATTAAAATTTAAATTAGTTTTGGTGGAGCTAAGACGGATCTGGGTTTGTTTGCTATGGATGTGGGTTCTATTTTCAAATTAAAGAACAAAGTTAGGATATTGTTTTTTAAAATGAGAGGCAAATAGATAATGACTTATTATCTAATCACTAAGTCAGTAGTCGCCATATAACAGCTTTGCTGGCAAGCATCGCTCGGCACGCCAAATTGCTATAAATATTTTAAAGTTACACGACCAAACTTTTAAACTTCATAGTGTATTTCGTTGCAATGATGTTTTATATTTTTGGAGTTTAAACTCAGATAGATCTTATATAGATCTTCCAAGCAAAAATCATATTTAATTGCAGACATTCTTATAAGTTTTATACGTTTTCTAAAATATGATTTATACTTACGGAATAAAATTTTAAAAAGGCAAAAAATATTATTAATAACGTTATCTTATTGCAGAATTCCACGCCTATGCGTCATAAGCGCACTCACTTCGTCAACATACCGCACTATGGCGTCAAGTTCTTCGAGTTCGCTGTGTCATTGCTCAGTGATAAGCTCAAGGATCGTGTTATGGTAAAACATTATACACAAATTATATGCAACATATACTTACTAATTATCTTAACATTTCATTAAAAAAAAGTTTTTCTTAATTTATAATTATTTTAATAATCATAAATATTAATCAACATGTTAAGTTCCGCCTTACAATAAGGATTCGCAGGCGCATCAAATCGAAATAGAGTCCATTTTAAATCGGCAAATCAAAATCTTAGTGTTGCCTTTAAATATTATGTTCTCTTTTTTGTTGCCAGATTTATTTAATTTCTTTTTTTCCTAGACATTTGTAAGAGTCAATTTCTTGAATTTATGTGGAAAAAATTTAATAAATTATAAATATATACATGAATGTATTATATTACAACTGTAAATATGTATTTCAGTTCCATCGTACATCGGAAGATCTGACAAAATATGTAGATCCCGCCATATTGCCTAAGGAATATGGCGGTACAGTTCCACTAAAGGACATGATTGATGAACTTAAACGTAAGCTACTGAAGCATAGAGAAGATTTACTTGCACTGGACAATATGTGTATTGATTTGTACGCTCTAGAGAAAAATGATCTTACTCAAGATATTCATTCTACTGCGGGGTCATTCAGGAAATTGGAATTAGACTAGAATACTAGACATAAATTAGATTTTTAAATGTTATATTTTTAATACTCAGGTTAAGATCTTGTACTAATAAAAGTAGAAAAATAAACAATGAAACAATAATTCAATTTACATTTAATAAGGAATTACATTTTTGTGGTAGATCTCATAATTTTGTATAGCGTTTTATCTATCGTTATATAAAAACTGTAGATAAATATTTAAATCGATATATACGAGACATTATTTTTTCTCAATCTGCCTTCCTAATTATAAAATGTATTTCTACTTTGTAACTTTAAATAAATTAGTATGGTAGCGGCAGCCGTCGGTGGAGTCACGTTACCATTCTGATGAGGATATCGTTGTAAATATATATTACGATGATTCCTTATAATTATTTTATTAGCATTTAGCAGTGTGATTTACATGACAACCTGACTGCTGCAAAATTGTATGTTTAATACATTATTCTGCCTTTTGCTTGTTTTCTAAGCAGTTTTAGATGACTTTACAAGAATGGTAATTGTAGGATTCCGTTTTGTGGAATGTTATTATTTTAATAATTATTGTAAATGGTTTTAATAAATAAAAATAAATAAATAAATTAGTAATACAGTTTCTATTTATTTAACCTTCTCCTTCACCTATTAAAAGAATTGCCACATTGATTACAAAGATATTGTTATTGTTACTTAAAAACCGGCTAAGTACGAGTCGGACCGCGTTTTACCTTAAAAAAAATCCACTTACACAGAAGCTAGTTATATGATATTATAGTAATATATATTTGACAAAATTTAAATTCTTACTTATTATAACGTAGTTCATTTAAATGTAAGTTTTATTCTATCAAATAATTACATTATAACTTAATCACATTATATCTTAGTATATATTTTTTACCTAGATTAGAAAATGGAAATGAAAATGGTAATGTTTATTTGTGTGATGAAATAATCATATTTAATTATATGTAAAAAAAAGTCGACTTTCTCATTTTTAACGAAAACCCATAATTAGAATCTAATTAAACTACCCTTGAAGTGTATCCTTTCCAATAAAAAAAGAATAATCGGAATTGGTTGGTGGGATATTGAGTAATTCGTCCATTTGTCACGTATATACTTAATGCAAATTTAAGACTTATATGATTTTGCCTTGGATGCCATTGTCAGGAATGGAACAAATTAAAATGGGACCACACGAGAAGCATTAGCTTTTAAATAAAAAAAATAATCATAAAAATCCCAGTCTAAAGTTCTGAAGTAATAAACAGTATTTTTTAATACTTGAATTGATAACCTCCTCCTTTTACAGAAATCGGTTAAAATTAAATATTTTATAATAAATAAAATACATTAATTATAAGGTTAATCACTTGCTGATAATACATTTCTCTATAAAGAAAAAAAAGACAAGTTAATATAAAATAAATATATTTTTTAGAATATATTAGTATATATTTCTAAGTTTTTGAACGACTAACTACCACAGACTATAGAGTAACCTTGAATATGCGAACTAAGATGTTGCTAACTTCACCGTAGTTTTTCCCGCAGTTTGGCGTCCACCGATTGATAAAAGAATTTTAACACAAATTTTCTATGTATTTAGATCAATAAGAGGATTATTTATCTTAATGATTTGTTTTCTAGTGATGTTTTTATAAAGTTATTATGTTATTTCCGTGATTGCTTTGTTTGGGTTATCCTGCTGTGGTGATTTTTGTAAACATCGGGAACACAGGCCCCACGTCTATGACTTCTTGTACGTATTTTAGCCATTATCGGTATACTTTAACAAAATTTGTATTACGCATGTAAAATTGAGTGTTTATGTATATTTGTATAATGTTAAGCTGTGGCTTAACCTCGAAATGTTGATTTGTTTATTTGAGAAGAAAAACTTAACGTAATCAAATTGTGGTTGGTAAGCCAATACATTGAGTCTTGAAGGGAACCACGAATGCAATTGTGCTGTTCAAAACAAATATATTTTAACCTTCAAAGCTTGATAAAATCTTCATTGAATTATGATTTACCATATACACCTCGTAAATTATGTTATGATTTAATGTCTGTTAAATGTTTATACACACTATGATATTGTCAATACATAAAATGGAAACATCTTATTTTGAAATTCTTTGAGTATCGCTATATTGCTTTGCTGGAGTGTATATTAAAATACTTATTAAATTGTATATAAAATTATTATATTACTAATATATATTGAGTGCATTTATATCTATACAAGCATTTTTTTCTAAAATGCTTATGTATGAAATGGTTACTTGTGATATGAAGTTGCCCAACTATTGTAGATATCTGTTAAATGTAAAACAACAGATTAAGCTCTTCTAAAAATATGGTACAAAACATTTTTTTCACAGTTTTGAATTATATTTGGAACTGTGACCCACTTATTCTTATATGTCAAAAAATACATCTTTTACATATTCTTTCTATAAACAATTCATAATGGTGGAAGCACAATTCTAACAATAAATACTTTTTAGATATTTTCAAAGTTTCAGAATTCAAATTTCTTTAAAGAAAAGTCTAGAAAATATCTAATGGAAGCATTGTATTCTTGTTGCTTGTTATTTCAGTTTAAATAATTCTAATTCAACTTACTAACCTGAATTTTACAGTCACATTAAAGCTACAAAATGTAATGATGATGATTCTTCTGACTGATTGTGATTATGGCAACCAGTTTTACAAATCAATCTCCTATTCATTTCTATGTCCATGTGGTAAAATATAGCTTACATAGCCAATGACTTGTAGATGTCCATGTGCATGTGAGACCATTTGCAAATTATCTAGAATGATATACAACTGGCTGGTTTTTAGTTAAAGACCTTTCCACATGGAGTCGATGCATGTTTTAAGCTGCATGCTGCTCCTCTAACTGCCATGTTGCCAAGTTTTTTTATTCATATGATTCAAAATGTTATCATTTGGTTTGCTATTCTTTGTCCCAACATAACAGAAATATGACTGCATAGTAAAGCTGTTGTTGCATTAAATGTATTTGGTGTATATGAGTATTGGTATAACATCTTGAATCTAAGTGGACTTAAAAATGTAATAATACTTTGTGTAAAATTTTAGCTTATCTAAATTATATTTTAACATTTATAATATTATTTTATATTATATAATATGATTTAACATTATTATAAAAGACTAAACCAATAGAAAAATTTTGTAGCCCATCCTGACTAAATAGGGAAACAGGATGCCAAAAAAAAGTTTAAATTTAGTTTAATGAATTTCAAGCAATGAGCAAGTTTTTAATTTTTTATCAACATGTTTGATCTAGGATGTAAGTGTTGCAAAACTTTAATTTAATTTTTAACATCAGTGTTGCAAAACAGAAAATCATAAACATTATAATTTAATAATGATTTTTTTTAAGGATTTTGCTTTTGCCTACAATATATATTAATATAATATCTATTTTAAATTATATGGAAAACAAATATCCCTAAAGATCATAATTTTTATGTAAACAAGAGTTTTGGCCTTATTTGGACCACCAACCAGGATTTGGTTTACATAACTGTATTGAGCTCTTACAAAAAAAAAAATATTTCTTATATAGGTAGATAATAAGTTCATTTATATTAAGCATCTAAATATGAAAAATTTAAATTGATTTTTTTTAAATTAACAGTTTCTTTGAGAACTTTTTACACATAATAATATTTTAGCTAAATGTTATTGCATTTGAACTATGTATGCAGGTGGTACATTTTAAGTGACATGAATTATGTAAGAGAAAGTAATTTTTAATTCTATTATTGCACATGTTATAAACATATATTGTTCCTGCTGCAAGTATTCACTACTGCACTGGTTATATAATGTTTCAGTATATGAGCCCCTTGAGCTTGCGAGGTATTTTTTGTGGTGCAGATCACATTAGTGACCTCCTGTATTTTGGCCAAGTCATCACTTATCAGTGCTGGGCCGCTGGATTTGCACCTGACAAATCTAGACTACCTTAACTTTTTTAATTTAACAAATAAATACTTTTTTAATAATGCTCAAGTCTGGAGTCCAACAAGTCCTGTATTTGCTTCCACACATTACGCTTAAGACTCACCATTCTCAAACTTTTTGTCTCACTTTGACAACAAATGTCTCTTGATGATGTTGTGTGAAAGTCCTATTTCTATGGGGGTGCTAATTTATACTTATAATAATATAATGCTTTTTTATATTTAGTACAAGCTAGTCACTAAAATATTTAATTGTATTTATAAAGTTACCTACATTAACATAAGAGCTCAAAGTTCTCAATTAAATTAACATATTGTAATCAAGACCAAGATCAAATAAATATCAGAATGTAATTCAATTTATACATATTTGAATCTTATCACAATCTTTAATTGTTTTACATATAAAATTTTTTGGAGTATAATTAATTGGTGATCACTTAATCATTTGATAATTGAGAAGTACATGCCTTGGAATGTTAATCTGCTGGTTTTTTTACATTACAAATGATAACAATGATTTTGCTTTGTCAGATGTTGTAGAAATCTTGTTTCTGGCAAGATCAAGTTGTGTTTAATTTAAGTTGTTGTTGTGTGCAATTAACTTTTTTTATGAATATTTTGTTTATATTGCCTGCAGTAGTTCTAAAAAAATCTGTATTGATAATTATATAAAAATATAAAGATAAGAGATAAATATCTGTGTACCGAAGATTAATCCTGCACTTGCAGGTACTAGGCCCATAGGCGTTCCATGTAACCAAGATCTTATGTTGAAACATTTCATGTTTACATTTTGCCAAAGTTTAAGTTTAATTATAAATGTTTGAAATTATATTATTATATATATTATTTAATATATTTATATTCTAAACTAAACAAATCTGTTTAGATTGGCAGCATGGCGGAAATAGTGTACCCGCAAGGCTGCCGCCCAATCACCGATGACCTTGGACCAGACGAACTCGTTCGAAGACTTAAGGTACAATTAAGGAATTACATAATTCAATTTTTCTTGTATCTTCGCTTTATTTTGCGTTCTTGTGTTTTCGTGTATCACGCTCATGGAGCACATGGGCAGAGGGAACCCGGGAACCTCGTGTTAAAACACTTCCGTTCCCCAATTTTTGCCGAATTCTGCAGACATTGCGTACTTAGTGGTGAACTCAATGTCGCGCTGTCTCGTCATCAGAAGCCAGCAAAGAAAGGAAAACATAAAATAATTAATTTCTTTGAGTGGGAATCGACACCACAATCTCGTTACTGGCCTCTCAATAAAATATTGGCCAAATAAATTTAATACAATGAAATGAATGTTCTCTTTCCTTCAATATGCAGGAGAAATTAAATTTGCCAAATTGTAACAGAATCCACAACTATCGCGTGCACAGTTTGAAATTTCTCAACTGCTCCACAGACGTCCCACAATGACGTGACCCAAAATGTATTGTGTAATATAATCACACGGCAGGTGTGTTTTTACTCTGCGGATATGGCTGACACGTAATGTTTTATACATATAAAATTTGATATTGGCATTGTATTTTCAAATAATTAGATTAACTTCCAAGTAGGAAAGTCGATGGTGATCTAAATTGAATCTATCGCTATTTGAAGTTGCCTACACTAGTCTTTTTTTATTTATTTCATTCTAATGCCGTATTTCTTTTTATTAATCATATTTTATAAAATGTTCCAATCGTTTATAGATGATATAGGTCAGGTCTATTATTGGATTTCTAAATACAGATGTTGTTTATTATAATTTAAATTGCATTTTTTTTCGAATATGTTTCTCGTGAATGAGCTTTTTCTTGTGAGGCTAATAAAACCTTTATTTAAAGTCACATTAGTGCCGTATGTCTTCCTTCTTCCCCGTGGCATTAATCTCGGTCATTGTCAAGGTCTGCCTTCCTGCTCAACCTACTCCACTTTACACGGTCTGTAACGCCCTTGGAGTTTAGACCATTGGCTCTCAAGTCCTGCATCACAACATCCACCCAACGCCAACGCTTCTGGAGAGAAAGCGCCCGGAAGGTCTTACTCCAGGTACAGACATAACAAGTCACTTGCATTTGACATAGTTCCTAGTCCGGCGCGCAATTTGGCCATTTCAGACGACGCTCTTGGAGCTTATCCGCTACGTCGCGGACTACAGGACTACAATGAATGATGTGTTACGTATGGAGTCAGGCCATTTACGCGGTTTTCGACACATTTAGTTTAAGACCGTTCTCAAGCGTACCCTTCCAGAGCTTCACTTTACGCTCCAGCATCAGTCAGTTATCCTCAAACGAGTTCTAAGAAACGCCAAGAACTTGCGTGCCCGCTCCAATGATTGCCGACTGAGTTTCTCAAGCATCCTGAGCAGTCTCGGTGTTAGCCGAGAGATTTTGACTTTTCACCTCTGCCAAAAAATCGATCTGCATCGGTCCATACAACAATCTCCACCTGATCCAAGTCCTGCGTTTCTCGACTACTTTGTTCTTCGGAGTGACGTTAAACTCCATGACAAGGAGACGGTGTTGGGTCGTCAGGTTTTCGCCTGGAATGACTTTGCAGTTAGTTACTGCCTATATGACGCCTTCGGTCAACAAGTAATCAATTTGGGTTAAGTGGGACCAGCTTCTACCCGTTATAACGTGCTGAAGATTCTTTTGGAAAAACTTATAACTTGTATTGTGAAGAGCGTGTCCAAAATCTCTCTTATCACGTTCATACATTTCTGTAGCCCTACCGACGTCTCCGTTCGGGTGTTCTCTAACTAAGATTACTTTGGTAGACGATATAGCAAGTACAACCTCTTCACACTTCTCCCAGAATTATTGGTTTTCAGCCGCGCTACAACCCATCTGGAGAGGATAGGCACTGATTAATTTTGTGGTAACGTCCTTAATCAACAACCAACCTCTACTCGCATCAATTGGTCGCAGCAACGGACAACTTCAGGCAGACCATTCTGGAGCTCTTCAGAAAGCATTACCGCAACATTCAGTGCATATAAGCTGGTAAACCTGTCCGATGTTACGGAATTTATTGCCCTTCCTGCGAATTTTCTGGATTTCACTTTGAATCCGTACCCGTACCTGACACGGTAGCCCTTGTCCGCTGGTCGCAGCCATACACAGTCTCATCTGGTTCCATCATATTGGCGAATGGCTATTTTTAAATGGAGCGTCTGATATCTGACCTCCAAAACTTTTTAATGGAGAAAAACTTAGTAGTATAGAACACCACTTTTATGTCAAGGCACCCTTTGGATGAAGTGTCATCAGTCATCATCAGTGACGTGTGCATGTGAAGTTCATTATGTATTTTTTAAAATACTTATAATAAAGAGACATGAAACTATATAACTGAAACTATAAAATAAAATTAGTCCAATTATTGTATAATAATAAAAGAAAATAATTGTTTAAAGGAAGCCACTTTTTATCTACTTTTGCGGCATTCTTAGTCACGGTGAGACTACCCCGGTACATTTCAATTGCATATGGCTATTAGAATTATGAACTTAATTCAAAACTTTGTGCATTTTTTACTTTTTTCTACGTTATCTCTAATAAATTATTATTTCTCACAGTCAGAGAAGGCGTTGTTGCTTACTGGAACTAATTTAGTAAAAATGATAGCAAGGCTATATATTGAAATAGCTGATTGCATGTTTGATTATTTTAATTATTTATTCTATGTTTTAAAGTAACCTACCAACCTCGCCAATAAGGCTACGTTCAGATGACTAGCGTTCAACGCGCGCTGAACGTGCGCTAAATTTTTGTATAGTGTTCACATGACACGCGCTTGTCAGGCGTTGAACGCGCGTTGTCGCGGCCGCCATAGATTTCAGTAGAGTTCTACATTTGATGGAGATGGACGTAAAAACAGTTTTAGCGGTGATTTTATACCGACGGCTGAACCAACGCGACAGAAGATGGAAATATTGGGTCCACCCAATTTCCACACGATTTCTGAACGAACTGATCCCTTAAAATGCATATATCCGCGTCGAAAGCGCGCGTTCAACTGAACGGAAACATAGAAAATCAATGATCTCAAAGCGCGCGTTGACGCGCGCTTACAACAGACGAGCGCTAGCGCAGCGTCAACGCGCGCTTTATTAAAACGCGCGTTAGCATGTGTACGGCCTGAATAAAAAGAATGTAGTTGTAAACGCGCGTTATCGAAACGCGCGTTGAACGCTTGTCATCTGAACGTAGCCTAAGAATAAATTTTAATGATAACAATAAAAAAAGAAGCAGACTGATTAGTTTTTACTTTTTGCCTATATGGGTGGCCCATCAAGAAACTTAAATTTAATAATATTGTTTTTATTTATTATTTTTATTTATACATAAATAGTATTTTTAAAATAGCTAAGGAAGTGGCATAAAAATTATGGCCGACAGTTTTTTAACAAGGATTCACGACAAAAGAACATATGGTTGACCCATTTTTATTATCTTGTGTTCAATGCACAATGCAGAAAGCAGGGAATATTTTATTTTTAGACCGAGATTTTTTGCTTATTATATATCCTATAATTGAACTTTAATTATGTATAATAAATATTTAGTTTTTTATAAATATTTATATTTTGAGGAGTTTTTAAATTATTGTGAGTTTTAATGGATTCACAAAATGTATATATTATAAACGTATTCAATACAAACACGTAACGTTTTAAGTAATTAAATCTTAAGAAAATTAACATGCGCTCGCATCCTTGCACTGACAGCTGACTTTACGTTAACATTTAAATTATAGCTCGCGAGGGTTAAGCTGAGCTTTGCATTTGTGTGTGTTTCATAAAAAGTAGAGCCAGAAAAAAAACTCTTAAAAATTAAGTATATTCCATTCAATTCTTCGACGACGACGACGAAGGCCAGTCGTGGCGCAGCGGCACGAAGTGTGACTGTATAACCGACTGGTTGTGGGTTCGATCCCCACTCGAAGAGATGAAATATTTACTTAAATTTTCGCTCTGGTGTCGAGGCTAAGCGCGGCGTTGAGATCAACTCAACACGCAATGCCTCCAGAATTCGGCAGAAAGTGAAGAACGGAGTGTCTTAACACTAGGTTGCCTCTGCCTACCCTGCTGTGTGCGGGATACGGCGTGAAGCTAAAAAAAAAATCTTCGACACTAGAGATCCCTTCCTCATAAAATAACTTGTCTGTGTCGTTTGAGTAAATAAATCGTTCCGTTATATCATGAACAATAGCGTTTCGTCCACGATTTTTATTTTATTTTATTTTCTGCTCAGTGACATTATTTTTCCTATTGTGATAACGTCAACTTTATCTATCAATTTTTAACCGACTTTCAAAAAGGAGGTTCTCAATTCGTCGGAATCTTTTTTTTTTAGTATTGGTCGGCGATTATTCGGAGACGCCTGTACCGATTTGGATAATTCTTTTTTTGTTTGAAAGGGTATATCTCACGGGTGATCCCATAGTGACCATGTCAACATCTGATGATGGGATCCTGGAGAAATCGAGGGAACTTTTTAAATTTTATAGGCACAATTACAAGGATTTTAATATTTTTTGTAAAGACTCGTGTGTTTGCTTCCGGAAATCACAATTTGATGACGTGTAACTGATGATGAAGACTAGATGGTTTAAGTAGTTGTACTACTTTTACTGTAATAGTTACAAGGAAAAACATTGTTAAAAGTTTTCACCAGAAATGAAATTCCTCATTCGTTGCATTTTATTTAACCAACATCAAAAAAGAAGATGTTCTCATTTTCAACCGACTTTAAAAAAGGGAAAGGTTCTCAATTCGCCCGAATATTTTTTTTGTATGTTCTTGTCAATATGTCCAATTAAGATTGGAGCTACTATGTAATAGTACAACCACTATGTACTCGGTCGACATGCAGCTTTTTTAGGTCTACCCATCACTTAAAATCAATTATTTTTTAACAAAAAACAAACCGACGTCAAACAAACTAAAAAGTATAAAATAAATTTAATTAACAAAAGCATTTTAAAAGCAATAGCACTTTGTTTTTGTAAAAAAATATTAAAGAAAAAATTTATAATTTGGAAGTCGGTGTCAAGCTAATGCCACAACAACCTTACTATAATATCAAATTACTAATCCTGTCCAATTGACATTAGGTTATAATTTTTTTTATTTTAAGAAAGAATTGTTAGAGTTATATTTTTTTTTAGAATTTTTTTAGAAAATATGTCATTTATAATTTGCCATTTTTTTTTATTTTGTAAAGTGTTATTCGACACTTAAGAAAGAAAAAACCGTCCAGGTCGGTTTCCAAGAGGCGCAGGTTCAAGTCCCGCTACGTTAAAATTTTTATACGTTTTCTAAATAAGTATATAATTTGCTAATTCTTAAGTAAGAACTCTGATTGCTAAGCTTAGAAATGGGAGCCTGCGACCAATGTAAACAAAATATAACACAAAATCACAAGTGATTTTTTGTGTAAATTTTATAAATTATTTAAAACCATGAAAATTGTAATTCATTGAATTTGTATTTGAAAACCACGATTGAGGCCAGTCGTGGCGCAAGGGCACAAAGCGCTCTGGTGTTTAGACAAAGTGCGGCATTAAGTTCTGCCACTCAACACGCAATGCCTCCAGAATTCGACGGAAAGTGGGAAACGGAGTGTCTTAACACTAAGTAAGGTTACAGCGTGCAGCTTTACGGTTAATTAATTATTTTTTTAAAGTTTTTTCAAGTTCAGTTAAAACCATCCCACTGACTCGCATTTCATATAGGAATCGAGCCTATCTTATGACGTAATATATTTAGTTTAAGAATAGGACAAACGTAATATAAAATCACTCGTACATTATTATACATAATAACTATATAGATATAGTCAATATCGTTAAAATTGAATACTTCAGTTGATATTATGTAAAGAAGAATGTTCAAAGGAATTTTGCAAAATAAATTATCGCAATCATGTCTTTTTTTATACTAAGTGACACGTGAACAGTTACTTTGTTTCTCACTTAATAATATCGATTAATCATAATATTCAGGTTTGTTTATGATATTCGGAACTAGATGCCATGCTGCAGCCCACTGCATTCACGTTCCAACTCGATCGGCCGTGAACATGATGGTTGTGGGTTCGATCTCCGCTCGAAGTAATAAATCGTTTTTTTTTCCAAACTTACAAGTTTTGTCTTACAAGACAAAACGTGACTTTGAGTTCTGCCATATATCACGTAATGTTTCGAAAATTTGGACAGTGAGGAACGTTAACTTAACACTGGGTGATGACTACTTTATGACTACCCTAGTAGGGTATATAGAAAAAAGCGTGAGATGGCAGAAAATATTTTAATGTAATAACGACACTTTAAATATATTTAGTAATAAGCAAAAGCAGTTTATAAGAAGCTTACCGTAATCGAATAAACAATGCACACTAGTGTAGAATACTTGGAAAAACGGTAGTTTATTTTTACCTTAGCTATATTATATATATGATATAATCGATGTACCTTACTATATTCTAAAATCCCCGTTTCGAAAGCGAAAGAGAAATGAGAGGGAAATGCATAGGCGGAATGGAGCCCTTTTAAAAAAAATAAGTTTACATTTCCACCAAATAAGAGTTTTCATACAACTGAGCGAGTTCTGCTCTGTCTCTTTGCGCGGTCCTTCCCACCAATAAACAGTCATTGGTGGAAATACAAGCATAAGCTCATGCGAATTTTAGTGATTGTGCTTTAGAAACCAGGCTTCATACCTACAATTCGACAGATTTTTTACATTTAATTTGCACCTAACATTATAAAGCTGAAATAGAGTTTGTTTGGTTGAACACGGTAATCCTGGAACTAAACACTGTAATGATTTTTATGTAACGCGCCGTACTTGCGAGCTGCGGTACAGCGATCGTTGTAGGTTCAAATATTACTGAAAGGATAGAAGGAAGGGGAGGGCTCCCCTTCCTTCTATCCGATTTAACAAAATACAAGTGGTCTTCAAACCACGAAATGGTTTTTTATGTATAATGAATAAAACTTTCTTTGCCAAGGCAAAGCACGATGTTAATTTTCGCCACTCAACACGCAATGTCTCAAAAAATCTCCAATAAATGGAGAATGGAGTGCCTTGACACTAGGTTCCAAACTGTTCCAAATAGTTATGATAATAATTTCTTATCACAGTTATTAACATTTTTTAATAATCGAACTCAATAGATATGTAATGTGATATTTAAAACGCGAGTCTCGCTAGTAAAACCTCATTTATAATTTATTTGTTACCACTGCAATTAGCGTTTAATTAACATTAAAAAGCAATTACTGGGAAAATGTATTTCGAGTTATTATATAGTAGGTAGGTGCTTTATTGCATTGTGCGCATATAGCAAGTTCTTTGAATACTGCCCGAGTGCTCTAGCTATTAAAGCGAGACGTATGTATGTGCAGATTGAAAATACAGATATATCTTATTTTTAACATTTCTACAGTGTTGTTCCACACTTGGGAAAGAAAAATACTTTATTAGAAAACGTTTAAAATCGCGCCTCCTGGTCGTTTTCCAGGAGGCGCGGGTTCGAGTACCCGCTACATCTAAATAAGTATAGGTATATCTTAATTGATTAGAACGTTTGGTGTTGTCCAAGAGATGTGGATTCAAATGCTCCGAATATTTATGCAAAAAATATAGATTTATGTTTTTAACATTCAAATATATTTTTTGTATATTTGTCTACAATTTTTTTGACTTATCTAGTTCAATCTGTATTCATTACTCATCTTTTAGAATTCAATATATTTCGTTTTTTTACAGCTTTTACCAGAATATTTCATTTTCCATAAACGTTACATATTTAATTTACTTCATAAAGAATTTTCAATAAGTATAGATTAAATGTCGCATTTTTATCCTTTGTAGGTGCTCGCTTTCAAAGGAAATTGTGAAAGCTCCCCGCTCTTTAATAAGTTCTGACTTACAGGAATTTTGCTGTTCTATTTCTTTTACAATAGCTACCTACGTTTATTTTTTATCTAGAAGCTATGAATTTTTTAAGTTTTTTTCATTCTTGCGACGTAATATTTTTTGATTGTATTGCAACGTGAATATATGCGGTTTTAAAAACTCTTTGATTGTTTTATATAAACATTTCTTAAAAGTATGTATATATGTACAAAAAAATTAAATACCTGTGCTTAAGTTGATAGTAACTACACTCACTAATATCATTATGAATACAACTTTGAAATTAAAAGTATTAAAGAGTTCTCCTGTGTTTGCCTCAAGAGTGGTGAGTTTGAGAAAAAAAATTCACAATCGGGTTCTGCGGCTTCCAACCCTACCGTAAAAACTGGCTGCTGAGTTCAACACTTTCAAGTCTCTTGTGTGGAAAACCCTTGGTCTTCTTTGTTTACATCATTTTAATTTGGCCGTTTAATAGTTCAGTATAAAATCACATTATTTCCTCCATTGCAGGTATACTAACATATTCTCGTTTAGCTAAATTTAAATTTAATATATTTTTAACATTTTCAATTTATTTAACAGCGATGTGTGACTTTGTTTATATTTTTACGTCTTGACATATGTCACTTATGTCTTGTGTCAGTTGTGTTAACTGATTTGATTTGATTTCTTGATTAATGGTAGTGTTAACTGTCTACTATTAATACTTTTTACGTTCCGTTTTGTGTTATTTTTCCTTCTTGTATAATAAATAGGTAACTTTTAATTTGTCTTATTCTGTAATTTTAAGATTAGTGTAATATTGTATTTAAATCAACTTTTGCAGATGAATTTTGTTGTAATTTTTTAATACTATATTTTTAAATATGTATGTGTATATATGTATATATTTTAGCTTATAGTTTTTTATTTCTTCTTTATATATTTATTTTATTTATATATTTTATTTTAGCGAGAAGAATGCAATAGAGATCTGAATGGCTGTTGTGGGAGGCCCAAGGAGGCTTTAGACCTGGAATAGGGTGTATGGATCAGATCTTTTCCCTCCGCATGATCACGGAAAAAAATTAGCTATTAACCAAAAAGTTTTCTGTGCTTTTGTGGACTTGAAAAAGGCGTTTGACAGAGTTGTAAGAGCGAAATACTTATTTAGAAAACGTATAAAAATTTGAACGTAGCGGGACTCGAACCCGCGCCTCCTGGTCGGTTTCCAAGAGGCGCGGGTTCGAGTCCCGCTACGTTCAAATTTTTATAGGTTTTCTAAATAAGTATTTTGCTTTCCTAAGTGTGGATGTGGGCACTTTAAGTGGACACTTTAAAAAAAATGTTCCAAAATTGTAAGAGCGAAATTGTGGGAGACACTACCCCGGTATAATGTGAGCGGATCCTTGCTGCAGGCTGTAAAGTCTCTTTACAGAGATCACTCAGCCTGCGTACGAGTAGGAGCTGGCATGTCAGCTTGGTTGTTAAGGTAGAGTTGACCTTGCGTCATACAAATGTACTGGTTGGTGTCTTGTACTCACCAAATGACCAAGTCAATTATTTCAGGACTCTGGATAGAATTCTTGAGAACCTTTGGCTACAATATGATTATGTAATTTGCATGGGCGATTTAAACGTAATTATAAATGAACTCATTTGTTAAAAAAAACTAATTAAGTCGTTTAATTTACATCTTTTACACTTATTATTATATATCATTTGTATTTGTAAATATAGTGTATATATGTATAAGATATGTATATTTGTATATGTATCTTTTTATATATTTGGATATTATGTTTCCCCTTTATTGTATTTTTTTTTATTTCATTATTTATTTTTCTTTTTATCGATAACTGCACTGTACTCTCTTTCCGTTGTTTGACACACATCCACATCCATTGTTTGGCTGGAAGAGATTTCTTTTAGAAATAAGCCTACCTTTGCTAATTAACCTTTTAATTTTGCGTTTCTTATATGTTTTAAGTGCAACAAAAAATATAGAACATATCTAGTTTATAAAGAGAATGAGTGCAGAATGCTAATATTTTTTAAATAATGCATAAGAGAAACTTAAATTAAAAAAATAATATAAAACACAGTAGCATATATTTTATAATATATACACTTTGCATTTCACGTTGCCATGGTAACGCGTATAAAACGCGCCAACGGGTCCTCTAGTATGTAGATATAGATAGCTGATTTGACTTTTCAATTTTAACATTTTAAAACCGGCTACTACCAACAATTTTGTCCAATATGTTACTGGCATACGGAGATTTACATAAAACAAATATGGTTTATACTTTATCATGTTAAAAAAAAAATACTTAAAATTTATGTATATAAAAAAATCTTTTCTCAGTTGTTATTTATTCCATTTGACGGTTTGAGATGTATAGGTATTGTTATGTGGACAAAGTAATGCATGACATACCGATTTCAAAGCAAATTATAATAATGTTGTTATGTAATTATTTTATAAGTGCTTCTTTTTAATATACATAGACGTAAGAAACGAAATATAAATATAAAAATATAACTAACTAAAAACCCTAAGTTCTAAATTGGAAAAAAAAAATTATCATTTGATTTTGCACTATACTTTCTAAATATTATGTAATTTTTAGTTTGCAATTAACATGTTAAGTTTCTAACTCTTTTTCATATTCTATGTTTAGGCCTTAGCACACACGCTCCAAGGTCTTGGCCAGGATGAGGGCATGTACCAACAGTACATTCCTCTCGCCCTGCATCTGGCGGATGAGTTCTTCCTCACCCACCCTTCGCGTGATGTTCAGCTGCTCATCGCGTGTTGTATTGCTGATGTACTCAGGGTGTATGCTCCTGAAGCACCTTATAAGGATCAAGAACAGGTATGGTTTGTTTTTAACGTATTTCATTTTCATATGTAATTTGAGGCCGTCGGGACGCAGTGGAACAAACGTGTCTGTGTAGTAAACGCGACGGTTGTGGGTTCGATTCTCACTTGGAGGAATGAATTACTTTATTTTAACCGACTTCTGTAAGAAAGAGAGGTTATCAATTCGACTATATTTTTTTAAATTTGTTACCTTAGAACTTTTGACTGGGTAAACTGATTTTGATGACTCTTTTTTGTAATTAAAAGCTAGCTGTTGTGAGTGAGTTTCCCTAGTGGTCCCGTTTTAAGTTGGTCCGTTTCTGACAAATGGTATATGTGAGAAAATGACATGAGTTTTAAATTTACATTGGGTATGTGCACGACAAACGGACGTATAACTCAATATCACGTCAAGAGATTCCGATGATTCTTTATTGGAAAAAATATAATTATACTGAAATAGTTACGAGGAAAAACATTGTTAAAATTGGCGAACCACGTTTTACTTTTCGTCAGGAGTGAGATTCCTCATCATTGCATTTCTTTTCAACCAATCTCAGAAAAAGAGTGTGTTCTCATTTTCAACCAACTTCAAAAAAGGAAGAGGTTCCCAATTTGTCCAAATATATTTTTATGTATGTTCTTATCAATATGCCAAAATGTTATTTTGCACAAAATAATACTATAATTAAGATTGAAGTTTTAATAGTACAACTACTACACTACCTACTTGTTACGCATTTTACGTTGGTATAACGCATTTATATGCAAGATAAAATATAATACAATGTTGTATCGTTATTATTAGTTAGAAAATTGAAAAGCATAATAACAGAGTAACTACCTACATGATTTCTCAATATTGCCTTTCCAACTGATGTATATTACAAACAGTTTTTGTTTTTTTTATTTAATTTTTATTTACTTATTCCTCTATGTCTTTGTCTGAATGCTATAGATTCTCAGAATTGGTAGGGAGAAATTAGTGTACTTCGCATTCTACCGGAATTTGAGATATTGCGTGAAGTGGCGGAACTAAGTGCCGAATGTTGTCGTCCCAAGGGAAACGAAAACAAGTCAGTCCCTCGTATGGGGATCAAATCCACAACCATCGCGCAGCTACGCCAGACTCAATTACAGTTATTTATGTTTTATTACATTAGACCGTAGTTTTTTGTAACTAGCGGCCCACTCGCGGCTTCGCCCCCATACCACCTATAATTATTTTATTATGCTGTATTTGTCAAAAGATAGATTATATGAATTTACACTTTCAAACATTTTTCATAACTTTGAGAAAGTACAACCACTATGTGGCTGTTTGCGAGGACGAAATTGAGCGCCCAATTCTCGTAAAGTATACGACCAAATTAATTGCTATAAAAGACAAAGCTTATCTTCATAAAATTTTCTTGATGATGGAATAACTTTTGCTCGTAAGTTTCAATATCTTTGTCAAATAGAAAACGTTGAAATATCGCCTTGCAACTTTCAATATTGTTTTTGTCACAAAATGCCTTATTGTGACTTATCTATAAGAGATAGATGTAAGTTGTCGCGGACTTTATTTTAGAACTAATAAAATTGAATGTTTTTGCAATACATTGTACTTAATATATTTAACTTTTTGTGCAGCGCAAGCGGTTAAAGTAATACGATGGCGCTCCTAATTAATGTTATTTAATTATTTAAGAGTAACTAAAAATTAAACCGTAATGTTATATATCCTATAACATTTCTGAGGAATGTAACTTTCATACAAAACAAAAAAGTAAATCCGACCTGTAGTTCCAGAGATCTTAGCGTTTAAATAAACAAACAAACTCTTCCTCTTTATTATATTGGTATACATCGTAATACTAGAAATAACTTTTTTGTCTAAACAGCCTTGCCATTTTTTATTTTATCACTTAATTGTTATGTAATAAAACTAACAAATTGCGAAAATACTTTTGTACGAGTATGTAGTTATACTGAAGTTTTTTTTTTCTACAACTTATTTATTATTTTTATATACTTACACGTTCAGAATGACCTCGAAGTTGGAGGTCTTTTTTGTTTTTTATTAATTTTAATTTAATAAAACAAACATTTTATTCTAGGTAAAGACGATATTTTTGTTCCTTATCAACCAACTGCAAGGTCTCAGAGACCCGAAGGACCCGGCGTTCAAGCGGTATTTCTACCTATTGGAAAACTTGGCCTATGTGAAGTCGTTCAATATGTGCTTCGAACTTGAGGACTGTCAAGAGATCTTCTGTGCACTGTTCTCTTTGATGTTCAAGATTGTCAAGTAAGTAATATATGAACATTTATTATGTGTTTCTTGTTATTTTGCAATATAACATATAATAACCCGTTTTTATTTATTTCATTGAGGCCAGTCGTGGCGCATGGATCCAAGTGTGTCACAGTAAACACGACAGGTTGTGAGTTCAATTCCGACTCAAGAAAATTAAATATTTAATATTTTCATTTCATCGTTCTGGTGGCAAAACGTCAAGTTCCGCCATTAAACGAGCAGTGTCTGCAGAATTCTGTAGAAAATGGGGAACGGAGTGTCTTAACACTATGCTCCCTCTCGCTACCCTGCTACATTACATGTGATACACGGTAAAGCTTCAAGTAAAAGAAAAAAAAATACGCTTGCATTTGTGATCAGAACAATAAATTACGTTACTAAATTGGTCTTTAAGATTAGATCGTACTTACAAGAAATTTCACTAACCATTTAACAGAAAAAAATATATATTATTATACCTACGTTTTTGTTCTCCCATTGTATCTCCCAATAGACCTGGAAACTTAGCGTTAAGATATTCCCTTCTCATTAACACACTTCTCAAGTTTCTCATAATCCGCCGAATTCTGGAGCCATTGTGTGTTAAGTGATGGAATTAAACGTCGCGCTTTGCTTCGGTACCGGAGCGAGAAGGTAATCGAACCCATAACCTGTCGCGTTTACAGTAGCACGCTTGTGTCTCTGCGTCACGACTGGGCTCTATTCTACTTACGTATATAATTATATATCAGCTTCACGCTGTATTCCGCACACAGCAGGGTAGGCAGAGGGAACCTAGTGTTAAGACACTCCGTTCCCCACTTTCTGCCGAGTTCTGGAGGCATAGCGTGTTGAGTGGCAGAACTCGACACCAGAGCGAAGAAATGGAAATATAAATTTAAGTAAATATTTCATCTCCTCGAGTGGGGATCGAACCCACAACCAGTCAGTTTTACAGGCATACCTCGTGCCGCTGCACCACGACTGGCCTCATCTCTATATATAATAAGACAGTAAAAATATTTTGTCTGTACATTTAGTAATTTTGACTGAAATGGATAGAGGGACACTTAAAAAGACTAATAGAAAGCAAAAAGATTTTTTTTGAATTTCTTGTCTGTCTGTCTGTCTGTCTGTCTGTCTGTCTGTCTGTCGACATATTGTTGTCCGCATTTTTCTCTGAAACTACTGAACCGATTTACTTGAAAATTTCACCAATTGCTTTGTTTTAACTCAATTTAGGTTCTAAAGTTTGGTTCATCAAAATCGGTTCATTAAAAAAAAAGTTATCGTCATTTGAATGAACTCAAGGCATTAGCTTGCCAGCGAATGTTATATAAAAATCGCGTCTTGATTATATGACTGTTGATAAAAATATATATTTTTGAAGCACTATTATACAATATTTTATACAATAAAGTAAACAATGCCAGTCGTGGCGCAGCGGCAAGAAGTGTGACTGTAAAACCAACTGGTTGTGGGTTCGATCCCCACTCGAGGAGATGAAATATTAACTTAAATTTATATTTCCATTTCTTCGTTCTGGTGGCGAGGTTAAGCGCGGCGTTGAGTTCTGCCACTCAACAAGCAATGCCTCCAGAATTCGGCAGAAAGTGGGGAACGGAGTGCCTTAACACTAGGTTCCCTCTGCCTACCCTGCTATGTGCGGGATACAGCGTGAAGCTGATTTATTTATTTTAAGTCAACAAAATTGAATTGTTAGTAGAGATGATTACCTTCATAAATCGTAACAGTAAAGTTTAAATCGTAATTAATTCAACACAGAGATAAAGAACGATTTGATCTTCAAAGAAATATCAAGTAAATACATAGATTTTTTGGTTCGTTCGTTTGTTTGAAATAAATCTATATAAAAATGCCTAAAAACATCCTTTCTACGTGTACTCTGTAATAACTACATATTTACCAATTATTCATTTATCTAATAATATGCAAACAGGAGTTAATATGCAAACATTACAGTTATTTTACAAAGAATATTATGAATCCTTAACCAAATTAATAATTTTACATTTAAGACTGTTTCTGAAGCAGTACAATTATTAAGTGACATCAGCACATTTAACAGAGCTTTAAAAAACATAACATAGGTAAAAAGAACGTAATGTTACAAATATATATATATGTATATCTCTATATATAATAAGACAGTAAAAATATTTTGTCTGTACATTTAGTAATTTTGACTGAAATGGATAGAGGGACACGCGCAGCGGCAAGAAGTGTGACTGTAAAACCAACTGGTTGTGGGTTCGATCCCCACTCGAGGAGATGAAATATTAACTTAAATTTATATTTCCATTTCTTCGTTCTGGTGGCGAGGTTAAGCGCGGCGTTGAGTTCTGCCACTCAACAAGCAATGCCTCCAGAATTCGGCAGAAAGTGGGGAACGGAGTGCCTTAACACTAGGTTCCCTCTGCCTACCCTGCTATGTGCGGGATACAGCGTGAAGCTGATTTATTTATTTTAAGTCAACAAAATTGAATTGTTAGTAGAGATGATTACCTTCATAAATCGTAACAGTAAAGTTTAAATCGTAATTAATTCAACACAGAGATAAAGAACGATTTGATCTTCAAAGAAATATCAAGTAAATACATAGATTTTTTGGTTCGTTCGTTCGTTTGAAATTAATCTATATAAAAATGCCTAAAAACATCCTTTCTACGTGTACTCTGTAATAACTACATATTTACCAATTATTCATTTATCTAATAATATGCAAACAGGAGTTAATATGCAAACATTACAGTTATTTTACAAAGAATATTATGAATCCTTAACCAAATTAATAATTTTACATTTAAGACTGTTTCTGAAGCAGTACAATTATTAAGTGACATCAGCACATTTAACAGAGCTTTAAAAAACATAACATAGGTAAAAAGAACGTAATGTTACAAATATATATATATGTATATCTCTATATATAATAAGACAGTAAAAATATTTTGTCTGTACATTTAGTAATTTTGACTGAAATGGATAGAGGGACACTTAAAAAGACTAATAGAAAGCAAAAAGATTTTTTTGAATTTCTTGTCTGTCTGTCTGTCTGTCTGTCTGTCTGTCTGTCTGTCTGTCTGTCTGTCGACATATTGTTGTCCGCATTTTTCTCTGAAACTACTGAACCGATTTACTTGAAAATTTCACCAATTGCTTTGTTTTAACTCAATTTAGGTTCTAAAGTTTGGTTCATCAAAATCGGTTCATTAAAAAAAAAAGTTATCGTCATTTGAATGAACTCAAGGCATTAGCTTGCCAGCGAATGTTATATAAAAATCGCGTCTTGATTATATGACTGTTGATAAAAATATATATTTTTGAAGCACTATTATACAATATTTTATACAATAAAGTAAACAATGCCAGTCGTGGCGCAGCGGCAAGAAGTGTGACTGTAAAACCAACTGGTTGTGGGTTCGATCCCCACTCGAGGAGATGAAATATTAACTTAAATTTATATTTCCATTTCTTCGTTCTGGTGGCGAGGTTAAGCGCGGCGTTGAGTTCTGCCACTCAACAAGCAATGCCTCCAGAATTCGGCAGAAAGTGGGGAACGGAGTGCCTTAACACTAGGTTCCCTCTGCCTACCCTGCTATGTGCGGGATACAGCGTGAAGCTGATTTATTTATTTTAAGTCAACAAAATTGAATTGTTAGTAGAGATGATTACCTTCATAAATCGTAACAGTAAAGTTTAAATCGTAATTAATTCAACACAGAGATAAAGAACGATTTGATCTTCAAAGAAATATCAAGTAAATACATAGATTTTTTGGTTCGTTCGTTCGTTTGAAATTAATCTATATAAAAATGCCTAAAAACATCCTTTCTACGTGTACTCTGTAATAACTACATATTTACCAATTATTCATTTATCTAATAATATGCAAACAGGAGTTAATATGCAAACATTACAGTTATTTTACAAAGAATATTATGAATCCTTAACCAAATTAATAATTTTACATTTAAGACTGTTTCTGAAGCAGTACAATTATTAAGTGACATCAGCACATTTAACAGAGCTTTAAAAAACATAACATAGGTAAAAAGAACGTAATGTTACAAATATATATATATGTATATATATAATAAATAATTAGCTTTATGTATATTTTATGAATATCAAATATCGACATTGGTCATATTTTTTAGTTCGAAACAATCAAAAATTCTTACAGAAGTTACGATAATGTCGTAAAAAAATCATAATGGAATATTACAGATTAAAGTAACAAAAAATCATATTAGAAGTCATTATAGTTGTCTTTATATTATATATGTTGTTGTATGTTGTCTTTATATTTGTTTGTCATTCTATTATAGGGTGTGAGGCCAGTCGTGGCGCAGCGGCACGAGGTGTGACTGCAAAACCGACTGGTTGTGGGTTCGATCCCCACTCGAGGAGATGAAATATTTACTTAAATTTATATTTCCATTTCTTCGCTCTGATATCGAGGTTAAGCGCGGCGTTGAGTTCTGCCACTCAACACGCAATGCCTCCAGAATTCGGCAGAAAGTGGGGAACGGAGTGTCTTAACACTAGGTTCCCTCTGCCTACCCTGCTGTGTGCGGGATACAGCGTGAAGCTGATTTATTTATTTATTTTATTTTATTATAGTTGTCAATCAATTCTGCTTAAATCAGTAATCATGTATTTTAAGCGGGCGAAGCCGTGGGCGGGCCGCTAGTATAATATAATTATATATAGAGCTATATATATAAAAGCGGATAGGTATTCGTCAGAATGCTTTATGCGAAATACGAATAATTTTGTAGCATTAAAGTTTAATTAGTTTTCTGTTTTATACTCTTGCATGGATTATGAAAAAAAAAACGTTTCATCTGTTATCTATGGTTTGTAGCTATAAAACTTTTTTATAGCTAGAAATCTAACAGATGCAACGTTCTAATAAAAAGATTCACTAGTATTTAATAGTGAAAGAAATCAATTTGGCAGAAATAAATTAGAACCAAAAATTGTAACTGAATTCCGTAACTATTAAATTCTTCATTTTATTTATTATACACACATTCTATTTTTAAAAACGAGACTTCTGTTTAAACCTAAAATTGCCATATTAAATAAAAAAAAAATGGGTTACTGTTGAAAGTAGCGCCAACAAATAAATCAATTGTTGATAAATACAATTGAATTTAATTAATTTATTCCTATTAATTATTATTTATGAGTTTTATTTCAATTAATTTCTTGTTAGAAAAATGAACAGAGACACCGTCGCGTATACATAACTAATATATTAACATAAATTTATCAGGGTGTGGTAAAACGAGTTCTAATATGCTTTAGTTTAAATAATTTGATCCGTCCTCAGTTTGTTTGGGATGTGTGCTCTATATATGTTTGAAATTACTATTTTGGGCCATTTTAAAGTATAGGGATTACAATTAAATGACAAATTTTTAATATAGGCGAGATAATTTTTAATATAGATACGTAATGGCTCCAGAATTCGGAGGAAAGTTTTTACACTAGTTTCCCAGGTTCTCTCTACCAGCCCTACTATGTGCACTATACAGTGTGAAGATAAAAAAAAATATTACTCCCATCTTTTTGACGCTGTTCTGTTGATGTTTCTACTTTTTTAAAAGTAAGATACAGTATGTTTCAACTTTTATAAGCGTATATTACCGTATACGCTTAAAAATTATAAATAGATAGTATTCATAATACTTGGGAACGATATTCATATTAAGAATAAGTATGTATGGTTCTACACTTCGCCAACGAAAGAAATATGATTAAAATAGATGCCAAATTTCGTAGACGATCCTGAAATTTATAAATATATAAATACATTTAGACGTTGACTTGGATTTGGCATTTACTAAAGGCAAAACACTTTTTAACTATTATTGAAAGTAGATCGTGACAAAAAATACTCGTATGCCGCACATAGTAGGGTACCCAGAGAGAATCTAGTGTTAAGACACTCCGTCCCCCATTTTCCGCTGAATTCGGGAGGCACTGAGAACCCAATGCCTCCCAATCAATTAATCATCATTATTAAATAGTAGTCGTTTTATTTTTATAAATATCTATATAATATTCTAAATACGTTTTGTACGTTGAATGCTATATATTATTAGGAAGTATAACCATATTTTATCTGTACATAAATTTATGAAATTACAATATTTATCACGTGTCGCTAAAAATGTTATACATTTTCAATTTAATTTTATTTTGTAAATTGGTTGGTATTTCTTTTTTATTATAATAATTTACTGTATGGGGACTCAACATTTATAAATATTACATTAACCAAACCAATTTTTTTTTACAACCGATTGAGTAATCAAAAATATTTTTCATAAAATATTAAAAAAAAAAAATAACGGGCTCGATGTACTTACTCACAACGGTAAATTTACATAATAAAATTTCCTCGTCCATCCGATATATTGTTTGTTTGCAAAACGTCAAACCGAAAAATCGATAAAATGATATGCAATATAATACAGTAGGTACGTTCGTATCGAAATATATCGAAAACTCGATTAATATTTAAGTACAGCCGACTCCTGCAGTCGATAATTGCGTTTTTATTGACGTTGTGGCACACGAGGTCTTTATACTCGTATAAAGTCTTTATATTTAGTGTGTGTATGGCTTGTTATGTTATTAAATTATTATGCAAAAACTAATCGATTTTATTTATTTGTTGGTTTTTGTTAAATTCCTTTTTTTATTTTATTATATTATGACGTCATTATGATGTTGGAGGGAGGTGCTTGACGGTACATGTGATGGTTGTCAGTTCGATCCCTACTTCCTCAAACTGAGATCTTTGCTTATATTTATATTTTTATTATTTTTGTTTCACTGAGGCTGATAAGATTAAACACAGCGTTGGGTTCCGCTATCAAGCGCTATCAAAATGGATAACAGGATATCTGAATATTATGTGTGTTTGTCACTTAGATACCTTGTTTCGTAATATGTTGTTGTATCGTATAGTATTAGGCTTAGGTTGGGCTCAAAACTCAATTTGCAAAAGGCTTAAACGAGCGGAAATTGGGAGATTTTCTTACATTTTCTCTGCCTATCGCCAAAATTTTAAAGCGGAAGTTGTTAATTAACTAGATTGGTGTGTGGCAAGCTGCTGTTTGGTTTATAATGTTTTGAGATCAAATTTTCTACAGAGTAGTCTTGCGAACGACTTAGCTTTTTAAACAATAATATTACTACAATGAATGAGAAATAATATAATACAATGCGTAAAAATGTTTTGTGTTACTAAAATAACATATAAGAATCAAATTAGAGGAGAGTCGCGTGTGATAGGAGCGCAGAAATGAAAATATTAAATATTTAATTTCTCGAGTGGGAATCGAACCCCAAAACACACACATGTTTGTGCCCCTGCGCTACGACTGGCCTCAAACTTAATTTCGGAATAAATGAGTTGATTTTTACCTATTATTATAATTATGACGCTTAGAGCTTAAAAATTTAAAGTCAAAGTAATCGTTCATTAGATATGTTGTTTTTATGTAATTCGTTGTGGAGATGTGCTTAATGTATTTAATATATTATTATTTTATGTGTGTTATTAGCGTTCATGCATACAACTTTTAGTGATATTAAACCTTTTTAGTATTTATTTAATAGCTTACATAAAATGGTAGTGTCGTAAGAAGGTATGTATTTATGCTTATTTAGAAAGCGTGTAAAAATTTGAACGTAGCGGGATTCGAACTCGCGCCTACTGGAAACCGACCAGGTGCTCTGCGTGCGGGTTCAAGTCCCGCTACGTTCAAATTTTATACGTTTTCTAAATAAGTATTTATCTTTCCTAAGTGTGGAATAATACTTACGTTTAAAAAAAAGCTATGTATTTACTATTATTGAAATCTTAGACTACATTAAAATTGTTATAACTATAAAGGCCATAGTTACACAGTTGGACAATGTTTGAGTTATGTGTGTTTAAGTTAACCCGAAAAATGCATAACGGAGTGCTTTGACACTAGGTTCTTCCTACTGCCTTGAGGGATATGTGTGACATTAATTATTTTTATTGCTTCACACTGTATCCGCATATAGCAGGGCTATTTGTAGAGAAAACCTGGAAATCTTATGTTAAGACATTCCGTTTCCATTATATTACTTCTATTCTTCACTTTCCGCCGATTTTTTGAACCATTGCGTGCTGATCGGCGGAACTCAACGCCGCACTTTGTCTGTTAGTACCATAGCGAATTAGTTATACTATAAATAATTCGCTATTATAATTGTAATAATTATTTATACTATCAATTAATAATAGCTTCACGCTGTATGCCGCTTATAGCTGAGTAGGCAGAAGAACGCGCCACGACGATCTCTATAAATTAATAACTATTTTTAATAATTATCTTTCTTTCTAGCACGGAACACTCATCTAAAGTGAAATCTTTCATGCTCGACGTCCTCTGTCCACTCATAACCGAATCGGATGTGGTCTCTAACGAGCTATTGAACGTGATACTTGTGAACTTAGTAGACCCCAACAAACGCGACCACAAGCATGCGTACGCGCTGGCCAAGGAACTGATCGTGAAGACCAGTGAAACATTGGAGCCGTATATACAAGCGGTGAGTTGGTCTTTACTATTTTTTTTCAGTTTCACGCCGTATCTCGCAAAATAGCATGGTAGGCAAAGGGAACCTAGTGGGTAAGATACTCCGTTCTCCAGTTTCTGCTCAAGGCTTTGCGTGTTAAGGAATTAAAATATCAAATATTTCATTGCCCGAGTAGGATTCGCACCCACAACCGCCGCGTCTAGAGTTACACGCTTGTGCTATTATATATACTACACTATTGATTAAAATTTTATAATTTGAATTTTAAACCTGTAAAGATATGTATTTATTATATTTTTATTTATATGTGAATATGATAATTATTTTAACTTTACATAATTTAAAGCTGCGTTTTTTTTAGTCACTTGCATGGTAGAATTAGTTATATTTGGATATTGTATTTAAAGATAATTTTCTTTTTCCAGTTCTTTAATCATGTAATCATTTTGGGAAAAGAGGAGAAGAATCTTTTAATATTTTCAAAAGTATATGAATTAATATATGAACTGAATCAATGCTGTCCATCAGTGTTACTGTCAGTATTGCCACAGTTAGAGTGTAAATTGAAATCAGCTCATTTCCAAGAGCGGTTAAGCGCAGTGGCTTTACTCGCTAGAATGTTCTCGGAGCCAGGGTCGGACTTGGCTAAACAGTATCCAGCGTTATGGCGTGCATTTCTTGGTCGTTTTAATGATATTTCAGTGCAAATAAGAATCAAATGCGTCCAATATTGTATGCATTTCCTCGTACATCATCCAGATCTGAGAAAAGATATAACGGAAACGTTAAAAATGAGACAGCACGACGCCCACGAGCAAGTGCGCTACGAGGTCGTAATGGCCATTATTGCGACCGCTCAAAGAGATTTCCAAGCGGTTGCAGAATCAGAGGATCTCCTCCATTTTGTCAGGGAAAGGACACTCGATAAGAAGTTTAAAATTCGCAAAGAAGCGATGTCTGGACTAGCCATGATCTATAAGAAATTCCTAACAGAAGAAAGCGTCCCGCCGGCCACTGAAAAGGCCGTGCAATGGATCAAAGACAAGATCCTTCACGGGTACTACATGACGGCGTTGGAGGACCGACTGCTAGTTGAGAGACTGTTAAACACGTCCCTGGTTCCATATACGTTATCCCCTCAAGTTAGGATGAAGAAACTATTCTATTTAATGTCGAATGTTGACGATAATGCGACGAAAGCGTTTATAGAATTGCAAAAACACCAGCTGGCCGTTCGTCGTTCTGTAGCGGAGTGGATTGAGTTGCACAGGAAGCCTCCCACTCCGGCAGTTCAAAAGGAAATGATAGCCAAAGTGCTACACATAAGTTCCAAATTTTTACCAGAATCGGTAAAAGCTCAAGAGTTTTTGAATAAATTTTCCAATCACATGAAAAAGGCACCGGAATTGTTACAAGGAATGGAGACCATTTTGAATCCTAATGTCAGTTGTGAAGTGTGTGTTCGTACAACAGTGAGTAGATTGATTTATTTATCCTAGAAAACATTTCTTTTTTACGATATATCGCACTTAAACTTATATCCAATTTTTGAGATATTGCGTATTGGGTGACGGTACTTAACATCGCGCTGTATTTTATTGCAAGGTACTGAAAATAATTCTTTCTCCCGAATCCACAACCGTGGTTGCATTTACAGTCGGAAGATGTGCCGCTACGCCACAATGACCTCAAACCGTATTAATTTATTTCTAAAAGTAATCATTACAGTGATTGAAGAAATGATGATCGTTTTATATATATAAATGCCAATTTAGAATTTACATTCATTTTAACCTCTTCATTCAAAAAATACATAAGAAGTAAATTTATGAAGTAATTAATAACTGTTTTCAGTCAAATGTATTAAAGAAGCTCGGTCAACCGGTAATGACAAATCTATACTACAACACAGTGAAGATGCTTCTAGAACGGGTCAGTTCAGTTATGGTAGATCATGACTCCTTACTCATATTAGTTGGTTACGTGGAGGGCTCAGTTAAGGAGACTGATCCATCTATTGCTGAGGAATGTGGTAAGTATTTCAATACTTTAATTTTTATAATCTAGTTTCACGCTGTATAGAAAATACCCCTATATAGCAAAGTGTAAGAGAGAGAGAGAGAGAGAGTGAGATACCTGTGTTTCCCATTTACTGCCCAATTTCTGAGGCATTGAGTGTTGAGTGGCGAAAATCTACGCCGCGCTGTGAATCGTTACCAGAGCGAGGAGATTTAAATATTAAATTTATCGAGTGGGTATCGAATCTATAACCGACAGATGCTGTGCCGCTTGGGTACGACGGCGTTATTTATTAACTACCATAATGCAACTTTCCATTTTTTTTACATTGCGCTCATAAATATGTTTACTTATAAAAGAATACAGTGTAGTACAGGGAGACCTCAAAATACCTCAACATAGTCTAGTGCCCTTCCCAGAAATTTTAGTAACAAAAAATAACACTGAAAATTTTTCAAAATTCCATTACATGGATAGTTTTGTTCAAAGCTAAAGTTCAGGAAAATATATCGATAAACCCATGGAGGTTGAAAAGTACGACCTTAAGTTGTAATTCTACTAAATGCTATAGCTATATGATACAATAATTAATAAGATATATATATATATATATATATATATATATATATATATATATATATATATATATATATATATATATATATATATATATATATAAGATATTTTTATATATTTTTTTTCTAGGTATTGACATAAAAAAAGCAGCGGAACGTGGTCTCAAACTACTAGTGATGCTTTCATTCGTGTTCCCCGCACACTTCTTGCACGAGGATGTCTTGAATAGACTAACATCCCTATTAGAGATGGACGATGAGACAGTGGCACCTCACATACTGGCCGCTTTGACCTTCTTAGGGAAATATAGACCTTTGAGTGAGTCTTTTAAATTTTTTTTAAGTTTTTTCTACACTAAGAATGAAACAATATTATAGTTTTCTTTCTTAGTGTTGTAATCTATTCTGTAGAATTGTAATGAAGTTTTGAAGAGCTGTGGATTTGTGTCCGATATGTTTAAAATTTTATACCATTTCTAAAGAGGCTTTTATTGTGTTTTTATTTTGTTTTTCAATTTTTGTAGTATATAAAATTAATGTAGTTTCAATCTCCACTAACGTATATTTCTATTTTCATATTATGTAAAATAAAAACAATGAAAAATTTTATTGTTATTTACATTTAAATATATAGAATCAAAGTATTCTTAATTTTATAGTATTAAAATTTTTCATTATTAAATATTATTTTGTACAGGTGAAGCTTGCCCCGCGTTATTCCCCAAACTTATAACGCTATGTAAAGCGTATGCTGAAGTTGGTACACCGAAACAAGCTAAAAACGCCGTCAGGTATGTTATTCACCATAGTAAGTATACATATTTTGAGGAACGTGATGGTTGTGTGTCCTATTCCTATGAGAGAGAATATTTTATTTCTTATTTTTTTTTCGCTCTGGTGACATGACAAAACGCTGCGTTAAGTTACGCCACTCAACACGCAATGTCTCGAAAATTGAACGGAAGTGGAGTGTTTCAATACTAAGTTGCCCAGTTATATTGATAAAGCTAAGAAACAAAATGATTGAAATTGAGATGATTGAGCTGGTTGATACCAATATAATAATAGCAATCGGCAATATTAATATGTTCTATATATTATATTTTATAACTACTAAGTAACATTTTAAAGAGTAATATTTTATATTTTATCTGGATTTGCGCTCGCGTCTCTTGGACTCACTACTACTCAACACGCAATCCCTCCGGAATGTGGCAGACAGTGGGAAATAGAGTGTCTTAACACTAGGTTCCCTCTACCTACCCTGCTTTGTGCGGGATACAGCGTGAAACTGATTTTTTTTTGCCTCTTGGACCATTTCCACGAAGCGTGGATTCAAATGCTAGAGGCATTAATTTTTTTATGTTTGTTGTTACTTTTATTTTATTTAAATTATAATAATAATCTTCTGTCCCCAGGTGTCTATTCGTCAACGTGCCAGACCAACGTACGGCCATCTTCACAGAAATACTGGATACTCTTAAAAGCACATTGAGCCCTCATTCGGAACATTACAGGACCGCCATTGTGACTTTGGGACACATTGCTCACAATCTGCCGGACAACTTCCCTGTTCATATAAAGAATATTGTTTCTAGAAAGGTTAGTTTTGTTTTTATTTTAAGTCTGGGTTGGATTTTAAATGTGAGCCCTTTCGATAATCTCTATTGAACAGTGTGTTTTTACTTTGTTATAAGTAAATTTGTGTAGTATTAGTTCCAAGTTAAGTGCAATTCTCTTTCGCGTTCGATTTTTCTTATAAATGCATCTTATGTTCTAGTAAAAATATTTAATATCTTACAAATTTTTATATAATAAATTTCGATATTACAAAAATTTTTTTTTTTCAAAAATGTTTTTTATAAAAACAGATCGTGAAAGAACTATTAGTACGCGAAGGCGGTGGAGGTTCAAGCGCACCAGATGGCGACTGGTGTGATGAAGAAGAGCTTCCCGAGGAGACTCGATGCAAATTAGAAGGACTCAAATGTATGGCCCGCTGGCTGTTGGGATTGAAGAAGGATGAACTGTCCGCTCAGAAGACTTTCAGGATGTTGAACGCGTTTATTGTTCACAAAGGGGATCTGTTGCAGGTGACATTTATTTTTTTTTGTATTTAGTTGATGTGGGTATTGCTAAAAGCTTTATGTTCGATGATTCAAAAGTGCTTATAAATAATCTTTTTGAAAGAGTCACTTGAATTCGTATATCCTTATAGCACACTCAATAATGGTATTACTTATATAATATATATTTTATCACTAAAACAGCAAAAACAGGTATCAAAAGCGGAAATGGCGCATCTCCGACTGGCAGCTGGCGCCGCCATGCTGAAAATCTGTGAACAAAAGGGCGTCGGTGATCAGTTCACAGCCGATCAGTTCTATAATCTTTCGCATCTGATGGTGGTATGTTATATAATATTTTAATTTATATATAGCTTAATAAAATAACCAAGTCATGCGCACAAAAGCTTTGCTGCGTAACGTCAAGTAGTTATGAAGGCAGTAAGAGAATTGAGAAAGTTCTTTTTTTAGCTTTAAGCTGTGTCCCGCACAAGAGTAAGCAGAGGAAACCTGGAAACCTAGTATTAAGACATTCTGTTCACCTTAACACACTTCCGTTCGCCATTTTCCAATCTCCTAAGCATTGTGTGTTATAAATGGAGCAACTCAACGCCGCTTTGCCTTTACCAGAGTGAGGAGATGAAAATAAGAAATATTTCATTTCCTCAAGTGGAAATAGAATCCACGACCTGTTGCGTGGCTCGTTTGTGCTCCTGTGCCACGACTGGGCTCCATATAAGAAAGTATGAAATTTGATATGAAACTTTTTTTAATGTTTTTATATGTATAAAAAAATCTATAAAAATGTTAAGCAGAGGAGATGTGAGAATCTAGTGTTAGAACACTTCGTTCCCATTAATATACTGTTTTTTTGTTTCTCACTTATTTTAATTAAACCAGCCAGAGGCCAGCCGGGCGCAGGAGCACAAAGTGTGACTGTAAACGCGACTGGTTCTGCATGCGTTGTTGGGTGTTGGGTCCGCTACAGTGTGAAACAGATTTTTTTAAAATACATCTAAGATTTAGAAAAACTGTTAAAACCTTTGATGTTAGAAAAACTGTTAAAATTTATTAAAAGTTAATAAACTTTATTATACAAAAAAACATATTTTTAGGATGAAGTACCTCAAGTACGAGAAGGTTTTGCAGCAAAATTACACAAAGGATTATCAAAGGTAAGCATTACTTTGTACATATTACTTTACAAATTTTAGAATTCGATTTCCCTTTGGAGGATATGATATTTTTTTCGTATCCTCATTTTAACAAGACTAAGCTCAAAAAATGTTCTGAAAATTTTTACAACACTTGGGTCTCTCTGTCTACGTTCCTCAGTGCGTAGTAAACAAGAAATGTAAAAGATTTCTATTGGACACACGTTTTGAAAATTCTTAAGAACATTTGAAACCAAGCTGTAGATGGTATTAATAGAATTGTGTACTGTCAGGGCATCCCGAACAAGTGCCTGCCGCTGGACTTCATGGGCATGTACGCGCTGGCGGGGCGCGAGCCGGAGCGGCGCGTGCGCGGCCTCGTGCGCCAGTACATGCTGGCCGACGTGGTGCGCCGCCGCGAGTACGTGCGCAACATCACCATCGGCACCAAGGGTAACAGAAACGATCCATCGCCTATGCTAATAACATTCACTTGCAAGTGTGACTGTAAAACAGACTGGTTGTGGGTTCGATCCCCACTCGACGAGATGAAATATTTACTTACATTTATATTTCCATTTCTTCCCTCTGGTGTCGAGGACAAGCGCGGTGTTGAGTTCGACCACTCAACACGCAATGCCTCCAGAATTCGGCAGAAAATGGGAAACGGAGTGTCTTAACACTAGGTTCCCTCTGCCTACCTTACTGTGTGCGGAATACAGCGTGAAACGAATTTGATTTGATTTAAAATACATTTTCCTTCAGTGGAGCGCGCAGTGAGCCAGCTGCCCCACATCCTGCCGGACTACATGATGGTGTTCGCGGTGCCCGTGCTCGCGCACGACCCCGCCTTCACCTCCTACGATAATGTTGCGCAACTTAAGGTACAGTTATAAATGTTATTTTTTTAAGTTAATATTTTAAACCTAATTATATGTAACATTTTTAAATGTCTAATCTGTTGCCAGTCTAGATAATAAGTCACATCAACACATCAAAATTTTACGTACTCGTATAAATAATAGTAGTTGTTTCATCTAAATCGGGTCAGAATTTCCATAGTTACAACATTACAAAATTTCAACGCTTTTTTTAAATTTGCGCTCTTTCGCCCAGTCGCTGCGTGACGTCACGCGGTGACTGCCATGTCCGATAACAGGTGATACGTTTGTTTGTTTGATAGTGTTTTTTTCATTATTTTTTTACCAGATCTTTTAACCATTTTGTTTATTTACTATAAAAACAATTAAAAGCCAAAGTATGAATGTGTAAGTAAGCATCGACTCGAAAGCTCTATATTTTTATGGCTCAGTAAAGTTGCGAATATGGCATAAATATATGATTTTTTGTATCTATCTAATATTAAAATATGTATCTAAAATCAAAGTACGTATTTACATTCTTTAAAAAGCACAATAAAACAAAAGCTTTGTGTGATATTTGATAACACAGCGATAGATTATCTTTAAAGTATTACTAAAATGAAATATTTTTGAATTATTCACTTAGCATTATAAAATAAAAATAGTACTTGTAATTAAACATTACTATACAGTAATTCTTACATAAATATTAAAATTTTATTATTTCACAGATGATAAAACAATGTCTCTGGTTCGTTCTGGAGCCTCTCATCACCCGCAACGACTTTTACTGCTATGGCTTCTATAAGAGTTTGGTGGAACGCATGAAGAACCACAAGGACGCCCTCAATGAGACAGACGATGCTGTCAATTATGTAAATAGTAGTATTATAAAGTCTTATAAGAGTAAATGCCTCCAGAACTCGGCAGAAAGTGGGGAACGGAGTGTCTTAACACTAGGTTCCCTCTGCCTACCCTGCTGTGTGCGAGATACAGCGTGAAGCTGATTTATTTTATTTTTTTATAAGAGTATTATAAAGTACTAGTTAAAGTTTAGTAAATTAGTAAAATATTATATAGTGTAAATCCCATTAAAATTATCTCATTAAACACAATGGTTGTGTATTCAAATCCTACTCGAGGGAATTAATGATTATCGTTTTCCCGATGTGGTGACAAGACAAAGTATGTAGTATGGTACCATTAGTTGCTCTGTGAGGTCGGTTGGGCTTGTAAACAAATGCACTGATGTTGGTAACGATTTACGTAATCAGTTGTTTACAAGAATAGAAGAGAAGAATATGACGTTGTGATATATCATTTTTGGTTTGAAAAATAATTCTGATATTTTATGGCCCAAAACTAAAATTTACTGAAACTATCTCAATTTTCGATTTTTTTTTCAGACATCAAAATTCTAATTTAGTTTCTCTTAGATTTAATATGTGCGATTTTAAACTTTAAAATTGTGGGTTTGTTTTCCACTGGAGGAAATGAAATGTTTTTCATTTCTTCGCTTTGGTAACAAGACAAAGTGCGGCGTTTAGTTCCGCCACTCACCTCGCAATGCTTGCAGAATTCAGTTAAAAGTGGGGAGCGGAGTGTCTTAACATTTGTTTCTAGGTTTTTTCTGCCTACTCTGCTACATGCGAGATGCAACAGCAAAACAAAAAAAGAAAAAAAAATGTATTAGTACATAGTAATAGGTATATTTAGCGTAATGTTTACTTTATTTTTTTTTCAATATATATTAATCTAATGAATCAGAAACTGTGGGCGACCTGCGACCTAGCGATGTCGGTGATCTGGGCGCGCTCTGGCAGCTTCGAACTGCGCGAGTTCCCCTCCGACGCGCGCATCCCCACCATGTACTTCGCGCCGCAGCCCGAGTTCTTCGTCAACACGCGCGTGTTCCTGCCGCCCGAACTGCAGGTGTGTAGTGCGGTCCATGAGTCGGCCACGCCTTGTGTAATCCATTAAAACTAATACAAAGTGCTGGTATAGGTTATATATTTAATTTTACCTACATAGCCTTTCTTGATAAATAGACTGTTCAATACAGAACATTTATTTGAATTTCAAACCAGTAATATCTAAGATTAACGCCTACTACGCTCAACCAAATAATATGTACAGCTTTATAATATTAACAATGGGTGAATTTGCAGTTCCAACAGAAGCGCAACGCGGCGAGCACTGAGACGACTAACGCACGCGGCAAGAAACGCACTCGCCCCGCGGACCAAATCGAAAACACTAATGATGTTGAGGTGAGAATTATGTTATTTTTGTTGTGTGTATCCCGCATATACCAGGTTAGGAAGGGGAACCTAGTGTTAAAACACTGTTTCCCACGTTCTTGATTGGCGTAGTTAAACGTCGCGCTTTTTCTTCTTTGCTAGAACGAAGAAATGAAAAATATTTATTTCTAGGAGTAAAAATCGAATCCTTTGCGTTTACATTCACACAATGCCGTTACGCTACGACAGTTTCAGGGCTTTATAATTAAAATAATAACTTTAATTATTATTACATTTTATGTGTTATTTAACAAAGAGAATAATAAAGGAGACGGAAAATCTTGGGCACAAATGTAAAGAATTGAGATATTGTTTATAAATTGGTAATATTTTTTAAATTTTAAAATACCAAAAATCAGCTCAATTGGCAATAGGAGATAAATGAGAAAAATAGTGTTAGATCCTTAATTGATATAAATTATCGATTACAGTACTATGAAAATAAAATATTTGTTAATTTTAATTAAATCTATACTCTATTCACGATACTATATTAATTTTAAAAAAATATTTATCTATGGATTAATGGAAGTAATATACTAAAAGAATGAAAGATAGCACAAAATAATATTATCTCATTATAGAAATAGAATACCGGTAAAGCAAGGTAAAAAAAAAATTACAAAAATAACTTTTTTAACTACAATATCCAATTATATTAATAAATTCTGAAATTCAGTTAGGGAAAGGTAAAATAAATGCAAGACGTATGTCACGTTTGAATATTGTCGGTTGAATTACATTAATTTGTACTATAAAAAAGTTATATATTTTTTTATTATAAACGCTGTGTTCAGTGACAAAAATCTAGTTTTATTATTCTGTCATTAATTAGGAAATTATAAGTATTAATTAAAAAAAATACAATTTAAATTTGTGGATATCGATGAAGTTATTTATGTAATAGCATTTTCAAATTTTATAAAATTGAATATATATTTCTTAAAAAAAGTAATTATCTTAAAAGAAACGAATACGAAAAGAACTACGTAAGAAGAAAGAAATACAATAAATGAAAAAATAAAGAATGTTTTTTTTTATTTAAAGATAGGAACATTTTAATTTAAAATTATCAAAAACGGGGTGAATAGCAACTCGTTTTACGTAAGAGTTTTATTATCAATTGCTAATAATTAGTAACGTTCAATTAGTGTATTTATGATAATAATTTAAATTTTAAAGAAGTTATTAAAAAATTGTACACATTTTTTTATTTACAACATTTTTACTATTTTTAAATAAAAAGCTATTAAAACGGAGCGAAATAATCTTAACTAACAATAATTTTGTGATTTATCACTTAAATACTCGGTAATATGAAACTATCATTAAAAAAATAATTTTACAATATCCTCTTTTGTAAAATATTCATGATTATATAAAGTTGTTTTTTATGTAAATATAAATGATGATTTTAGTTTAGTAAAGAGTTTTTTCATATATTTAGAAAATTATTGGGAACAGGTGTACATTTCATATCACTTTACACCCAATGAATACATTTAATTCAATTTACAGCCAATCGTTGCACGATCTGGAAGTATCGATGCTAAGGTAAACACGATATCATATGGAAATTCCAAATTTTTATACATTTACATAGATTTTTTTAATTATTATTTATGATTTAGCGTGTAGTTTATTTGGCGAGATATTAAAAGATTTTTGATAATGCTCTTTTATTTTTTAAATTGTTTAGCGTTGTGTTTATGTTAGCATTTGATAAAACTACCATTGCCATTTTAATTTTAAAAAAATATTAAATTCTATGGTCCGATCTAAATTTAAATAATATACACTATATATTTTTTATTTAATAATTATATGGTGTTGGTAGTTATAGAAAAGATAGTTGTGATATTGTAATATATTTTTTTTTTAGAATGTACATAATAATTATTTTGATATATTTTGCTTTATAATTTAAAATATTTAGATACAATTTTGCATGTTGATAATTAATATAATAAAAATATTACAGAAATAGAAGTATAATGGATCAGACTTTTAGTAAAACATTTTATAAAGCATGTGATTTACAGGAATTTTAATTTATTAGCCTTTCTCTATATAAAATAAAAAATAGTTATAGTTATTTTTATAACTACTTTTAACACTATTTATAACATTCTCATACTACAACATTTTATAATTTAAGAAATTTCATTTGCTTTACACAAGAAATAATTTGTTAATATTTTTACAGCCATCAGAAGCGTCAGACACGCAAATACTTCTACCGGGAATCGAACAGCCACCCGAGACTGAACTCGAGGAGCCGCAAGCTAAGCGCGCCATCAGCGATTGAACGTACTGTGCTAACGGGATGTATTCCACTACACGCCTAACTTGTCAAACTGACAGCTGTCACTGTCCAATGACGGCTGTCATGTAGGTTGATATGTTTTTATATTATGTTGAAATATTTTAAATCTGTGTCCTTCTGCAACATATTAAAATTGAATGGAATTTTCTTTGCTAGTTTTGTTTTATTTTTTTATTGTTTTTTTTTCTTCGACATATTTAAAATGTTCTTGTCAATTATACCTCTTTCGTTTATGTTTATTTTCATCTTTTCTAAAAATAATTATGTATAATTTATTGATCTTTTCGTATGATTTTTGAACAGTTTGTATTTAAACTTACAGTACTAGGTATATTTAGATCCTAATATCTATCATATACATAAAAAATTTATAGAATACATCCCCTTTTAAAGTTCCTAAGCACAGACCGAACCCAGTCAGGTAATATTACGCTTAAACCAATAAAGACTGGCTATTTATATCCTGAAGTGACACTAAAGAAGACTCTAAACCTATTTAAATACGTTACTATGGTAACTGAATAAAAAACATTTTTTTAAATACTGCTCTTTAATATATACATACATACATTATATTCTCGAGCACTGTATGTTGCAAGTTTATGTCGATTTTTCTATGATTATCTCTTTTGCACTCTCCAATTTCGATTTTTATTTATATATATTTCTATATATAAAATTTTATCTAATAAAAGACACTAGAGCCGTGCTATCGATTTTCAATCGATTCTGCTATTTTATGATAATAATCGATTAACTTTGCAACATGCACTAGCTGTTACGTGTATCTAATATTCAATTAAAATGTGTTGTGACGCCATTTTGAATATACATTGGTCAATAATTGATCTTCATTTGTCGATTGAGAATATCTTGATAGATTTTGTAAACCTTAAGGTTTCATACAATTACCTTTTGCTAAATTTCTATGCTTAATTAATTATTGGGACCGTTTTAGGAAATAACTATTTGATTCAGCCATCTTAAATTATGTCAAATAATACATATATTTTATTATTATAATTTATAACATTTAATTTCAATTGTGAAGAATCTCCTAAAAAGGTCCTATCGGTGTTAAACGTGTGAAGTGTTTAGGCCAATTATGTTATAATCCTTACTAATGCGTAAATTTGTTATTCATTTTTGGTTCGATATTCGTATATTTTTCTTTAAACTTAATGTTATCGGCGTTGAATTACGCAACTCATACACTGTGGAATGAGTGTGGTACTAGGTTGTCTGTTGTACCCTACTATATGCAGGATACTGTGAAACTAAAATAAAATAATATTACCGATTTAATTAACTTATTTTTTATTTTTATTTTAATAAGTTTGGATTATAAAGCCTAACCTTCACATATATTTACATATATGAGGAGAACAGTGTATTATAGAATTTGAATTGTAAGTTAACGATACAATGTTTGTTCATTCGTTGTTTTTAGTTATAATTTAATTTTTTTTTTAATTTTTTTGGCTGGTCGATTTTTTTTTAAATTTATAAATTTCATCTCCGAAGATTTTTTCTAGGATATACACACATGATTAGTATTTTTTAGTCTGTGGTTAAATGGCGTATAAATATAAATACGAGTTGGTAATAATTTTGGAAAACTGTTTTGTGTAAATTATGATACGTTCATGTGTACTCTGTAATTAAAAATATTGATTGCTTGTACGAAGTATATTAAATGACACAAATTAGTTTTTTTTTTGTAAACTTCGGCGGACATTGCGTGAAATATGTTCATTTGGTTATTATAAATTTTAGATGTTTTATCTATGTGAAAATATGTTGAAATTTCCAAGAAATTGGCCTTTTCTTTTTAATTACAATCCCGGTTTTGGAATATTTTAATTTTTTATCGTATACCACTAAGTCGATTTTTAAAATTAGGTATATAAAACAGAAACATAACAATACCTATATGTGTAGGGTATATGAAAATATTGATCTTTGTACTATTAATTTTTATTTAAAATAAAAAACCGCGATGTCCGCAGTAGAAAGTGATAACTTGATAAGTAATGTTTTATTTTGTGTCGTATGATTTAAGTGTACCAAAAACTCGGAGAGTCCCCGCGGCCGCGCCCGCATCGATTCTATGTAGTTATGTATTAAATAAATAATAAATACATACATTACGCTATTTTATTGTAATATCCTAGGTAAATAACCTATTGCATGTAATTATATCAGCTTCACGCTGTATCCCGCACTTAGCAGGGTAGTCAGAGGGAACTTATTCTTAAGACACTTCGTTCTCCACTTTCTGCCGAATTCTGGAGGCATAGCATGTTGAGTAGCAGAACTCAACACCGCGCTTTGCCTCAACACCAGAGCGAAGAAATGAAAATATAAATTGAAGTAAATATTTCATTTCCTCGAGTGGGGATCGAACCCACAACCAGTCTAGTTTACAGTCACACCTTGTGTCCCGCGCTACAAGTTACTTGTATGTAAATAAATTATTTCTATTTTCATATAAACGTCTTTTTGAGTTTCTAAAATAGATAACAAAAAAAAATACTTTACTAATGTTAAATTTGCTTATGAATTTGTATAATTCAAGATTTAGTATGAACTATCCCGGTAAAGAGGATTGGTTATTTTAGATTGCAATTAAAGCATTTTTTTTATTATGAAATGAAATGAAAATACACAGTAAAGATATTTTTTAATCATGTCTATCGTCCGGTTTGGTGATTTCATCCGGACGAGTGACGCCTTCCTCCTCTTCGTCTAGTATGTGGACCGCTGGTCGTACGTCGTGGTCTATATCTTGCATCGCTTCTATTAGCTCTGCCGTGGTCTTGTACGATGATATTGTATGTTTTACGAAGTCCCTGGAAACAATTACATACTTTATTTTGATATTATTAAGTAATTTTAAAATTGATACTATATGCTATACTTATACGATAACTATCTTTTAAATATCTAGAGGATATGTCCATAATCGTAGCGCAAAGACACAAAGTGTGACTGGAAACGCGTTTGGTTGTGGGTTTGATTCCCATTCGATGAAATTTAACATTTATTCAAATATATATTTTCATTTTTGAAAGATGAAAAACTGACGCAATGCAGGATCAGTGTAAATGGTAAGATATTAGAACAAGAGGATGAGGTGGAATATTTGGGAAGTATTGTCAGTAGAGATGGTTGTGGAAAGGCGTATTGCTACCGGTAACAGGGTTAACGGAGCCTTAGCTACATTGATGAGACGGCGAAACGTCGGCACAGCTGCGCGTTTGGCCGTACACAATACAGTGTTGGTACCGACGCTGTTATACGGTAGTGAAACGTCTGTATTACAGAAGAAGAATGAAAGAAATCGCAATGAAGAGATACATATAATGAGAGATACCAGCGAGTATGTCGCGGTGAGAATGCAGAACGTACTCAGCTGGTTTGGACATGTCGAACGAATGAGTTATCAAAGAATGGCAAAAAATATTTGTGATGGAAAAGTGAGTGGTTAGAGAGGTAGGGGAAGACCTCGGTTGATCTTCGAAAACACAGTACAATATATATAGAAAGTCGCGTAAAAAGCACGAGGACGTCCCGGAGGGTATGTATGAAGAGGTTGATGACAGTGGTCGAGACGAAAGAGGTATATAGAGAACGTAACGTTTGGCGCTCCGTTCTCTCTCTGATTACGCCGCTACAAATAAAGCGTGAAGTTAAGTATATTTTTATTTCTTCGCTCTAGTGTCGAGGCACAGGGCGACGTTGAGTTCCGCCAATTAACATGCAATGCCTCCAGAATTCGTTGGAAACTGGGGAACGGATTGTCTTAACGCTAGGTTTCTCTGCTAACCCTGATGTGTGCGGGATACAGCGTGAAGCTGATTTAAATTAATTTATTTTTTAAATTTACTTTCGTTAGGTACCTAGTAGTTACAGATTATATACGGTTTTCGTTTTAAAGAGCGATTTATTTATATTAATTTACAAACCTAAAATAAAAAGCCTTAATAAAGACGGCAGGTTGAAATTCATGACCGCAACGCTCAGGACCGAAGCTCATAACACCCATCAAACGGTTGTGTTGGACTGCTGGTGCTCCCGCGTCGAACTACAACAGAATGTACGTTTTATATGAGATAGAAAATTTAAAAAAAAATCAGAAGGGTTATATTGTAACTTGTCGTCTAATATGAAAGCAAAGTAAGAGTTATAATTATTTAGAAAATGTATAAATTTTTATACGTTTTCTAAATAAGTATTTTTCTTTCCTAAGTGTGGAATAACACTTTAAAAATGTTTAAAAAAAAGTAAGAGTTATTTATTTAAGAAATGTAAAGAAATGAATTGGCCAAAAGCTAACTTATTTTTTTAAAAATTTATAGTGAATTAATAAGAACGACATGAAATAAAAAAAAATTAAAAACCAAATCAAATCCTACCAAACAAGCATCCCTAGTCCCATTTCTCAAGGAAGCGCAGAAGAAATCAGGTGTGAACAGAAATCCGTTAACTAACTGGTACGCGTCGGTACAATAGCTGCGCGTGCGCACTTTAAGTCGCGCTGACATCAGGTCTGGAGTATGATCCCGGAAAGCGGTGTCTGAACCCTACAAAAATATTAATTAAAAAAATATAGTAAAATATATAGGAGGCCAGTCGCCGTGCAGGGTCCCAAGTGTGCGACTTTAAACACGAGAAGTTGCGGGTTCCCACTGAAGGAAATAATATATTTTATATTTCCATCTCTTTGCTCTAGTAACGAGACTAAGCGCGACTTTGGGTTCCGCTACTCAAAAATGTCTCCATAATTTGAAAAAAGTGGGTAATGAAAGTGTCTTAATGGGGATAGAGTGTCGTAGCACTAGATTTCCAAGATCTCTCTGCCTACCCTGGTATATATGGGATACAAAGTGAAGCTAAAAAATAAATATATAAGTATGGCACACTAGGCTAAGGCCATGGTCGCCTTAGCCTAGTTATATGTAATTTAAAGTAATTATTTTTAATTGTGCGCTTAAACTCATTGTAGTGTATTTAGAGTTTTGTTGTCGTCCTGGTTCGAAGTTATTTATATAATATTTGCTAAGGCAATTGCTCGGTCTTTATCGTATATTATATACTTACCACTTCATTTACAAACATCAAAATATCAGCTTAAAATTGAGAGAGGTAAGTGGGTATATCCTACCTGTTAACCTCTTAGGTCTTTCAAAGATATAAATATTACTAATTAGGCATAATGCATGTCTAATTGCTTATCTATTATTAAATTTATTTCATACACTAATATAAAAAAAATCGTTGCGACCGTAACGAGGCAATGTCTCGAAAAAATCGGCGGAAAGTGAGGAAATATATCTTATCTTATATCTTAACATTAGATTTCTTGCTGTGTGCGGAATACAGCGTGAAGCTGATTTAAAAAAACTAATATACATATTGTAAAAAGACTTCAATGAAATATAAATATTTATAAATATATATGAAATAATTACACGAGTAGCTCCCCAACCGGTTACGGATACAAAGCTTTGTGCATAGGGTTCTTTTATACCATCATATATCTTGATCAAGTTCACATGTGGTTGAAAGTCTGAAATCATTATAAAAAAGAAACTAATATTTATGTCAGAAAATTATTTGTTTAAATAAAAGTAATAAAATTATGGTAATAATAAATAATAATAATTCAATTTGTATGGCACGTGGTTCATATTGACGAAATAGGTTTGTTTTATTAGAAGACGAAGTGTTGAAACGGCGCAGTATTTCACTGTAAACTTATAAAATATTTTTATTTTCCTCGCCCTGATAAGAAGACAAAGCACAAAAAATAAGTAAATTCTTTATTAACAACAGTTATCTCTCTCATTAAGAATAACACATATTTAACCACAATTTGAAAAGTTTCTCATTTTTCTTCAAAATAAATATAGATATACCTATAATTATTATATTATTTTAAATTACCCAGATTTTCAACAAGCTTTAACAATGCTATGTCAGCATGAGGTACAGGTTCTTCTTCGAACTTGGGATGTCTTACTGCTCCTGCTACATCCACCAGCGTGCCCCCTTCATGCGGGTGGGCGCTACCCACTCTTACTTTTACATACTGACTCAACGTCTTCATCGGTGCCACGTGGAGAACGCTGTTACAATTACATGAAAAAAACATCTTCACGGTGTATCCCGCACAGCAGAGTAAGCAGAGGGAACCTATTATTAAGACACTCCGTTCCACACTTACTTATCGAATTTTGGAGGCATTACGTGTTGGAGGCATTATCGGTCGATGGAACTCTACGCCGCGCTTTACCTCGACACCAGAGTGAAGAAATAGAAATATAAATTTATTCATTTCCTCGAGTGGGGATCGAACCCGCAACCAGTAACGTTTGCAGTCACAGTTTGTGTCCCTGCGCCACGACTGGCGAATTACATGATTTAAAAATTCTCTTTTTTTATGTAAGAATTACTACAAATGTAGGGGATCGCTTTTCAAAATATCGGGAATGTATTTTTTTATATATCAAATTTCATTCTTAATCTACTTACATGGTGAATTAAAAGAATAACAAACCATCTCCTCAATATTTAGAATTATTGAAGAACCTGAAGAAACGCAAAAAAATTGGGGATTGTTTCTGAAATAACGCCTGTTCATCATTATTATAAGTTGTACTACTATGGACTAAGAAAGAAGAATATACTAATTTATATTTTCATTTCTTCGCTCTGGTATCGAAACAAAGCGCGGCGTTGAGTTCCGCCACTCAACACGTAATGCCTCCAGAATTCCGCGGAAAGTCAAAAACAGAGTGTCTCAACACTAGATTCCCTCTGCTTACCCTGCTGTGTGTGAGATATAGCGTGAAGCTGATACCAAGAAGAATATTACAACAGCTTACTAATTAAGGCAGTGCGCAGCAGTCAGCACCCAGTTCACATCAACAATGGTACCAGCACACCAGAGCCTCCCGTTGATTATAATAGCAGCTATGTACGGGTAGTTGAGTGTGTCTGTAGTAGCGTTTCCTCCGCGGATCCGCAGTGATTGCTTGTTGACGTTGGTCTTAAAATCGTTACGTATTCTTAGGGCTTTCTTTTCGCTGTGGTGCCGACGTCGGGTGTCGAAAAATTCTGGCTTAGGCTCGTCGTAGTTGAAATCCACTTTGAATTTCACTTGAAAAGAAATATTAATGTTATTCTGTATACTTGTTATGTGTATTTTTACACTTTATTTTGAGGCCAGTCGTGGCGCAGCAGCACGAAGCGTGACTGTGAAACCGACTTTTTGTGGGTTCGATCCCCACTCGAGAAGATGAAGTATTTACTTAAATTTACATTCCCATTTCTTTGCTCTGGTGTCGAGGCTAAAAGCGGCGTTGAGTGCTGCCCCTCAACACGCAATACCTACAGAATTCGGCAAAAAGTGGGGAACGGAGTGTCTTAAGACTAGGTTCCCTCTGCCTATCCTGCTGTGTGCGGGATACAGCGTGAAGCTAATTTAATTTTAGTTTATTTATATTGATACAGGATTTAGAAATACTTGAATTCATATCATCAGAACTAAATATCTTACCAACTGATTCAACATTTCTGCCGACGTATGCGATTGTAATATGTGAACAAAAATAAGCATAATAAGCGAATGTGAGTAAGACCAATAACGCTCGCATTATTTTCTTGTTCTATAATGTTTCTTTGTAATAAATATTTTTTTATGTACGAATACGATAAAGTGTTATATTATTGTGAAATGTTTAAATTTGTCGCCTTCAAGCTATAAGTCTTTAAATTTTATTTGAAACTTGACAAGTGCGTACTAAGGGTTGCAAAATTGGACGATTTCAAGAAAACCGATATTTTCGATACTGACTCGCAGCTAATCTGGTTTTTTTCGGCATTTTCTGAATATGAATTGTTTTTCCGCATATTAGCTGGGTAGGCAGAGAGAACCTGGGAACCTAAGACACTGCCTTCTGCACTTTCCGTCGAAATTGAGTGTTGAGTGGTGGAACTCAACGCCGCGCTTTACCTCGACACCAGAGCAAAGAAATGAATATGTAAATGTAAGTATATATTTAAATTCCTTGAGAGGAGATTGAACCCACAACCAGTCGATATTACAGTCACACTTTGTGCCCCTGCGCCACGACTGGCCTCATATTCTATTTGCAAAACTCGGCGGAAAGTGGGTAATGAAAAGTCTTAACACTAGGTTCCCTCCGCCTACCCTGCGGTGTGCGGGATACAGCGTGAAGCTGATTTTTTTATATACATAGTATATATATTACTTTAATTAAGTTTCGAAGAGGAAAAGTAGGAAAAAAAAACACCAGATAAGAAAAATAAATTATTTAATGGCGGAACTTATAGCTAATAATACCACAATTAGCTTTCGTCAATATCACAATCGGAAGTCAACAAGAAGTCACAATATTTAAATATTAAAATATGAATAAAACATTTTCGACTATCACAGTACGAACTAGATTACTCATTGCACAATCACGAATTTTTATAGAAGAAAAAAAATATATATATGTAGATATACTTTTCTATATTTCTGTGTTTTTTATAAATAATCTTTTTTTTAATGTTTTTTTAAAAAATATTTTATGTTCATATTCCGTTTGTACGAATTAAATTTATTAATTTTATTTTAATCATTTTTATAAAAATATTCTATACTCGTCGTTGTTATATTTTTAATGTGAAAGTTTGAACTTATTTTATTTTGATTTAGGTATCTACATAAAAATAAAATAAAGTAAAATGTTTTAAGAATTTTCATGGATTATTGATTAAGTTAGTTTATAATTTAAGCTGACATTAGAAAAGTTTTTTTTAAGGATGTGTTTTAAGAAGAGCAAACAATTTATTAAGAAAGGCCTACACATTTAAACAATATAATAATAGATATATATGTTTTTGTATTGAGAGACTTGTTAAGTAGTAAGTTATGATCAATGTTAGACAAGACAAGTGGAGGAAGGTAATCTATATATATATATACCTTTTATTTAATCTATATATATACTTGTGCTGACTGACTGACGTAAGACGCACGCAGAGCCGTAACCGCTGATGGTAGAAACGTGAAATTTGGGCAGATGTTTATTTTCGTATTCTGGACATCCACTAAGAAGGGAATTTGAAAAATTTTAACCCTAAAGGGATGAAATAGGGGTTGAAAGTTTGTATGGAATTTTTTTAAATCTGTACCGATTTTTATAAAATTTGAAATTCAGACTCTTAAAAACATTTCATTGAACACGTGTTTCATAGTTTTTAAGAATTCACCCCCTAAGGGTTCAAATAAGGGGTTAAAAGTTTATATGGAAAAATCTTTAAATTGCCACCGATTTTTATAAAAATTTAAATTCAGACTGTTAAAAATATTTTATTGAACACGTGTTTTGTGGTTTTTTTAGAATTCACTCCTAATAAGCGGGCGAAGCCGCGCGCGCCCTCTAGTTTCTTATAAAATCGTGTACAACTTACAAAAAGTTTGATTTTAAATAAGAATTAGAATTAAAAGTAGAGTAAATTGTTGATCTATTGGTATACTATTACATTTTAATTTTATTAATATAGATTGAATTACAGTTTATTGGTTTTCTATAACTGTTTAAGTTTGAAGGACCTTTAAATTGTATTTGCGTGGTCATTTCCTACAGTTGAGTAAAATTAATAAGAAATGGCTACATTGACACAATTAGATATATTTTTTTTGTAATGAGGGACTTGATAAGTAGTAAGTTATGATCAACGTTAGACAAGGCAAGTGAAGAAAGGTAATTTCTTATATAACTTTTAAAACAACCAATGTTTAGTCAGTCTATATAAATTAAAAAGCAACATAACATTTTTTTTATATTTCTGTCCGTTAAGGATTACGTGTTATATGAATTATTAACATTTTACAATAGAATCATTATAATATTACAAGGTAATCTCTACAAGGATTAAGAAACATTACACAAGCGTTTATAAAAAAAATCTATGACAATGTTTTAATAATAGTGTTACAGCTATTTAATTTTCATCTAGTATTGAAATAAGAATATCCAGAAGTCGTCCACATGTTGACTAATCACAGTCTACTCATTTCCTTTCCATTCTCAACGTCTTTCCTTTTCTCCTTCTGCCTCCCATCCAAGATGGCGTAGATTTCCTCTATACTCCTATCTTTAGTCTCTGGCACGTACATGACTGTGTAAAACGTACCAGCGAAGCACACCAAGGAGAAAAGTATGAAAACCCAATGAATGCCAAGTAATTTTAATAGTGGGTCATATGCTTTTGTTTGTAAAAAGTCACTTAAAGCGTCAACGCTGCTCACGAACGATGTTACCATACCTCGATGCTGGAATACGACAAAAAGAAAAGATGTTAATATTTTTAGCTAAAATATATGATACAGTAGTTTTAAATAAAATTGATACAACAGGAAATAGTTGATAAACATAAAAAATGATAGGTGACACTAGATGAAATGTAATGTAACACTGTCAGTCATCATAGAAACCCTGATAAGATAATAATAGATTTGCTAAAGCAAGATGCTATTTGATATCGAAAATTTATGTAACGTTCACATATTTCATTAATGTTTATTAAATGTTTCAATCAGCTTCACGCTGTATCCCGCACACAGCAGGGTAGGCAGAGGGAACCTAGTGTTAAGACACACCGTTCCCAACTTCCCGTCGAATTATGGAGGCATTGCAGATTGAGTGGTGGAATTTACCTCGATACGAGAGCGAAGAAATGGAAATATAAATTAAAAATTTTAAATATTAAAACTTAATTTATATATATTTTTTATTTTATTTTTAGATATCTTGTTCAAACTTCTCCTAATTTAATTTATCTTTTAATCAAACAGATTAGTAAAATGTTCATCGAAATTCATCCCAAATGATTTAGTTGTTAACGAGAATAGTCTAGACTTTATACAAAATAATATTCACAGAATTAAAAGTTATTATTACCATAAGATATCATTATTACTAGTACAGTTAAGCTGCCTTCATATTATTTATTTGTAAGACGAGTTATATAAAATAACATCAATATACTTTTATAGCACGCTATGATTCATAGAACATATAAATATTTTAATTAAGTTCTCCAACGTCCATAACATTAATTATTATTTATTTATAACATTATAAATAATAATTAATATTATGCAAAAAATTACACAATAATTGTATTAATGGCTTAACGTTAGCGATAAAGAATATATACTTTGTGATTGGATTTGCGTTACTTCCCTCTTACAAAAGTTAATATTTCTTTAGTCTTACACTGTATCCCGAACATAGCAGGCAGGCAGAGGGATCACGGGAAACCTTCTATAAAGACTCGTTCCTCACTTTCCGCCAAATTCTGGAGAAATTGCGTGTTGAGTGGAACTCAACGCCGTGCATTGCCTCGTAACTAGAGCGAGGTGTAAATAATGTTGAGTATTTTTATTCACCCGAATAGGAATGGAATCCAAAACCGTCGCCTTTACAGTCACACGCTTGTGCTTCTGCCCAACGACGGCCTCATATTAAGATAAGTTTGTACATGTGAACCTCTAAATTCCATAGGGAATCGAACTCATAACTTGTCATGTTTATAGTCACACGCTCGTGCACGTGCGCCGCAACTGGCCTCAAAAAGAAAGATTAGCATACACAAAAAAAAACTCACTTGAAACGAAAACAACTCGGACGTAATAACATAAGGCACAGGTTGGTATCCGGCAGCGTCAGCAAAAATACAGAGACACATGGCCACCACGGGCAGCCAGCCGGGCAGCCACGCGCCCAGCGACGTCGCGAAGAACCACCCGCCCAGCGCCAGCATGGATAACCCTGTGGCGAACGATGTTACCGCTAGCAACCACTGTGGATAAGAAAGTAAGTAAATTTTATCAGTACTACGATCTAATTAGTATCTTCTACTTATCTTACAAAGTGATTGCAGGATCGATTCCTTTTCGTGGGTTCCTTGATGTCTCCAAATAATCAGGAAGTATTTATTTTAAAAAGCGTTTATATTTTTGTTGGCCCTTAGCAATGATGACTTAAACAAGAATTTCCTTCGCTTTTCGCTTAAAGTAAAATAGGCATAGGGAACCTAATGGCAAGACACTCTATTCCCAACACATCGCCCAATTTTCAAAACATGGATGTATGAGCGCTTTGTTTCGTTACCGGAGCGAAGAAGTGTATATTACTCATTCCCCTAGTAGGAATTTGAACCTCAATCGTTTTTTTGCATTCCGAAAAAGAAATATGGAAGGTAGAAAAGAAAAGATAAATAAAAATGATCATACCTTTCTTCCAGTCTTCTCAACGATACAACTCGCTACAATCGATCCTAGCAGCTGTATGGCGCCCACAACGATTGTCTGCTTGTTTGGACTTAATTTTAAGCTGATTGATTCTGAAGCTTGTTCAAATATAGAGCCCGCGTACATTAGCACCACCAGATACCCGCATGTCTCTTGAGATAACATCACATTTACTGCGATCCTAAATGCTTTGAATGTTGTCTTGTCCTGTACTGTAAGAAAATATTAAGATTTTCTTATTGGTTTTTTTGCGAGGAAAATAGCGAAAACTGAATATACTTCGCTATAAAGGTCCTTTTTCTAAAGCTTATTTTTGATAGTCACTTACTAATGCTCTTCCATGTTGCTTTCTCTATACTTTTAGCGTACTCTTCCTCTTTTTCCATTATCTGGACCTCTTCTTCCAGAGTTTTGTCATCAGGAGTAGTATTCCGTAGCCATGCGAGAGTCGCTCTGGCTTGCTGAAGCAAATAATATTTTTAGAGTGCCTTAGTTCAAAAGAAAAACCGATATGTTTATAGGACTTTGTTGGACTTTGAGACAAAAATAAAATGATAATTTATAAAATATATCACAAAAAAATTATTACACATTTATATTTGTGATGTCATGTTATGTGTATGCGTTCGCTAACTTCAGTTAGTCAACTTTTTTAAAGCTGTAATTTATGATATTGACACGAGTCCCTCGGTGGACGAACCCGACTCGCACTTGACCAGTTTTTTTATTCTATACAATTATAATATGTTTATGAACGTTCTACTAATTTATTAGTATGAATAATTATAATTCTATTAGTGTGCCAGTTGTAATCAGTTTGAAGTGCCTATACTCTATACATTATTGTGTCAAGGCAAAGTAATCGATCTAAAATGCTATATCAGTTAGTAGAATATTTAACTATATTTCCTTGATAATTTTGAAGAGACATGAAATGTTTATAATTATTTTAAAATACTCTCAAATTCGATTCCCACTCGTGGCAATAAATTATTTTCAATTGCTCCCTGTGGTAACTAGCCAAAACGCGGCGTTGAGTTTCGCAAAAATGGAAAGTGGATTTGGGGTAAATTAACTTCGTATACTAATATTTAATAGTTTCGTATATAATTGTAATAACAGAAGAAAAAAAACAATCTTAACCCTACAAGGCACCCAGTGCCACATGAGGGACATCCACTTTAATCGTTCCTATAATTATAAAACTAGAAGTAGCAATACCTCTTGACATCTTGATAGAAGCTACAGATATTTAGCAATGTTATAGCATGGCTCTTTACCTAATAATATCATTCATGTATTAGTTATAGCAAATTAAATGCAAAATTTGAATGAAATTGAAACGTTACTCATTTGTTGAAATTAAAAAATATTTAAAAAAATGTTATTCTACAGTTTTGACTTTAAAAAAAATATTGTGCGTTATAAGTAAGTGTATATTTTGCAAAGGTAAGTTATTTTTTATATTACATAAGTAAACATATTAGAAAATCATACTTTTATGTGTGTTCCACATACGGTACGTTGAGCTTTAGTGTGCGTTTTAACTTATACGTACTTACGATAAGTTTCCTTATAAATATTATGATTTTTTTAGTTAATGGCGCGAAGAAGATTACATGATTAAAATATTAAGGGTTTCTAGGCCATTCCTTCTGGGTGTGAGGTCGGACAAGATTTTTGTGATGCTGAATGTGATGATGACATCGAAAGATTACCCAAAACCTCCGCAGTGATCTCCCGTCAACGATCTCGATGATTTTATTTATATATCAGACCCTCAGCCTAGTACGTCAGAGACAACTACAGGTACTATTACCCAATCTCGGGCACCTAGACGATCATCGACTATGAGTAACACAATTGGTGTAGAATGAATCTAGAATCCCTGGCTCTGTAACTAACCTAAAGAAAAAAAGAAGATTTAAATGGATTTAAGAAGAAGATTCATCTGATGAGGTTGGAAATAAAAGACAGAAACCAAATATATCAATCCTACCTCCTCGTGATATCAGACTTGATGGGTTTGAGTATTTTCCTGTATGGAATCAAAAAAGACAACGGTCCAAATATCCTGGATGCAAAACTAACTTTGCCTCGATAAATCTAATGATTGCTTTTGATCTTTCGATCAATGAGCAGATTTATGAAATAAGTTATAAGTATGATTTCTAAATATATAAAATAATAAAATATATAGTGATAGTCATTTCTTTTAAATGGGAATTGTTCAGTAGAGACGGAAGATACGAAATACTAAGATACGAGAGACGAGATGGATATGGAAAGGCGTATTGCTGCCGGTGACAAGGTTAACGGAGCCTTAGCTTCATTGATGAGACGGCGAAACGTCAGCACAGCTGCGCGTTTGGCCGTACATAATGCGGTTTTGGTACCGACGTTGTTATATGGCAGCGAAACATGGGTATTACAGAAGAAGATTGAAGGAAAGATAAATGCCGTGGAGATGCGATCTCTTCGCAGAATATGCGAAGTCAGCTTATCTGTTCGAATCCGCGATGAAGAGATACACCGAAATAGCAGGTTCTAGCGAGGATGTCACGTCAACAATGAAGAAGAACGTGCTCAGCTGGTTTGGGCACGTCGAATGAATGAGTGATGAAAGAATGGTAAAAAAGATTTATGATGGAAACGTAAGTAGTAAGAGAGGTAGGGGGAGACCTCTGTTGACCTTCGAAAACACAATATCGAAGATTCTGAAGGAAAGTCACGTAAACAGAATGAGGACCGCCGGAATGCATGTATGAAGAGGTTGATGACAGTGGACGAGGCGAAAGAGGTATGTAGAGACCGTAGAGTTTGGCGCTCTGTTCTCTCTGACTACCCCGCTAGGAATAACGTGTGAAGCTCAGTTAAGTTAAGTACATAAGAAACAATTTTCAAGGCGATTCAATATGTACTAGTTCAATACCAGAAAAGTAAAGTTAAAGCTCAGTGTACCATATGCGGAACTGAAATAAAAAGTTATTTTTTCAGTAAAATATGGTTTTATTTTTATTTTTATAAGTTTTCCCTATCTTCTGATCACTTATTGTATATTTTTTTCACGCACGAAAAAAAAATTGAGCCTTGTAGGGTTAAGTACTTCAGTAGAAATATGTTTAAAATTTTCTTAAATATTTCTTTCTTAGGATTTAGGATTTAAGGTTTGTACACATATGTGATATCTGGATCTAGAAACTTTTTCCTTATTTTTGACAAGCATAACTGGCTTCTAGCTGTTTTGATGTAGGTAAAGATAAAAAAATACTTTTATATAAATTTCATACATCCTTATTGATTTCTTGGAAACATTTGTTTAACAATTTGGATTCAAGTTAAATTTTAATTTTATATTTATTATATAGATCTTTTACTAATCATCGCTTATCAATTAATGTGAACTTTAAGACGTAAAATGGAAAATCCATGTTTTGGCCGTTTCCGTCGGAATTTCAAGAAATCCCCACGTCGCGTCGAAAGCTAAATTTCAACGTATTAAGGTCAGCAGTTTCGTTTGCGTTGTCTGTCTGCTGTCAGTCAGTTATTCACGTTTGTTTGTAGCTTATATATTTACCCCAAAACAGTCAAAATATAATACTAAATTTTTAATTAATTTGTTAGTAACATCTATACTATACAGTATATAATATGTACACATTATAATTGATAAGAACGTATATCTTTTAGTGTGATAATAATTTTTCAATTAACCAACTAATTTAAATCCTAAATTGCACTATCATATGAAAAAAATATTTTTTAATAAAATAAAACAAATAACATTTCCGCAAAATAAAACAAATAACATTTCCGCACTTCTAGAATAATTGCAAGTCAATTAAGTTGGCCGTATGCGTTGAAATTCCGTTACGTTGCTATCGTAACAACCTCTTAGTATCTTATAATGAGTTGGAAAACTTTTACAAAGTGTTGCCATATATAGCTTATTAAAAAAAGATTACTTATTATATGTAATTTTAATTCAGTATTTATTGTTATTGTAACATTCCTTGATTATTAACATTTGTTCTTTATTGTGACAAAATTACACAGTTCTTGTACAATGAATAGTTTTATTATAAATAGAATTTCTTTTCTTAATGTTTAGAGGCCAGTCGTGGCGCAGCGGCACGAAGTGTGACTGTAAAACCGACTGGTTGTGAGTTCCATACCCATTCGAGGAGATGAAATATTTACTTAAATTTATATTTCCATTTCTTCGCTCTGGTGTCGAGGCTAAGCGCAGCGTTGAGTTCTACCACCCAACACGCAATGCCTCCTCACTCAGAATTCGGCAGAGTGTGGAATGGATTTTTTTCTAAATTTTTCATAAGACACATATAATATAAACTCTTCTTACCTGAACTTTGCCTTGCTTGACTAGAAAAACAGGTGTTTCAGGCATAGCCATGAACACCAGAAGGTGGACTACTGGTATGGCAGTGCAGAGCCACATGACCGCACCGAAGGAGAACACGTCGCCCGCCACGTATACTATGAGGTAGCCGAGGTTTTGTGATAGGATGAATAGGGAACCCAGGGCGCCCCGGATGTTGTCTGACGCCACCTGGGAAACGAGAATTAAAAGGTTTTGTTGGCCTAGTTCCATAATAAAATGTGGATAAATTTTAGGCAGAGGAACCTTGCGTTAAGGCACTCGGTTCCCCAATTACTGTCCAATTTTCGAAACATTTCGTGTTGGGAGAATCCTTCAAGTGATACGCACTCACAACTGCGGCGCCACGATGGTCTCATGTTTTATTTAAAAGAAATATTTTTAATTTGCCCGCGTGGAGCTTAGTTACTTAAAATTCTTATTTTTTCAATTCTCTCCTCCTGGGATGCAGAGTAAATGTAAAAAAATATATAGAAAATATATTAAAAAATGCTTACCTCTTTCAAGTATAAGGGTGTGACCACATAGCAGCCCGCGCACGCGAGCCCGGCGACCGCACGCGACGCTATCAGCGCCCATGGACGGAGAGAAAACATAATGATGACCCAGCTTATCTGTTAACAATATAACATATCTTGTATAAAATACATTAAAAAATCTCCATACAGAGATGCTAACAACATAAATAAATTGTAACAAGCGTATAAGAATTTCGACGCTGCTCGATGAGAACGTATGGCTTAGTTGGTCAGAGCGTTTGAATGGTTTCCAAAGAAGCGCGAGTTCACATCCTTCTACGTTGAAATTTTTATACGTTTTCTTAATAAGTACAATAAAAAATAATATTCTTATTATTTTACCAGGGTAGGCAGAGGGAACTTAATATTTAATAATTTAAATACTCCCTTCCCAATTTCAGCTCATTTTATTTGATATTGAGTGTTGAATGGTGGAACAAAACGCGGCGTTCACGCCGTGTTTTGTTGTTCTCAAAACGCAGAAATGAAAATAATTTATTCCTGTGAGTGGGAATCGAACCCAAAACCGTCGCATTTATAGTCAAACGTAGTGCCGCTTTGACGGCCTCTAATTTATTTAACTTTTTTTCTTATGTCATACTCTGGCAACAAGACGAAACGTGACGCCGAGTTCTTCCATTCAACACATATATTTCCAAAATTGGAACGAAAGTGACAAAACACTAAGTTTTATCTGTGAAAAAAAGCACAAAACTGTTTTTTTTGACCCAACTTAAATAATAAGTTAATAATAAAATATTATAAATAATATTTATTACAATTAAATAAAATACATTAAGAATAACAAGAAAACGTGAGGCCAAACGCTAATACAAATGTGGTATGTATTAGAAACGTGAATTATAGCTATTTTCTAGTGGAGAGCGGTTGTTACCGCCTGTTCGACTAGTAGGTAATACGACATTCAAATATGTATAAGAGATCTTAAATGGAAGTGGAATGACTGGAAAAAATATCGCGGAACTCAACGCCGCGATTTGTAGAAAGGAATGAAATATTGTTTTCGACCCTTCAAACTTAACGAGTGCATATACATAATTATATGCATATTTTTTAGTAAATAATGACCGAAATATGTCATTATATGTATATCACCCTAAAAATCATATTGTTTCTGAAAAAAGTGGACGAAATTAAACACATTTTTTGTTTCAAAAAAAGTCCCTATACAGTTTGCATTTATAAAAGTAATTTAAAAACCTACTGTTGTTTTTATTTTTTAACATACCTAAATTCTAATAATCTTTAAAAGGTAATGAATGGATATTGAAGATTATAAAATTTAATAGTCCTGATAGATTGATTGGTCAAAGATATATTTTATAATAACGTAAGGAAAAGTACTAAATTAGGTATATAATGTTCTTTTTACTTGCATTTAATAAGTAACCTTCAGTTTGTAAATGCTTGATTAAAATGCAATTCTACCATTTAAGTTTACCACAGTAATATATTTGTATATGTTTAAAAAAATATTAATATATGATTAAATTATTAACTTTATGAATAGTATGACATAAATATAGTATGTAACATTAATAACGTAGCCGTTTCGATGCTGTCGCGCGGGGACACAAGTGTGCGACTGGAAGCGGATGGTCGTGGATTCAAATCCAACTTGGGAATGAAATATTTAATATTGTCATATTCTCGCTCTTAACACGTAATACTTCGAGAACTTGGCGAAAAGTGTGGAACGGTAGTGTCCTTCTGTCTACCCGCTGTGTGCGGGATACAGTGTAAAGCTACAATATATATATACAGAACGTGGTATTGCATACATTTTTACTACATATTACACTTTAAAAAAAAATAACATTTAGTTTATTGGTTATCACTTATTGTACTTTTTTATCAGTAGAAAACGACTAACCACAAGCATTAAAGAAGTCAACATAGTTGTGATTTTCCTTCCCCATCGATCTGCCATGTCTCCCACCAAGAAACCGCAGAATATAGGTGGGAAGAAGGTAACAGATGCCATCCAGGATATAGTCTCATCTGTAATAGGTTCCGGAGCCGGTCCATCTTTTGATTGCAGGATAGGAGTCATAGGCGATTGCCAACCCATAAGCATGCCGAAGTTCAGCACTGGTAGAGTTACTGTAAGTAAAAAATAAAAAAGTATAGCATTTTTTTTTATCAATATTTAATTCTCTTCACGTCTTCTGAAAACAAAAACTGGTTTGAATGAAATGAAGCCGTTAGTAAACTAAAATATTATTCTCTCTTTCTCTAGCTTGCGCCCAAAAAACATAAAAAAATACTGAAATTTGTACGCCAAATTTAAATTTTCTCTGTTTTTTAGCTTCTAGAGGCTTGTTTGTCTATCAATAGGCTATTCAATGTTGATATTCACTCCGTTTCGAAAGTGGGAGGAGAATCTATCGATATATAACAGCTTTCTAGTAACTAATACGATGTACGATGTACGTGTATATATTTACGCAACATGGAAATACTCTCTTAACTGATACAAATATATCTCACAGACAAGAACTATGCTTGCAGAATGTAATATATAATGTAAGGTCTGAGACAGGCTCGGAATAGCAAGAATTTATTATTAGTTTAATTTTAATAGTTAAATAAATAAATAAATTTAAATTTTCATTAAATAACACTCGCAATGCCTCCAGAGTTGCGCGGAAAGTGGGGAACGAAGTGTCTTAACACTGGGTTCCCTCTGCCTATCGTGCTGTGTGCGGGATACAGTGTGAAGCTGATTTGATTTTGATTTTTATTTTTACTATTATGTTCATAAATTGACAGAGTCAAAATCGAAAATGTCAGTTCAAAATTGGAACTCAAATCTCAAAATATTTTTATATGTTTTAATTTGGCCAGTGTAAACTAAATTAAATCAATAAATCTGTTGCCTTTACCTAATTCACACTCTCTTAAAAATAATAATTACAATTTAAAAAAAAAAACCGACATCTTCAACTTCAACCGGATCCCATAATCAGAACCAAACTAAGCCTTTCATCAAATCGGTTCACCCAGTTAAAAGTACTGTGGTAACAAACATAAAAAAATCTATCGAATTGATTTAAACCTCCTTTTTTACAGAAGTCGGTTAAAAGATACTGTTATTTTTAATATTATAGAGTATTTTAAATATGGTTTAACAATTAATCATGGTCTTTCAAGCTTTGGTCACCTGTCAGTCAGCATTGGTATTTGTTATATACGTCATCGCTTTTTATATTAAATAATTCTGTATGAATCTCGATACTTTTTTATCTCCGTATATCTTGTTGGCATAAATTTGAACGACTGTATAATCAGGATCAGTCGAATACGACGATGACGGTATTGATGACTTTCAAATCAATTCTTCTTACGTATTATGAATTATTTTGATAAAAATCTATTTAAATTTAATTCGCCAGTTACTGGAGTGAACGTAGAACAAAAAATCTTGGTATAGGTTAAATAGTGTAGGAGAGCAGTAAGAGAAGATTTCTCGAAATTCCTGCAAAACGAAAAAAATTGAGTTTTCCATTTTACGGTTTAAAATCCACGCAAAAATGTTTCAAGCCACAACTAGTTTATTCATGTGTAATAATCAGTTTATTCGTGTTGCTACATACTCTTGGAAATAAAATCTCCTTTCCTTTATTATGTCTTCATTTTGATTATTATAGTAACTAATAATTCAATTACGTCGTTGTGTCACTAAACATATGCTTGCTAACTTGGTAAATATTACTTTTTAGAAAACATACAAAAAAAATAATGTGGCGGGATTTGAAACCGCGCCTCTTGGAAACCGTCCAAGCGCTCTGAACAACTAAGCCATACGTTCTCATCAGGATACATCGAAATCCTTATATGCTTGTTACAACTTATTTTTGTTGGTAACATTTCTCCCTCTTTCTTCCGCTAATAAATTAATATAATATGTTTCCTACAAAGTATTTTTCTTTCCTAAATGTGAAATAACACTTTAAAAATATTAAAAAAATCATGGTAAATATTATTCAACATAGAATATGATTACTATTATTTTGATTGATTGTAGATGGATATACCAATGCAATAAGCTCTTGGATACGGTACATTATAATACATTCGTTGATTTGAAGGCTATCAGCTTCTCAAGATGTAGGGGATTTTGTGCAAATTATTTAATATTGTTTACAATATTATAATATATCTACAATGTTTTTTATTTATTTTAATTGATGAGTTTAATTAATCATTTTGCGCAAATAATTATTTACTATATTATCTAGCCTATTTATTCTATTTCTCAATTACTTCAATTAATTAATTGAATTAATATTATTTTGTAAATACTATATTTATATTTTATGTACACTGCGACAACCGTGACACTGTAACGTTACGATTGTGGGTTCGATTCCCATTCATGGGAATAAATTATTATTTATTAATATTTTCATTTCTTTACGCTGCCACTCAGCTTAAAATTGAGAACGTAGTGTCTTAACACTAGGTTCCCTCTGTGTGCGGGATATGTGTGAAGCTGATAACGATAAAAAAAGTGTAATAAAAAAATCTAAACAAACACTCAACGCTCATACCATATATAAAAGATTCTTAATATTTCACATTTCTTAATATATAAATATTTTAACTATTACAAAATTTATCACAAAAGGGAGTTGAAGCTGTAACTGATAAGATTATATCTCTCAATAACATCTCCAGCTATCTTACAAGGCGAGTGCCATCAATTATACGTTCTAGTTCTAGTTGAATCAAGATAAATCAAGGATCAACAGATTACAACCAACCTCTATATTGTTTCTTAATTATATACGCAACTATGCGGTAGAGTATGAACTTAAAATAAATATGACAAACAGTAGATACTAGTTTAGAAATCGTCGTCTATAATAAATAATGATTTTTAAATACGTTTCCATATAGCCAGTCGTGGGGCAGTGGCACAAGTGTGCGACTATAGATGCGACAGGTTCGATTCCCACTCGTGGAAATTATACATTTAATAGTTTTATGTCCTCGCCGCAGCCACTCGACACGCAATGCCGCCAGAATTGGGCGGAAAGTGGGGAACGGAGTGGAGTGTCTTAACACTAGTTTCCTTCTGCCTACCTTTTATTGCTACATGCAGGATATAGCAATAAAAAAAACATGTTTAAATTTACATATATTATTCTTATTACCATACTATTACTAAAGTTAATTCATTCATTATTCATTATACAGATCCACTTTTGGGGTTCCTTATCTCAAATTTTAAAATAAGTAAGTATAAAAATCTCACCGAACATACGACAGCTTGCGACTGTTGTAGATTGGAAAAAACCATTCATGTTAATAATATATTCTAATTAGATTTCTATTCTCCATATATGAAGAACAATGTGGTTTTCTACTAGATTCTCTCTTGCTTCAAATAGAATAAGTTCAAACAAGTTCAATTTTTAACCAGTTTGCTGTTTAATTGATATAAAGCGAAGATGGACATCGAAAAAATGAGAATATATGATGTCCGATTAATATTGTAACAAAGAATGACAACACAAAAAATATGCATTAACTTATTTAATTATTTAGTTGTATAGATATAAGTATATATTTGTTTCATATTGTATCCCCCGTATAAAAGAGTATGCAGAGAGAGGTAAACTAGTGTTAAGACTTTCCTTTCTATACTTTCCGAGAATAATCCTATTTTCGATACAGCATATTGGAGTATTGTCACAAGATTGAGATGGAGTGGTAATCGAACCTCAAACTGTCTCTCCAACTCTATTGAGGTCAGCCGCTGTATCATAAATCAAATAATAATATTTACAAAATATTTGTTTATTTCTTCTCAGATTTTATCACATATTAATAATTCATAATTTGATTTTGATGATTTCATCTCCTTATATTCGATGTTAATGTCTATATGCTCATTAACTAATTGGCTACTACGTTATATTAGACAAATTTTATAGGACATTTATTTTTTTATAAAATTTGAGATGTGCCACTGCGCCGACAGCCTGAAGCATAAATACTCGTGTGTTTATACATATGAGGCCGTCGAAACGCAGTAGCACAATAGTGCGACTGTAACGAGACGATTGTGGGTTCGATCTCAACTCGATGGAATGAGTTATTATTTATTAATATTTTCATTTCTTCGCTCTGGCATCAAGACAAAAACTGGCGTTGAGTTCCGCCACTCGACACGCAATGCCTCGAAAAATTCGGCGAAAAATGGGGAACGGAGTGTCTTAACATTAGGTTCCCTCTGCCTACTCTGTTATATACAGGATACAGCGTGAAGCTGATAAAAATATATATACATACACATGTAGATACTATCTGGTGTGATGCAATAGTAAGAACAATACAAATATGTTGATAGAATTCATCGTCTATTGCCATTAAGTAATGTAACCTAATTTCAAAATGTGTTTATGTTTTAGTGGTTTCATAGTTACATACAATATAAACGTAATGAAGACGTATAAAGACGTCAATGAAGTGGTGACGTCAATGGAGTGTCTTAACACTACGTTCCCTTTGCCTACATTGCTGTGGGCGGGGGCATTGTGAAGCTGATTTCATTTTGATATTTTTTACAAAGATGTATAAAAAGATTTAAATGTTTGAAGTATTTTAATCATCTAATTGACTTTTAATTGATTTTTCGAACCAAATTAAATAGAATAGATACGTTATTAAAACTTTTATATTTCAATAATATGTTTTTTTTAAATAAATAAATGACATCATAACATCCATTGCAACAAAGAAACATTTAATTTTCTGCTATGATATGAATATTATTCTCTATTAGCTAATTTAGTAACGTCACGGGGTACAGTACCCTGCGTATCCAGCGGGGTAGGTATAGAGGACCAGACTTAAGATACTCCGTTCCTCATTTTCCGTCCAACCTTTGAGACAGCGTGTTGAGCGGCGAAACTCAACGCCGCATTTGCAGTCCGACGCTGTACCACTGCGCCACGATGGTCTCAGTTATCTTATATAATCTAGGTCTAGGTTCTACAAATAGTCGAGCGGACTTTTTAATAATGAATGATGTGAAATATAAATGTATAGTTGGTATATACATAAATTTATATATAGCGTCTTGTTTTCGTAATACACTTTTTTTTTAAATAACTTTTTGGTATACTAAAAAAATCGTAGTTCTCATACTTTTTTACCCCCGACGCAAAAGGACAGGTATTATAAGTTTGACGTGCCTGTCTGTCTGTGGCACTGTAACTCCTGAATTAAATCTATGTAAGTGCGGTTTTTTTATATGAAATCCTTGTTCATCGCGGTGGTTCTCAGCTATGTTTTATAAAAGCCGATAAAGGAATGAAGTAGTAATATTCTTGGTCGGACATTTTTTTATTTTAATTTATGTCGACAAATTACAAGTCACTGGATTTACGTTAATGAAAGAAAATATAATATATACGAAAAGTCGTTTTCGATATCCATTACAAATATAAATAACGTAACTATTTTTTTCTTCAATATACTAATATCGAAACTAATTTATTTATTACACGTTCTTACTTAGCTGCACCCACTTGACACCCTGGGATCATGACCTCAGCGAACTGGTTCCTGACTCACGACAGCATGGAAACGGGTCCCCGCACTTCAGCTAAATATACAGTACATTCAATGAGTCATGGTCGTATCGAAATTAGGTCTTCTGAACTGCGTTTTGTTCACTTAGCATAAAAATAATGGAAAGTAAGATAAATGTCTGCTCAATCATCTGCAGCTGATTTCAGAGCAGCCACGACTCGTCATCAGTACTGTATCGATTCAATTGGTTACTTGTTTCTCTTATAGTGTTCACGTTTGCTTAGTAGTCATATAGTTTATAGTACTAAATTAAAAAAAATCAGCTTCACGCTGTATCCCGCACACAGCAGGGTAGGCAGTGGGAACCTAGTGTTAAGACACTCCGTTCCCCACTTTCTGCTGATATCTGGAGGCATTGCGTGTTGAGTGGCAGAACTCAACGCCGCGCTTAACCTCGACACTAGAGCGAAGAAATGGAAATATAAATTTAAGTAAATATTTCATTTCCTCGAGTGGGGATCGAACCCACAACCAGTCGGTTTTACAGTTACACCTCGTGCCACTGCGCCACCACTGGCCTCAATTTATAATACTATACTTGTAATATTAATTATTAATATATTATAAAATGTGTATAATTCATTTGAAATAAAAAAGTATGAAGCAATATAATTTACATATCACTAGTTAGACAACCGTTTTTTATATAACGCGATGGTAATAAAATCAGATACAAATCAAATTCTACTTGTTCAGATACAAAAAAAATTTTGCCTTCATACATGAGTGCCTAATCAAAAATATGGTAATTTCTAATGACTTTTAGGCAAAAAATTATAATAAATATTAATATTTTATAGTCTTTTATGGAATAAAATTGCTGATTACCTACTATTATTTACTATTTTAATTAGAAGTATTTTTTTCTGTTATTTTACTGACTCATTATTTTACTTTCCGTAACTTTAGAAATATGTTTGGTGGCTGGATCTCAGTCAGAACATCTCAGTCTTTGTATAGTAGGAAAACCTTTAAATGTATACTAACATTATAAAGCTGAAGATTTTGATCGGTTGAACGCTCTAATCTCAGGAACTACTTTATAGAAGTGAAAAAAAATGTTGTGTTGAGGAAAGATATAGGCTATATAATAAATCGTGCCAAAGCAAATAGGCGTGGAGCAACAGCAAAAACGTCAAAGCTTAAGAGATGTACTCTCTATGTATACGCGGGTGAAGTCGTAAGAAAGAACACTGGTTTTGACAATCACTTTGATACTGATGTTAATATATATTTAACCATTCTCCTCTCTATTGTATAGAATTTGAATTGACTACCACCGATCACATTTCTGTAAATTTCACCATTAAACTGTCAGCTGAATTCCTCCACTTAACATTGCCTCGAAAAAACTCTGTTATATAATACAGGTCAAGCTTAGAAAAAAAAATTATGCTTTAGTCGCAGCTCTTCAATATTTCCCTTTTCCAAACTAGGCAAAACTAGAGAAAACCAGTTATTGCCATATAACTATAACTGACTTAAACAGAAAAAATTGCTCAAATTCAAAAGAAGTACTTATGACTATTTTATAAATATTAATTTGATATTAAGATTGAATCCGCGACCGTCACAATGGGTCTCCAAATACTATATCTACATGTTATATCGTTAAATATGTATGGTATGTAGTGATAGCACTTAAACTTTTTATTTGTTATGAAGATGTAGAGGGAGATTTTGTATATAAAAATGTATACTAATATATATAGCTGATGAGTTTGTTTGGTTGAACGGGCTAGTCTCAGGAACTACTGGTTCGATTACAATTTTTTTTTATGTTGGATAGTAAATTTATCAAGGAAGGCTATAAGCTATCTGTACTTTTTTTTAATACTGTACTTTCTTATAATACTGTATTTTTAGTCAGAATTGCAATTACTTAGATAGTGTATGTGTACACATAAGTCATTATTTCCATTTAACCAAGCGGGCGAAGCCGTTGGTGAGAGCTAGTAAGTAGAATAAAGTGGATAATTAACTAAAGGGCAACATAACTTTAACATTTGCACGTATAAATAAGTTATTCTTAGAAGAAAATTTCAAACCTGTTTCCATCTCGGTCTTCTATTTTCAGAGCCCAGTTTAAATTAACCTACAACTTACCTTCAGTCTTTAACTGGTATAATGTACAAGTAAAAATAATTAATGCAATAATGATTCTTATCTATTTATACATAAGTACGACGATCGAATGTGTGGTTAATAAAGTAACTGTAGAGGGATCCATTTCTTGTTAAGAGTTGTGTGATATTTAATATAGAAATATGATTGCTATTCCTCAACTTATTTTATTGTATAGAGTATTAGCATGCATTAAGCCATCGTGGGAAGCTCTTGTGTCGTGCTCCAATGAACGCGGTAGTAGTGGGTTTGAATTTCATTTAGAGAAAGGTATTTAATAAGATCTTTTAGACTGAACATATATGTTTGTGTAACTTTTATTTTTTAATTTTTCGGGGCAAATTTTGTTTTAAGTAAATTTTATGGAGTGGGCACCAGACTACTCTGGGGTGGGCATGGCCGTCTCGGCTCCCTTTCCTTCGCCCATGGTCGAAACGCAATGTCGCAATACAATATTCTAAAGCTGTGAGTCATACTATTTTATAATTTAAAAAGTTACTATAATTTATCAAAATCATCTTCCCGTTCCACATATCAACCCTGCTAGAGATAAAGAGAATGTAATATCATGACACTCCTTTCCCCACTTTCCGCCGGAGAGTGGCGGAACTTAAAGCCTCGCTAAGTCTCACTTTATTAATGTCTTACCCATTAGTGCCATAAAGAATTGATTGGCGATGCCGCCGTCTCGGAGGCGCGCGAGCCATCGCAGCGGAAGTAGAGCAAGCATAGTGGCTGTTGTAAGGTGTTAGACACACATGACGTCTTTAGTTTCAATATCTGTAATAGGAAAAATAATTTATACTTTTTTGTAAATTATATTATTAGCCATTCGTGTGGCAGGGGCACAAAGTGTGACTGTAAAACCGACTGGTTGTGGGTTCGATCCCCACTCGAGAAGATGAAATATTTACTTAAATTTATATTTCCATTTCTTCGCTCTGATGTCGAGGCAAAGAGTTCTGCCACTCAACACGCTCTGCCTCCAGAATTCGGCAGAAAGCGGTGTCTTAACACTAGGTTCCCTCTGCCTGCCCTGCTGTGTGCGGGATACAGCGTGAAGCTGATATTATTAGCTATTTTCTTACAAATTCACTCTATTTCCCACATACAGGGTCTACAGCAGGGTATTTAAAAGGAATCTAGTTCTAACACTCCGTTACCAACTCTCGAGATTAGATTCGATTTAAGACATTGCGTGTTGAGTGACGAAACTCAACGCCGCGCTTTTTCTACCAGAGCAGGGAAATGAAAATACTTATATTATATGGTTATGTAGTATCGTCTATCTGTCATTATCTATATATATTAGGAATTCCTAGGAATTCTCCTCTAATGCTCTCCTATACTCTATTGGAACGTTTATGCCAAATTACAGCGCTTCAATTCTAGCTGTCCTTTATCTATCAGTCACTGAGTCAGTAACAGAATTTTCTATATATATCTCCTAATCTTCAATCCAAACTCATATCCTCTACGATCCCTAACACACTAAATTTCAATTTTCAACTTTCTAAGTACACTAGTTTAAAGAAAAATCGTGTTGAGCACTCGACGTTACGTAATAACGTTTCTATCTACAGCAGGAAACCGGTGATATTCTAAGTATAAAAATTTTCCAAGTTAGATTCGAACCGATAACCATAGTGTAGATTTCAAATTATTATCGATGGAACATGACATCTGATCTCTAAAGATAATATATGTACGTTTATTAATACATATAACCAAATGTAAAATTTATATTTTTTATTTTTCTAAATTGCATTATGTTTTTAATAATAAAAAAAGTATATGCAGAAAATAGTTGAAGAATTATTTTTGAAATAAAATTTTATTGCGGGAAAAAACCCGTTGCTCACTATGTATTATTTACAAATAGACATATGCCAACGAAAATGATAAATTAATATGCTCTCGAAATGGACGCTTCAATGCGTTTGATGGCGGCTTATCTTAAGTGTGTTGTCAATTTTTAAATTTTATTGCAATCCTCATTTCAAATTGAGTTATTATATTGAGTTATATATATTTAGATAAAATTGACGTTGGTTAAGAAAAATAAGCTACTGATAAGAATAATGTATCTATTTTAGAAAATATAGTCTACTGAGTGGGAGGGACTGCAGTCAAAGTTATTATTTATTTATATAAATATTGAATGGCAGAAGCCAACCCACCGCGATTTGCCTTGTTACAATAGGCAAGAAATGAAAATATTAATAAATAGTAAATATTTCTCCGATTGATTCAAATCCATATTTAGGATTTTACATTTTGGAAACCCGACGTTTCTAGAGAGACTCGTAGATGGTAGTCTACCCGTGACCACGGACTACTGCAAAGTGTTCGAAACGTCGGGTATCCAAAATGTAAAATCTTTAATATACGCGATTAATCCGGTTAAAATAGTTTCATTTAAAATGTGTTATTATCATGAAAATCAAAGAACTTATTAATCTACAAAAAATCAAAAATCTTTTAAATATCTTTTAAAACCCTAGCATTTTTTTTCTATGTACGATTTTTCAACAGAAACGATTTTCTACGTCAAAAAGGAAGACTTTTGTATAGTAATTATCTCAAGCAATAATAAGAGTTCCTAAAATACAACTATAATTTGTAGATTACGATAAGTGGTTTTTCCTTAAGACCACTTTGCCTTACCTTCTCCTATATATATAATAAGGAAAACATATAAATATTGTAAAAAAAATGTGTATTTAATTTGTATACGATAGAAACATTGTGAAAGTAAATTAAGAATCGATAAAATTATTTCTACAACCGGTTCGGGTGTCCGGGTCCATGGTGGCTATTCTATAGGAAATTTTGGCATACGACAAGAGAAATTCGTGATGAACAAGAATATATAAGTAACAAATATTTTGTTTATTTTTAACATTTTTCAAATACCGTTTGAATAAGGAAAAAAATATTTATAGATAACGTTCAAAAAATTGGACGTACACCGACTCGGACTTTCGCCGTTTCAAGAAGCGCGGGTTCGGGTTTTCTGAATATATTGTTGACTAGAGGGCGCGCGCGGCTTCGCCCGCTTATTAGGAGTGAATTCTTAAAAAACTACGAAACACGTGTTCAATGAAATATTTTTAACAGTCTGAATTTAAAATTTTATAAAAATTGGTGGCAATTTAAAGATTTTTCCATATAAAATTTCAACCCCTTATTTGAACCCTTAGGGGGGGAATTCTTAAAAACCATGATACACGTGTTCAATGAAATATTTTTAAGAGTCTGAATTTCAAATTTTATAAAAATCGGTACAGATTAAATTTTTTTTCCATACAAACTTTCAACCCCTATTTCATCACTTTAGGGTTAAAATTTTTCAAATTCCCTTCTTAGTGGATGTCCAGAATGTGAAAATAAACATCTGCCCAAATTTCACGTTTCTACCATTAGCGGTTACGGCTCTGCGTGCGTCTTACCTCAGTCAGTCAGCACAAGTCCTTTTATATATATAGACTAGCGGCTCGCCCACGGCTTCGCCCGTTTAAAATACATGAAAACGTTTAAAATAAACAGAATTGAATGACAATTATAATGACTTCTAATATGATTTTTTATTACTTTAATCTGTAATATTCTAATATGATTTTTTTACGACATTATCGTAACTTCTATAAGATTTTTTGATTGTTTCGAACTAAAAAATATGACCAACTAGAGGCCGCCCGCAACTTCGTCTGCGTGGAAACCCTATGATAACGTAACAATATTATCAACATAAGAAATATGGTAACTAAGTTTTGCAAAGCTCTAATCATAGGTCTATTGGTAGCTACTGCAGTATGCTCCTATAAACTATTATTTAACGAATTTTTTCCTTCAGCATAAACATGCAGATTTTTCGCTTTGGAGACATATGAGCAAGCCACATAGAGCTGCCCATGAGAAAAACATGGCGTGTCCAAATGTAGGTCTGCTACTTTCAAGGTTTGACCCTGAGAGCATTCAGTTTTCAGAAGCGGTAAATGTATCTATTTTTAATTAGGAATCAATCCCCCGGGAACTCCGGGATAAAAAGTAGCCTATATGTTATTCTGGGTCATCAGCTACCTACGTACCAAATTTCATCGTAATCGGTTCAGTAGTATTCGCGTGAAAGAGTAACAAACATCCATACATACTCACAAACTTTCGCATTTATAATATTAGTAGGATGTTGATATTTGATATTCATAAAATATACATAAAGCTAATTATTTATTATATGTATATATTTTTGTAACATTACGTTCTTTTTACCTATGTTATGTTTTTTAAAGCTCTGTTAAATGTGCTGCTTCTGAAAAAAATTTAATGTACTGCTTCAGAAACAGGCTTAAATGTTAAATTATTGATTTGGGTAAGGATTCATAATATTCTTTGTAAAATAACTGTAATGTTTGCATATTAACTCCTGTACAGTTTTTAAATTCGTTACACATATTATTAGCTAAATGTACTATTGGTAAATATGTATAATAGTTATTACAGAGTACACGTAGAAAAGATGTTTTTAGGCATTTTTTTATAGATTTATTTCAAACGAACTGTGTTGAATTAATTACGATTTCAACTTAACTGTTATGATTTATGAAAGCAATCTCCACTAACAATTTAATTTTGTTTACTTTATTGTCTAAAATATTGTATAATAGTGCTTCAAAAATATATATTTTTATCAACAGTCATATAATCAAGACGTTCCGATTGTCATTCTTTAGCCAGGAATCTTACCAGCGCGATTGCTATATAATATTCGCAGGCAAACTAATGCCTTGAGTTCATTCAAATGACGATAACTTTTCTTTTAATGAACCGATTTTGATGAACCAAACTTTAGTACTTAAGTTGAGTTAAAACAAAGCAATTGGTGAAATTTTCAAGTAAATCGGTTCAGTACTTTCAGAGAAAAATGCGGACAAAAATATGTCGACAGACAGACAGACAGACAAGAAATTAAAAAAAAATATTTTTGCTTTCTATTATTCTTTTTAAGTGTCCCTCTATCCATTTCAGTCAAAATTACTAAATGTACAGACAAAATATTTTTACTGTCTTATTATATATAGAGATAGAGATTATCCGCTACTACCACCAGGACGTATGGCTCAGTGGTCAGAGCGCCTGGTCGGTTTCCAGGAGGCGCGGGTTCGAGCCCCGCTACGTTTAAAAAAATTTATACATTTTCTAAGTGTGGATGGAATACCACTTTAAAAATGTTTAAAAAATATTGTTGATTGTTTATCATTATGAATCTCACAGTAGGAAAAGCTGAGTATAGATAGGCCATAACCAAGATGATTTTGATGACTTTTTGCACTTTATCCCCTAACAAAAATACTATTATACTTTTTAAAAAACGTATAAAAGTTTTAACGTTGCGGAATTTGTAAAGGTAAAATTATCAAATATTACATGTTGAATAACAAGAAACCCGTATTGGGATACATAAGATTTTTAAGCGCACTAAGATAAGATTTTGATGTTAAGTAGTTTCCAACAATCAATTATTATTATAAAGTAAAATATATTTACTGCAGGTATATAAAAATATTATTTTTTTGATTAATTAACCAAGGTAAAAATCTTTTTTTTTTGAGCTTCACGCATCCCGCACACAGCAGGGTAGGCAGAGGGGACCTAGTGTTAAGACACTCAGTTCCCCACTTTCTGCCGAATTCCGGAGGCATCGCGTATTGAGTGGCAGAACTCAACGCCGCGCTTAACCTCGACACCAGAGCGAAGAAATGGAAATATAAATTTAAGTAAATATTTCATCCCCTCGAGTGGGGATCGAACCCACAACCAGTCGGTTTTACAGTCACATCTCGTGCCGCTGCGCCACGACCAGCCTCATGTATATCTTAAAATTTCATATCCATAGAAACAAAAAATTCCACGTATAATGTATGCCGAAAAGGAACAATACAAATAATTGCGTCAATCCAACATTAACTATAGAATATAGACACGTTGTAAATGATTTGAATATAAATACTTCTCATTCATATTAGGTGCACTCATCACTTTGCTTCGTGATATTGAAAGATTCATATTAAAAATAACTAGGGCCTAGGTAATACTAAAGTCTTATCGAAAAAGTTACATTTTTAAAATAAAATCAATAATATGTAATTTCTATACTTAAAACATAATCTAGACTATCAAATAAACAAAAAAAAATACAATAATCTTCACTAAGAAAACAGTTTATGATGTTATAATAATATCATTATGTAAAAGATGTTAAAGGTTAATTATAAATAAGGTTTATAAAATAATGTGGCGTAGCGTGAGACTGCAAGCCCAAAAGGTTGTTAGTTCTATCCCAATTGAGGGTATTATTTTCATTTCCCCGTTATGGTAACAGAGAGCCATTTTGAGTTTCGGCACTCAATAATGAATGTTTCGACGATTGGGAAAGTAAACGGAGTGTCTTAACACTTGGTTTCCTGTGGCACTGTTTACAAGATACAGCGTTAAACAAAAAAGGTAAAATTGTATAGAATATATTATCAGTGCACAAGTTTATAAATAATATATAATTTTTCAATGAACAAGCAACTCTAGTTACTGTGATAAGTAATTTATGCGGATCAGGATATCATAAATTAATCTATCAATCATTATAGCTCGCTAATGGTTTATGTTTTCTATATTCGTTTTGATCTTACGTTTTATGACGTGACTAAATCCTTATTTAACAAAAAAAAATTACATTTTTGCTTTGAAAACGCTTTTTTTTATTTAAGTTATTAAATATAAGAATTCGCGAAAACACCATCAATATCAAATATGGACTTATCTTTTTATATAAACCTATAAAAAATAATTAATCAGCCCCACGCTGTATCCCGTATATAGGGTGGATAGAGGGAACCTAGTGTTATGACTCTCCGTTCTCCACTTTCCGGCCGAATTTTTCGAGGCATCGCGTGTTGAGTGGCGGAATCTCAATTTAGAATTTAGGTTAGGCTTTATATAAAAAATATATTGTAATGTGTTAAATTCCTAATTTTACACATTAAAGCAAATTTTACCATTTTATCATACTGGTCAAAAGTGTGTTCCGTTGTAATGCTGCTCCTCCTAGACCGTTAAGCCCACAGCTCTGAAATTTTGCAGGGAAGTTGTGGACGACACGGTGATACCAGCGAAATAGTTTGATGATAATTGTAATTGTAGTTTTTGAGTAAATCCTCAAAATGTATCCCATAGAGTTAAACCGTGGAACGTTTTGAAATTCACGCGCACAGAAACTGAACTTTGACTAACTTAACCCAGCGCGTGCGGACAAAACAGAAAATTTTGCGCAACACAGCTTCGCTTAGCTCTACCCAACGTGCACACCATGTCGCGGATCTTAATTTTATTTGGTATATGGATATACGAATATTTGATTATTATGTGAATATTTGGAAGTTTTTTAATAATTTATAAAATATATTAATTTAAAAATATAATTTTAATGAGTTCTTATACAATTCTGTATCTTATACAACTAATATTAATAAAATGGTCTTATTATTTTAGCTTGACTTCGTCGTAGATCAAATCTAATAATTGAAATTTAACCCCTTTCCTGTTGACCGATAAGGAAAGGCAAAATATGGTATGCCATTAAAAAGAAGTGGCATACCTTCCTATGTTTAGTTTTATTGTTTTGAAATCACTGAGATTCTCCGGATCGTCGCTCTTTGATGCAATTCTAACGATACTATAATTATTGTACAATTGGAGAATGCCAGGGTTTATATGTTTACTGTAAATGATGTATGAAATGGCAAAGTTAAGTTAAGACAAGAATAGTATCTACTGTTCTTTATACTGATATACCTTCTTTATTTGTAAGCCGATTGAAATAAAATAAACACTTAATGGTAAGGAAAGTTCGCGAAAACAGAATAGTGACAACTTCATTTAAATTGTATAAGTCGTTCCTGAGATTAGCGTCAACAAACGTACAGACAAACAGGCAAAAATAAAAAAAAAAATTTTTGGTTTCTATGATATTTATAAAGGTCCTTATATTTTTTCTAAGAAGTTCTAAGATTTCTATGGATGATATTTAATAAGTCACTTTCTGAGAACGTTCGTGACAATCTTGTCCCCATACCACACTCCGTTATAACAGTTCATTCTCTATGGACTACTGTTCTGGTATTTACGCAGCAATTTTTTTTAAACTTAAATATATAATATAAATTATCTATTAATAGATAATATAAATTATCTATTTATCGATGTTATTAGAACTTCAATGCAAAAAGACTTGGTTTTATTTTTTATTTGTATATTTTCAAAATGTAATATTACATTTTTTTGCCGAACCCACAACCGTTGTGCTTATTGTCAGACCCTGTACCGTGGCACCACGACGGCCTCAAATAGTATGTTTTAACCTGAATGACGCGGCTCTTTTTAATAGTAAGTTGTAAAACGCCGCGCTTAACCTCGACACCAGAGCGAAGAAATGGAAATATAAATTTAAGTAAATATTTCATCTCCTCGAGTGGGGATCGAATCCACAACCAGTCGGTTTTGCAGTCACACCTCGTGCCGCTGCGCCACAACCGGCTGCAATATTAAACTAGGTATATTATTTTTTTAAGTTAACATGGTACTGATATTTGATCTCCATCGTTTCTAATGTTAAGTTTATTAATAAAGTTACTTAAAAGTTTGATAAGCCTTTTAATTTCATTGAATTCGATGATAGTTCAAAACTGCCCCGTATATGCCCCGCAAGGGGGGCAGCTTTGAATATTTGACTACTGCTACTGAAGTTGATATTGCACCTTTACCTTATATATTTTTCTACATATGATGCTACGATTGTGTGGCACAATAGTTGGACTAAGCATTGTGAAATAGTAAAGAAGTTAAAAACTGTAGAATTTTTAGATATGACACAAAGTTTAAAAATCGTTCGAATGTGCCCCCCTCTCCCCTACATACATACATACATGCATACATATGTTATATAGCTACATATTGTATGTGCATAATGATCGACAGTCGCATCAGTTAATCTTAAAGTCAATATTTAAAAAAAAATAATCTTTTTGACCTTGTGTTTCGCCATTAATTTCTTTACTTAATTAATTAATCAGCTTCACGTCGTATTCCGCACATAGTAAGGTAGGCAACCTAGTGTAAGACACTCCGTTCCCCACTTTCTGCCGAATTCTGGAGGCATTGCGTGTTAAGTGGCAGAACTCAACGCCGCTCTTTGCCTCGACACCAGAGCGAAGAAATGGAAATGTAAATTTAAGTAAATATTTTATCTCCTCGAGTGGGGATCGAATCCACAACAGTTGGTTTTACAGTCACACTTTGTGCCGCTGCGCCACGACTGGCCTCACTTAATACATCCAATTAATTCAAATATATCTTAAGCTGTTAATAAGTATAACTATTAATACTCATATATAACACAGGGTAGGCAGAGGGAACCTAGTGCTAAGACTCTATTTTTCTCACTTTCCGCGGAATTTTAAAGGTATTGCCCGTTGAGTGGCGGGACTCAATGCCACGTTTTGCCTCGACATCAGAGCGAAGAAATGGACATATAAAATTAAATAAATATTTCATTTCTCCGAGTGGGAATTGATTCCACAACTAGTCGCGTTTGCAGCCACACTTTATGCCCCGGCGCCACGACTTTCCTCAGCCTTATGGTTGCTCTTTAGAAAAATTATATATGAAATTTAAATATTATTATATAGTATAGTACCTGCCGAATACCGTTTCTAGCTAAAACCATTCATAAATAATATTTTTCCTCATATAATTAAAAAAAATTACGTCAATCCAATAGAATAATATATTTTTAGTTTCTTATCTTATCTTAACAGCGCGTTACCTTCCCATTGTCCTTTAGTGGATACGCCGAAAAAAGGTACCTATAAGACTTAAAGTAGGTACTTGAGATCAATTTCTAAGCATTTCAGTTTTTGTTTATATTGTCAATGTCACTTAACAGTATTGATAAGAGGGTAATAAACAAAAGGTATTCCTAGCGACCTTACCAGTCGGCGTAGTTGAATGAGGCCCTCAGTGTAAAAAGCTTTTTTTACATTTTAATTCTTTTTTTCATTAAATAATTTGTGTTGTTTATTTAATTTAAATCTTGTAATTAATGTTTGAATTCAACTTGCAAAAGCATAAATAAAATACAAAATATAAAAATATGCATAGTAGAATTTAAAAAAAAAAGTTTTATATACATACTTATTACTTTATTTATATGTATTTTAGTGTGTAAGAATGTAAAAATGAAAGTATAAAATATAATATTATATTAAATGTCTATCTATAATCTAACTATAGTAACTGAACACCTCGTTGCTTTAATTCAAAGTCAAATTTGGAACCACTCCTTCATCAGGGTAGGCAGTGAATACTCCATTATGTTCCAAACGACGAAAGAAGTGAGAAAAGGTTGCATTTTGTCTCTCGAATTTTTAACATTTATGGAGAATATTATGCGGAAAACCATTGAAATAAGATTTTCCTATTAGTAGAAGGAAAATATTAAATCTTCGATAATATGCTGATGACACCATTCTTCTCGCAACATACATGGAAGTCATGCATCAATTGTTCCAGAGACTCGATGCAGAAAGTAGAAACACCGCTGCGGACTCGCAGTGAACAGAGCTAAAATGAAGGTGATGATAGTGGACTGAACCGAAAAACTATATAATACAATTTGCAACTTTGGACGGTTTCCAAAGAGGCGCGGGTTCAAATCCCACTACTTTAAAAAAAATAAAAATAATATATACTACGAGAACTGATATTCCCTGACTTCTTGTACCGAGTGGAGACGTGGACCATCCTGGCAAGAGAAAGACACAGAATTTATGCATTCGAGATGTGGGGCTGGGGACGTATGCTAAAAATACCCTGGACTGCAAAACGCACCAATGCATCGATTCCCTTGTCCACTATATGACAACAGCGCGTTATGTCATATTTCGGCCACACAATGCGCAAAAGTGACAACAGCCTTGAAAGACTAATTGTGGTTGGAAACACCGAAGGCAAAACATTGCGCGTTCGTTCACCATCACTATGGACCGATCAAGTTATAGAATCGTCAGCTTCTAAGTTACAAACGGTTATGAGAGACGTTGGAGAGAGGTTAATAGATACCGGTAGAGGCAGATCATCTCCTCCATGATGCAACCCTGATGCTCGATCCTCAGACATAAAGACCATTCCATAGGTGCAACGAAATTTATTTCTTTCGAAACTTTTCTTTCGATTGAAAGATAGAGAAGAGTACAATATAGATCGGAGGTAATTTTTAATTAGTTTCAGTTAAGAAAAACTTCTCTAGCATTATGTGACCGAAATGCAAAAGGCTAAGAAATATTAGAGTAGCTTACAGCATTTGGAGGCCTCCCAGGCCAAGAGGCCCGGAGCGTACTAACCTCGCCTGTCCCCCGTTTGTCCGCCACTGGGCATACCGACATATATAATGCTATAAGTTAACTATAAAGTTCAAGGTGACTGCTCGATGCTAGAATAACATTTAATTTACTGCTTAATAATTATAAATAATTAGTTCTTTGACTCAAGATTATAGTACAAGAGCCTGGGATAAAATAGCCTATTAGCAGATTTCATGCATCGCTATAGTAGTAGTAAATCTAAACAAATATGCAATTATAAAAGGGACTTCGAATGTAAAAATATATTATTTTATTAAAAGATATCATATTATTAAATCAGAATAGACAACATTGTATTGAGCAGAACGTTCATTTATTATTAAACATTTGCCTTTAGTACTATTCAAAACTTAGGAATCGTATAGCGTACATATGACTTATCTTGCATACATGATGTAAATTAGAATTAATTATTTTTTTAACGTTACCTAAATAATTATATAATGAGCATACGAAAAACGACACTATTCTATTTGTCTTAAACATTTCATTAATTACGAGAGTCCGAAAAATATACGAAAATTTGCTTTAATTTTCGAAACTTTGTATGTATTTAACACTATGTGTAAGTGTATCAACAACATATCATAATTCACAAGACACCAATTTGACTTTTTGATCGATGTTAACAACGGTGTTTACAAAAAATATTATTTAAGACCATCTTTTTTAAAAAACATACTTTCCAATTTTTTTTTTTTCATTCTGTGTGGTATTTTACAAATCAAGCCATTTTATTTAACACCTATACCATTTAATCCACCATTTTAGATTAATAACATTAATTATTAATATATATAATGTCATTGTCATTGGAATTGAAGCCGTGATTCAAATTTTAGCTCAATCAACGCTGGGAAATGGATCAAATTGACCTTGTAGGATACACATACTAATCAATAACACAACGGTAAGTTAAATATAAGCTTATAAAAAATAAAAATCAATTAAAATGAATGCTCCCGGGACTAATATTTTATTTTACTAAACTTTTATTACCTTTGTTTCTTTTCCATATTCTTTAAAACGTCTTCATCTTAACTTTATGTTATTCAAGCAATAATACCTAGGAACAAATATGAAAAAAAAATATCTTTCAGTTAAGGAAAGAGGTTAGCTTAACTTTAAAATAAAATAATAAATCATAAAATCATCAATCAATCAATCATGAACTACCAATCATTTTGTTCCTTTAAAAAAAAAACAAACGCTTTCATATTGAGATTTGACCACATAACATTGTATACAGGCTGACTAAATGACTCAGTAAGATTCTTGGTAAAAACCTTTTTGTACGATAGTAAGAAAATAGTATGTATAAAAAAAATTACTTTTCTTATAAGCAGATAAGATTAACAAAGTAGTAATTCCTTTATAAGCTCAAATAATAAAATTATAACATTTGTACCAAAATTAAAAGTTGAAAATGATTCGGTTATTATAACAAAAAATACAACAAATAACACAACAAGAACACGTTATATAATAAGCTCAATAAAGTCCATAGAAATCTAAATAATTCTGAATAGCGATCCAATTTTTTTATCGGGGCGCTTTTGTTTATCTTTAGTATAATAAAAATAAATTATTACTACACGGGTCAAATTCAGGTTACGATAAAAAAATCTATAGAAATACTCAAATTAAGTTCCAACAAAAGTAAATATGCGCATCTGCCGTGGGCTTTTATCATTCAGACGACGCGCGACGTTTTATTCTTATATCGTACAACGGTTTTTCTCGGAAGGTTTAATTCATTAGTTTTATACATCTGGGGTTCAATACATAATTATTCTTATTAAATATTTAAAAATAAACTTTTAATTTTTTTAGTTTGTCTGTTTGTTTATAAATTCAATATTATGAATGTGTACATTTTCGTTTAGATTGCTCAAGTAATTTAGTATAGTCCGGATTTGATTGGAATTCCATTTAAAGCTTTTGTAAAAACATTCACAAAGAAAAATTTCACATAACAAAGTGGGCAGGGGCGTCATAATATCTTGAACATACCGTTATCTATATATGTACTTTGCAGCGTGTGGCGCCCGAACATTTTTTGCGTATCTCAACACCGCGCACTTTTACCAGCTTATCAAAAACGTATCAAATCCAGCATCGTATATACAAGAATATGTTTTGGGGAAGTAATAATTATTTAATGATATTTCATTAAAAATTTAAATATCCACACTCTTGCTTTTAATGTATCAAAGTGTAACAGGAAGTCTACTTAAGGTAACAGGAAGTATAGATATACATATGTAGAATGTATATTACAGATATATAATTTTCCTCATTACTTTTAAGTATAGCAACTATACTATTTGCATGTATAATATTAGAATTCCTAAATATACTGTTGTCTTTATACACTCCTTAGGTATATAAATACAATATTCATTTCATGTATTCATTGAACTTGACTGCTAACCTACAACCTAGTGCTTATTAGTAACTAGCACTTCTACATTAAGTAATATTTTCTTCCAGCTTCACGCTGTATCCCGCATGTAGCTAACCTAGGGATACGCTCGCGGCTTCGCCCGCTTGATCTACATAACTTTCAATTTATTTTATATTAACTACTTTTGTTTTCTAATAATAATATATTTTTTTTAAATATATTTTAAAGTAAAATTTTAGAGAGTCAATAAAACAGTTATAGCAATTCAGTCGAACAACGTTCTTAAAAATGAAATATAACTTTTTTACTTATAAATCGATTAAAATAAAACAAACACCAAATTTTAAGGAAAGCTTGACAAAATATAATAGTGAAAATTGTAATAAAAGCGTTTAAGCTATTTCTAAGATTATTCTATTGAACAAACGCATGGACAAAAATATTTAAAAAATCTTAATTTTGGTCCTGTTACGTTATTAAATGCTGTCAATACCGGAGATCGAACCCACACGCGTCGCCTTTACAGTTAGAAGCTCTCCGATTGAGCCATGATTGCCTCTATAAAATAATAAAAACGTAATAATACCAATTCAACTCAATTAGAAACTCAAATAATACCAATTCAATTACCTTATAAAATATGAGAGTAAACGCACGCACTTATTTTCACTGCGGTCACCACATTGTTAAAATATATCAACACTGTTCCTTTACTTTGGTGCAACCAACATGGACTTTCTCTTAAAATAACAAAAAAATTAATCTCTCAAACTTTAAATAACTTTAGATACTATTGAATACTATTGAATCTCTCAAACTTTAAATAACTTTAGATATTATTGAATATTTAGTATTAAATGAATATTTAATTGAATATGGCCACACTATCGTGCTATAGATCGACGTGAGTGTAGCGCGAGCCTGCGTCCGAGCACATACATTCTCAACGGAGGCGAGTCACAAACTAACTTGGCTGGTGAACATTTGCCGTGTTATATATAAATTTAAATGTAAACAAACAAAAACTTACTTCCCGTCATCGGCTTGAACTAAGCTTAGTAAAAAAAGTACTATTGTGAATTCAGTTGTATTATACACTTTGTATGAAAAAGTAGGTAGGAGCCGTCGTGGCACAGTGGCACAGCGTGTGGCTTATATGCGACGGTTGTGGATTCGATTCTTACTAGGGGAAATGATTTTCTAATATTTTGTTTTCTCGTTTTGGTGCGAAAGCAAAGACCGGCGTTGAGTTCTGCCACTCAAAATGCAAGAATGGGGATTTGAATGCCTGCAGAATTCTGCGGAAATTGGGGAACAGATGTGTCATAAGGGGTACGGATCGTTTTTACACTAGGTTCTCATATTCCATTTTAGTAAAGGCACCCTAGTATATTCGGGATACAGCGTGAACCTAAAAAAAAATTATAAAAGTAAATATATACATCACCCGATTTACAGAAGAACCTATAACCGTTTAATGCAGAACCGTACAACTAAGTCATGATTAGCGCAAAAAATTGCTGATTTACTTAAGGTTATCTTTAAGAAAAAACACTTTTTTTTACATGAAAATTCTCAAGCAGATAGATAAGAAGATAGAGCAGGATATAATATGTGACATCATATTTTTTTTACATCTGTAACAAACTAGTTTTGTATACTTATATTATTTATAATTGTATTATTAATGAAATATAAATAATAAAAATAAATTAATATTATTATTATTTCGGCTTTGATTACTATTAGTTCGAGAGTAAATATACTATTAGTTCCGCCACAAAAATTAAGTGCGGAGTTTGTTGACATAACATTTTAAATAACATATAAGTATTTAGACAAATTGCATGTGGAGTGGTGCTCTTGTCAGAGCTCATTAGATGATGCACTAGGGTCGACGGGATGCCTAAAACCTAGTTTTAACACTCCGTTCCCCACTTTTCACTCGAGACATCTAGTGCTGAGTGGCGGAACTCACGGCTGCGTTTTGCCTTGTTTCCAGAGCGAAGAAATGAAAATATTAAATATTTCTTTCCAACGGATGGGAATCGAACTCATAACCATGTGCAGCAAAGAAAACTTTGAGTTAGGACAGTCAAAATGTTCAACCATTTTAAAGATATTTCGTGTCAGTAGAGTAATTCAGACTCTGACATAGATTACCTAAATAGATAAGAAACAAAAGCGACTTTACCTTTCTTCCCATTAAGCGTATCTAGAGATATTTCCAATTAAGTAGTAAGTAGTAGTAAGTTCCAATTTAACGTCAATCTTATTTTTTATCAGTAAAAATCCTGGAGGGGGCACCAGACCTTTCTAGCCACTCGGCCCCCCTCCTTTCTACGCGCATATTTCTTTCCCACTATCCAGTTTTGGAGATAATTTTAGATCAGAGTGAGATAGTAAAAATAATTGATTCCAAGAAGTAAAAGCAATTGATATACAAATCATTTCCTCGAATGGAACCGAATCCACAACGAATGCATGAACTCATATATTTTGCCCCACTGCGTCATTGTGACGTATATGGAATGTGATATTATGACGTATAAAAGCATGTAGAATTTAAATCGACCACGTTACGACAATGTCAGTAGATATAAAATGAATATATTAAAATTTAGACAAGGAATGACCGTCACTAATTAATGAATGTGAATGAGATATCATTAGATTTTTGGTTTCGAGCACTATTTATATTTATTTATAGATAAGGGGATGAACCATCAGAAAGGAAATAAAAACGGCCTCAAGACTTATTAAGATTCTCTAATAATCGTATAGCATTTCCGTTCCCCACTTTCCATCGAACTTTGGAGGCATTTCGTATTGAGTGGCTAAATTCAACATAGCACTTTGCCTCGACGCCAGAGCGAATAAATGAAAATATTAAATATTTGATTTCCTCGAGTGGGAATCGAACGCAGTCACACGCTTGTGCCTCTGCGCCAAGACTGGCCTATGACGCCTTCTTTATAAATGTCTGTATCGTAGCTGCAATTTTAAAAATATGTGGGCTGGACTCCTTAGTAAAGTGTAAGAGAATTTAGTAAATACTCATACATTATTTAGAAGCTCAATTTGTTTTACCCTACATGGCTTGTTTAGTTAAATTAAACATTTGAAAATACTTACTTTTATAGTATTTTAGTTACGTGATTAACATCTTAAAAGCAGTCACGGTTAGGTAGTTATTAGTGACAAAATATTCTTCGAATAATCTTTCAATATTTATTTGGTTTTCTTAAAATATATTTAGAATAAATAAAAACAGCTTTGTTATACAAACATAGTAATAAATTTTTCCCCCATGTGAATTATTCAAAAAAAAAATTGTAGGAGACAGGCGAGATTATTCTATAGTTTACTAAAAATATTAGGCCTCTCTAGAATTATTATCATTTCACCTCTGGAACATACCTCGAAGATGGCATTAGTATAAAAAAAAATGAATTTGGAAAAGTAGGAAGAGGATTACGAATATTAGAGGCATGCACTTGTTGGGTGATGCCGGACGATATGATGCCAGATACTGGTATGAGCTCTCCTCCCCGTGACACGGTTGGCACGGCATCTATACGAAATCCCGTAAATGAAGGGAGACAAAGAATCTTTGGTTTTCATTTTTATTTTATTGTTCCTACTATACTAGAACTACTCGTATTAATATAAAAAAATATTTCTCATAAAATCAACCACAATTTTGTTGTTGACTTTATCATCAAATTTAAACAAAATTATAGTCACATGACGATGATATGGTCAAAACGAAACGTATTACGGCAATGGCATTCCACAAATAGATTTATCTTTAGAAGTTTCACGAAAAAATCTTTATCAATTTACGCCATTTTGACCTCATGTTATCTTAAAAGGGAAGTATTATTATTCTGCAATATTTAAACTTTGACTCAGTATTTGATATGTTGTATGTACTTATATATCTTAAATAATAAAAATATTTAGTAAATATTTGAGTGGCAGTTCTCCAAAACGCACAAATTTCAATTTCCTTGTGATTACTCATTAATAGTAAATAATTTTAATAAAATGAATATCATATTAAATACTTAACTAAATAATAAACAAGGCGTCTAGACAAGTTTGATGATTTAGTACATACAAAAATATATTTTAAGAAAAAACCTTCAAAAAATTTAATATTTTACGTGGAGATTTGGTGTGTTCTTAGCTAATTTCTTTTCAAAAATATTCGTAATTACACTATATTAATTTTATTTGCTATTTTTAATGAAATAAGTACATACTTAAAGATTTTAATAATAAAACGTGCTTATAATTTATTTGTAACTACACAAAAATCGATCGCAAAAAAGTTTATAAAAATAGAGTCATTGATCGAGCGAGCTTTTGTTTTAAATATTGCCACGAAAATACGTTATCTAACGTAGTGTTTATTTTAGCTTATAATAATGTTAGCATGCAGAGCTTTAATTTCCGACGGTGCAACTGCCGCCACGGATGCTTTAACATTTTTTTTAATACGTCTTAAACTGGATTCTCCTAATTTTAGCACATGAATCGTCATTGATGTCTTTATTTACTACTTATAGATTAAAAATGTTTCGGCAATCGTTAATATATACTTATATTGACATTATGAACAAATCTGTAACCAGCAAATTTCATGTACTTTAAATGAGTTTTTCATACAATTCCAACGTGTTTTATGTAAAACCATCATTGCTTGCGACGTCATTGGTAGTAAAATAGTAAAAGATGGCAATGACGCTGGAAGAAAAGTAGTGAAAACAATGATTATTAGCTTTTAGAGTAGAAGAATGTGTCTGATTTCAGGCTGTAGTCCTGAATATTAGACATATTTCTAATAGTACCAGTACTCACTGATGGGTCATGTGAAGAATTTTTAATATTCGAACCAGCTATGACTAAAAATTTACCTAATACCTAAATTTTGTTCGTAAATTTTTCTCGGATTTTATTCTTCTGAATCTTCTTGCTATATCACTTCCATAGCATATAGTTTCAGTGAAATGGAAACGTTATAAATAATATTACTGTTTTTAGCATATAGAACAGTACAAAAATAAGCTACTTCAACTTCAACTATTTTATCAACTGTTACCACTCGTCAATCTCTTTACAAATGCCATGTTTTTTCGTGATCTCTGTATATATCTTTTCTCCCGAGCGAGGGTTTGGGATTTATAAGACCCGATATTATGGTTAGGTTTATCCGCTCTTTACCCAGACGCAACTGACTTCGATGCATGTCCATTCTTGACATCGAAGATTCCCCCAATACTGATGCTTCCCCTTTTTTGAACAATGTATTTTAAATCTCAGTTACTATCTAGTTTTTATAGGTCTACACACTGCAGAGGTAAATTACGTTTCACTGGTCTTAAGAATTGGATTTACTTTCTTCTTAGACTTAAATATAGTTTTAATGGAGGCTTTTCTCTTAAAATGCTCTTAAAATGTTGCAATTCTGTCTGTTTCAAAAGTTGTTTTACATATGATAGAAGTTCTGGTTGTCTTTCTACTGAGGGTCTTTTGATAGCGCTGGAGGGGAGTAGGCATCTTGCTCTGATGAAAGGCATTCTTCACCCATCAAAGCTCGTCCCTTAGGTGTACAGCGTCGCAGAATTGGTGGGCTCTTTGAAATAAAGATTTGCCAATGGTAGATAAACGTGGGTAAGATTCACTATTGAAGTATGTGAGTATGGTTTCTTTGTTAGATAACTTAAGATCTTTCAGCCCACAGACTAAATGGTAAGAGTCCATGGCATGTTGAGTTTATACCTCGGCGTACCGATTTGGCTAACTATTGAAGATACAGTCAGTTTAGTCTTATTGTGTATTTTCGACAACCTATACAATTTAGGATATTTTACATAACTAGTTACGAGGGATTTAATGTTACATATCTTACGTTTCTTTCATTCTTCTTTTGCAACACCTACGTTTCGCTGCCGTATATCAGTGTCGTTCGTCAGCATTGCACAGTGTTACTAAACGTGCAACTATTCTGTTATTTCACGGTCTCACTAATGCATCTAAGGCACCGCTAATTCTGTTATCGGCAGCAATAAGCTTGTGTGTCTTTTCTTCATTTCTTTCAAATGCAAGAATAGGCTCTGGTCCTTCTTTCCTTGGGAAGGAAATTTTCCCTCGCATGTCACTTTGTGTCACAGACTTTACAACAAGGGAAGTGATTAAAGTATTGTACCGAGGTAGTCTCCCAAAATATCTTATACTTTTGTCAAATATTAAAAAAAATCTTGGTTTAGGACCTCCTGCGACCTGCTCAAAATGTGTAGCAAATTAATAAACAACCCTAGGAATTACTAAAATTGCTCGTTTGCATTTTATTTCTTTCTTTCTCAGAACTTTCACGCTTCATCTTTATCAGTACTTTCGTTTAGTGCCTTTGTAGCACATCCTTTTTCTTTTTTAAAAAGATTTATCTGAGGCCTTATGATCCTAACGAGCTTTTTTCTCTACAGTGTCTTTTACTTTATCATCACATTTATCGTGCTTTTTACTAAAACCACGTTATCATTTACCACATATTTCTGTCGCTGCTTTTCTTATATAATTTCCGTTTTCTGTTTCAAAGATGTGTAATATTTTGGAAGTACTTATTCCTCTTTGATCGATGGATCTTAAAACTTCCAGCTTCTTATGCGATAATTCGACTCCAAGTTTGGACGTCTCGTACCTCAAAATGAAACAAACTCCTTAGTATAGCAACGATTACATATTGGTCTGTTCTCAAGATAGCATCCGAAGCACTCATGTGTCCACAACTTAACCTTAAATATACTGATCCGCTAGGAATAAGTCAATCATACTTTTCACGGTGAGAATATAATAGAACGTGCTAATGGATTGATAATAAAGGAATAGCAAAAAAGATTAATGAAGAAAAAGTGAGCGGTAATAAAGATAGACCTTCGAAAATACAGCATCAACGATAATGAAGGAGAAAAATCACGTAAAAAGCATGAGGACGCCCCAGATGGCAAGTATGAAAAGTGGACGAGGTGAAAGAGGTATATAGAGACCGTAGCGTTTGGGGTTCCGTTCTCTCTGACTTTCCCTCTAGTATTACAACGTGAAGCTAAATAAGTAAGTATTTAATTTCAATTCTGTTGTAAAGAATCATTATTGGTACCAGCGCTGGAGAAAAATGACTTTTCTCCGGTTGCTTATCATTATTCTACACTAATCGTCATTGTCTGATTTAACACATTTTTAAAAATTCCATTTATAAAATAAATAGGGGTTGTTCATAGATGCCACTTCAATAAACGTGCATTATAATGTCCAAGCTTACATCTCACAGCGAAATTACGGCTTTACACGCTGGTTTTAAAAAAGA